>OY720456.1:810000-1255000 GCA_963082715.1 Harpalus rubripes | reverse complement strand
CACACACACACACACACACACACACACACACACACACACACACACACACACACACACACACACACACACACACACACACACACACACACACACACACACACACACACACACACACACACACACACACACACACACACACACACACACACACACACACACACACACACACACACACACACACACACACACACACACACACACACACACACACACACACACACACACACACACACACACACACACACACACACACACACACACACACACACACACACACACACACACACACACACACACACACACACACACACACACACACACACACACACACACACACACACACACACACACACACACACACACACACACACACACACACACACACACACACACACACACACACACACACACACACACACACACACACACACACACACACACACACACACACACACACACACACACACACACACACACACACACACACACACACACACACACACACACACACACACACACACACACACACACACACACACATACAGACATCATCGTAAAAATAGTAAAATCGTATTGTAGGGACCCTAAAACGTGCTTATTCATCAAAAACTCACCACCGAATTTTTTGACCAAAGACAATACCTTCCTTACCTAAATGTGACGGAAGGTAATTAAAACAGTTTTGGATACAACTTTTAATTCTGAACAACTTCGAAATTGCAAAGCCTAAAATCCCATGGTAAATATCTACGTTTGCACCTTAGCGTCAACACCCTGTATGTATCGTGTAACACACTGGATTTTTACGGAGTTGTTTTTCATAGTGTCAAAAGTAAAGGTGTCGGTAGAAGCTAAATCTGGACTAGAAGATGACCCTTAAAATGCCGGTCGAACTATTATCATCCGTCATTTGGGCCACGGTTTATAAAGTATTATACATCAAGGTAATAAAGAATATCATATTTATGTAAAATAAAATGGAATTGGCAAGAGGTATTGTGCTAGATAGAACTGATATTTTTACCTTCCGTCACCTTTAGGTAAGGAAGGTATTGTCTTTGGTCAAAAAATTCGATGATGAGTTTTTAATCAATAAGCACGTTTTAGGGTCCCTAGAATACGAATTTCCTATTTTTATGATGATGTCTGTATGTGTGTGTGTGTGTGTGTGTGGATGTGTGTATGTGTGTGTGTGTGTAACAAAATTTTCGTCTGCGATAACTCTTAATACTACAGTTACAAAAATTATAATTTTTTCGTATACTTCTTCGTTACATCCATATGAAGAGCTGATTAGATTTTGGTTACAATTGGTCAACCGGAAGTACCATTATTTGAAGATTTTAACAGTTTTTCTTGAAAAAACTATGTTAAATATAATTTTTTCACATTTCATGTTATTATAAATATTAAAGAATATTTTATTCTCTATACGATTTGACTGCATTTTATACTTAATATTAAATGGATATAGAGTTAAAAAATTATAAAGAAATTAAATTTCATAAAGTAGCCATAGCTGTGGAAACAGCTACTATATTAAGAAAATTCTGATTGAAAGATGTCAGTGTCAAATGAAATTGACATAGTGTGTCTGTCTTATAATTTTACTGGAAATATAGGATCTTTTGCTTTCTGTATGGAATTTGTATAAAATACATACAACTGCTTTAAGGTAATGTACAAGAAATAATAATAAATCTTTTATTTCTGCAGATACATTACACTGTATATAGAAAACGTCACAGAATAATAATTTTCTGTATGAAATTTGCATAAAATACATGCAACTGCCGGAAGGTAATGTACAAGAAATAGAATATTTAATTTAGCAAGGAACTTTCTGTATGAAATTTGTACAAAATACATAGAACTGACGGAAGGTAATGTGCTGGCCACATCAGATTTTTTTCAATGGATCTAATTGTAAATGTTTCGAAAAATTCTAGAGTTCACTGTTCTGTACGTATTTAAATACTTTTTGCTAAAAGTTATGCTGGTACTGTTATAATTCAAGTTTTTTGGAAGGAAGTAAAAAATTAAATTCTACAAAAAAGGAAATTAATTTCTTTCTTGTGTTAGCAATTCTTTATAATGGTTGCAAATTATAGTGCGAATATGAAATTACTATAAAAAAATTACAAATCATCTTTATCAGCAAATCTATAATTATAGGATGAACAAACTTTGTACCCATATATAAATCCTTAATTTCTAGGAAAGTTTTTCTCCAAAATATGATCAAAAAAGTCTTTAATGTATTTTTAAATTGTCTTCATTTTAAAAACAACTCTATTAATCCTTTAGCATTTCCATAAAATGCTCTTAAATTTGTTTTTTAATGTAAATTTTATGCAGTCTGCTGCGTTTCCAGTATTTGATTTGAAATTCTTGCGCTAAATTTAAGCATTGTGTCTAAAATTCCTTGCTGGGAAACAAAACACTACAAATGCATGCAAATGAAAACAAAGAAGAATCGAATAAACATCTGAATTCAATTGCACTTTGGACACGTGCTGTATATATTTATTTTCATTTGAATATAACTTTGGTTTGGATGGAAACTAAATGTCAAAAAAGAATTAAAAAAAAACTATTTTGATAAGTAAGATTAATCATAAAAAACCGCTGTATTTACAATACATTCATATTTTATTCTAAATAAAACGTACCGCGTTTAATAACTTATTTATTTGCGAATTTGGAATCGAAGATACCCTTGCCTGTGACGTCACGGGCGTTCCGTCTGGTCAAACCGCACGTTTGTTCCACGCGCCATGTTGGTATTAATTCGTTTGTTTCTGTCAACAAGAACTTGGTTACAGCAAGTTTGTGCACAGTTTTCATTCGGTTATGAGTAAAATAAGTGTATTCTTAATAAAATATTTGTGATGAACGTTTCTTTAAGTGTTGAACTAAGTATTGTGATATACATTTTAACTGGGGAAACATTTTTATAGTGAAAAACAGTGAATGAGACTTTTGCATACACGGCATATACTCGTAAGTCATTACATTTTCATATAATTTTTATGTTCTGTTTATTTGAAAGCGATCTATATTGCTGTAAAGATATTAATCTAATCTATTTTGAAACAGAGAAGTTCGCTAATAATAATTATTGATATAAGTATTTCAAGACTTTAAAATACATAAATATGTATAAAATAACTTTTGTGAAATTGGAAATATGAATGAATAATAAGCAATTTTATAAAATAATTAATAAAAAACTGCATTGTAGTCCAAATTTCATACAAATACACTTGATTTGTATCTGGTGTGGCATCTTAAATTCAAACAATGTTATATGGCTTACTTTCGTTGTTTCGTTATTTTCTGCATTCTTTGCTACTTTAAAATGGAAGTCGAATTTGATAAAGGCGACAGCAGAAGGCTTGAACAACTCGAATATTTTAAAAACTGATAACTTTTTAGTTAATGTATCTAAATAATTTTTACCTTCCGTCATATCTTTAGGTATTGTTTTTAATGAATAAGCACGTTTTAGAGTCCCTAGAATACGATTTTACTATTTTTACGATGATGTCTGTATGCCTCTGTGTGTATGTGTATATGCGTGTATGTGTGTGTGGGACGATTTTTTCTCCGACGATAACTCCAACACTACAATTCTAAAAATTATAATTCTTTCGTATTTCTCTTCGTTACATCCATATGAAGAGCTGATTAGATTTCGGTTATAATTGGTCGACCAAAAGTGCCCGCATTTGAAGATTTTAACAGTTTTTCTTGAAAAATCGCTGTTAAATATTTTTTCACACTTAATGATAATATAAATTTTAAAGAATATTTTATTCTCTATACGATTTGAATACATTTTATACTTCATATTCAATGGATATTGCGTTAAATTATAAAGAAATTAAATTTCAAAAACCAGCGATTGACATGTATGTTCGTAATTTTACTACAAATATAGAATCAATTCTAAGAAACTATCTGTATGGAATTTGTACAAAATACATAGAACTGAGGGAAGGTAATGTACTGGAAATATAGAAACTTTCGCAATAAACTGTCTGTATGAAAATGAAAATTGACCCCTGTGTTGCCCTCTCCACGCCAGCAATGAGTGCCCGTGAGGGGACGCCTGGTAAACGCTCGTTCGGTACAAATATGTCATCTTCATTACCGAAATCTGTGTACAAAGTAGATTGGCACACTCAGAAGTGGTTAATATGCCGTTATATATACATATATATATATATATATATATATATATATATATATATATATATATATATATATATATATATATATATATATATATATTTAATAACATAAGAAGGCGGTTCTTGAGATTATTATTATGATAAATTCGAAACGTACGCCCATGGAAATAGTAATGCTGTCATATTATATAAGCGGCAAATGAGAAAATTGTATGTAGCGTCACACTTCAGCCATTTTTGATCACTCTGCATTAAAAATTTGATCAACTTTGATGGTCCCTCATAGTTTTATTGAATAATATAAATATAAAATATCTTTTCGATGACGTTTCAGAAAACAATACAAATAATTCTTATTCCCACCCAGTCATCCTATGTCTATCAAACATCAAGTACCGCATCAAGTCGTATGCGCTCATCTCGTATTCATTTGTCCTCGTGAGGTAGAGATTTACGCAGGAAACAACACACAAACGCAAACAAAACATCTCTCTCGAGTCCGACTGAACTTGAACCGACTAAATACATTATAAATCCACTTGATGAGCGCTTATCGGCTATAAATTCATCGAAGATGGCTATGCAGTTGACGTGATTACTATGCTCAATTGTCTGAGAATGTAGACATGATCACTAGATATTTTAAACGTGAAAATGGTGCTGCAATCAAAATCAATCAAAAAGAAATTATTAATTAAGCTATGAAGCAAACAAAATACTTAATATAATTGCCAGAATGCATCGCTAAATAACTTAAAATTCTTTTCTGGCACAATTTTAAAAATAGCTAGCGATTATGGAGACCTCACACGTTGACGCTGGGGATGTAAAATACTTGCACCATTTCTGTCATGTGTGACAACATTATTATGCTGACAATTTTTATCCACCTACGTGCGTCTCTTTGTTTGTTTACTGGAATAGTTTATTTGAGTGTTCGTCATCTTCTTTATGAATGATATCATTTTATGAAAATACGAGTTTGCAACATTGTGCGTGAACAATGGAATAAAATTGAGGTTATATAGGACAAGGAATGACGTTCTGTCCCAAGAGAATATACCGGGGATAAAAATGCTCTTTTATTTATTTATTTATTGAAGAAAAAGTAAATTTATCTTTACCTTATATTTTCTTGTACTACTTGTAGAATTAAACCCGGTATTTTCATCTCTAGTACTCTAGTCAAATTGTCTTTTTTGAAATTAAAGCCCAAATTGTTAAAATTACATATTCAGCAATTTTTCGATACGACATTTTTCTTTGTATATCTTACTTGTACGTTATTGTTTATTAATGTCATGAATACCAAGTATATTATGTAATGTATAATGCCCAAGGGTATTATGAATTGTTGCTATGTTTATGTTGACAAGACATTGATATTAACTTTGCGATAAAGCATAAAAAACAAGCAGAAGCATTCATACTTGGTAAATTTTATTAAGATTTTCTGATTCGTAATCCGCAGAATAATAAAACATCTTATGTGGCCAGCACATCACCTTCCATCAGTTATATGAGGTATTTACGAAAATTCTACCAGTGAACTATTACCGGTAAACAGGTTATAGCTACCGGAATCGATATTTTAAGAACGCAAGTGGTAAAAAAAAATTTAAAACAGGTTAGAAATTTGACGTAGTTAACAAACTGAGCAGAGTCCTACTTTGAACACATTTCCACTTTTAACGCGCGATCTTCTCTGTGCATCACTACCTTTTTTTGAGATCCTGTAGATGAATCTGGTAGATATTGTACAATTTTCGAACACGGTAACTTTCTACAACTCATGTTTTCTAACACAATCGATAGATGCGGTATCTACCGGTAGAATTTTCTTAAATGCGTATGTATTTTCAATAAAATCCATACAGAAAGTTCCTTGCAAAAGATTCCAAATTTCTTGTATGTACAAAACCTTTCAACAGTTGTATGTATTTTATACAAATTCCATACAGAAAGTTTCGAGCAAAAAGATCCTATATTTCGAGTAAAATTATAACACAAATATACTACGAATATGTCAATTGCACTTGACACTGACATCTTTCAATCAGAATTTTCTTAATATAGTAACTGTTTCTAGCATAGCTGGCTAATTTATGAAATTTAATTTCTTTATAATTTTATAACTCTATAGGTATCTACTTAATATGAAGTATAAAATGCAGTCAAATCGTATAGAGAATACAATGTTCTTTAATATTTATAATAACATTAAATGTGAAAAAAAGATATTTAACATCGTTTTTCAAGAAAAACTATTAAAATCTTCAAATCTTCCGGTTGACCAATTATAACCAAAATCTAATCAGCTTCTCATACGGATGCAACGAAGACGAATACGAAAGAATTATAATTTTAGGAATTGTAGTATTAGAGTTATCATAGACGAAAATTTTGTTACACACACACACACATACACACACACACACACACACACACACACACACACATATATATATATATATATATATATATATATATATATATGTGTGTGTGTGTGTGTGTGTGTGTATGTGTGTGTGTGTGTAACAAAATTTTCGTCTATGATAACTCTAATACTACAATTCCTAAAATTATAATTCTTTCGTATTCGTCTTCGTTGCATCCGTAGTGAGTTTTTACTGAATAAGCACGTTTTAAGGTCCGTAGAATACGATTTTACTATTTTTACGATGATGTCTATATGTGTGTACGTGTGTGCGCGCGTGTGTCTATGCGTGTGCGTGCGTGTGTGTGTGTGTGTGTGTGTGTGTGTGTGTGTGTGTGTGTGTGTGTGTGTGTGTGTGTGTGTGTGTGTGTGTGTGTGTGTGCTTGTTTGTGTGTTTGTGTGTGTGTGTGTGTGTGTGTGTGTGTGTGCGTGCGTGCGTGTGTCTCTGTATATATATATATATATATATATATATATATATATATATATATATATATACAGAGACACACGCACGCACGCACGCACACACACACACACACACACACACACAAACACACAAACAAGCACACACACACACACACACACACACACACACACACACACACACACACACACACACACACACACACGCACGCACGCACACGCATAGACACACGCGCGCACACACGTACACACATATAGACATCATCGTAAAAATAGTAAAATCGTATTCTACGGACCTTAAAACGTGCTTATTCAGTAAAAACTCACTACCGAATTTTTTGACCAAAGACAATACCTTCCTTACCTAAAGGTGACGGAAGGTAAAAATATGGGTAGCAAGTTTTTATCGTCTGTTCAAAAATATTAAATAAAAAAATGGCACGCAAGTAGCCCATTCCTATTATCTAATAGTTAACAGATATTTTATCCAGAGATGAAAATATGAAACTGTTAAAAAAAATTGTGTTGTGATACCATTGAAATAAATTCTGTACAGCCTATAATCGAATATAGTAGCCTCATTATATTAAGTCGACGTTTGACGAAACAAAAATATATTGACTGTATTCGGTGATATATTGAACGTCTGTAGCTGTATGAAAAACGATTATTCATTCTATCTGATATATTTCATCGACATGTATTCTTTGATGATGACTACATGCAAGAAATGCATATGCACCTCGTATTTTTTTTTTTAATTCATTGTGCCTCATTCGTTTGACCTGTATTCCAAAAATGGTATGAAAGTTTCTCGTACCAATGCAATGCGAATTGAAAGTATTGTATGCAAGTTTATTCACTGTCATCTTTTTAATACATTGATGAGTGAAATAATTGAAGTAAAAATAATATCTTGTTGTAATTAAATGACTGCCCGAAGGAGTGTTATTTAAATTCAATTAATTGTGCATATTTTGTTTTACTTTGAGATTTCCATTAATTTTCACCAAGCACTCCTAGATGGTGTCTTCACTATTACGTTATTAAAATTAATTTCAAACGTTCCTTCTCTTTTTCTAATCATTATTCATTCTGAGTGTAATTGATACTGTAAATTGTACTTTAATTACACTTATTAATCAAAATCTTGCCCTTAACGACTATAAGACCTTCTGCGAAATATTAATACTGTATGACATCGTACAAGAATCTTTTATTACTTTATCGAAAAGAATTTTTATCAAATTAATCTTTATTAATGAAAATGTTCTTTGAAAAATCATCTTACTGAAAATGCTACCAAATGGGGGCTACCACTCTTACTTTTTTATTATTTTAAATGCAAGATCGTTTAATTTTGAAGCAATTCGTAGTATTAAAAGTCTTAATTGTTTTTAGTTTAACTTTATTTGATTTAGACCTCCCGCTACCCTTGGTAAGAGAGGTATAAGGATAGTGCTAAAAATCGCATATCGAGATTTTGGTAAATGACCACGTTTTAAAGTTCCTAGAATCCAATTTTAACATTTTCACGATGATGCCTGTGTGTATATATGTGTGGATCCTCCACTCTAACTCAAATACTATCATTCAGAAAATTTTGAAACCTTGTATTTCGAACTTTTTCTGTAATGGAAAGAGCCCATTTTTGTGAAAATCGGATAACCGGAAATGGCACTTTACTAGAAGTTCAAAATAGTTTTTCTTCGAAAAATACCTTTAAATGTTATTTTTTCGAGATTAATGTTATTATAAAAATTAAAGATTATTAAATTTACTATAGATTTGCATTAATACTTTTTCTATATATTTTATGGATAAATTTATAAAATTATCTATAATTTAAATCCCAGAGCCTACGCTTTAAACAAACAAAACGCAGTTATTCAAATGTATGTTACTGACAGATAAATGTCACTATCAAAGAACTAATCATTTCAAAGTAATATTAGTAACGCTTTAAAAAGAAAAAAGTAAATAGAGCAATAGAAAAGGAATTCATTAAATTAAATGTGTAGGTTTGTATTTAGATTAATCAAAAATAACGATTCACAAAATTGTTTAAGCTAATCCTCATTTTTGGATTAGTGAATTCTATGTTATCCCGGTATTTAAAATTTAATCTTCATTTTATTATAGCCCCGGTGGCACAATGGTTAGAGCAATGCCTCATGTCATGAGTGCCCTCGGGGCTCTGGGTTCGAATCCCACTAAGGCATGGATGTGTGTGAATGTGAACCCACTCTGTAATTGGGTAGTTACTTGGATTAGATTAGACTATATTATAAGAAATATGCTGTCAAAATTAGAGTAAAATTTTCTAATACAAAAATAAGGATTAACTTAATCTTTTTTGTGACTCGGGCTGTAAATGGCGGGAGGTATTGTGTTGACCACACCAGATTTTTTTTCTTTTAACTTATAAATAAGTTAATAAACAGTTGAACCAGAGATGAAAACACTTACGACACTTCGACAAATGAGACAAAATATTGTGATTTTTTTTTCAATATGTCTAATGAAGTAATAAGCTGTAATATAAACAATTTCTTTCATTTTCCACTATAATTATTAATTTACTGGTATATAATTGATATAAAATTAATTGTTTTTATGGGTTTTTATGGATTTTTTTGTCTAAGTAATTATTGCTTAATGGAATTCAAGATCTGTAATTAAATGACAATAAAAATATGTTTTTTATTGATTAATCAACGATTATTCAGGTGTTGACTGTCAAGGTTATATTTATTATTTACTGCAATTAAATAACTGAAATTCTTTGTATCTTTATGTATTTTAATTAAAATAATCCAATTCAAACGAAAATCACATTAACGTTACCTAATGAAAAGTTGAAAGTAAATCTTATTAAATTTATTTATCATTTACCTTTCACAAAATTTAATCTCGTACCGCGTAAGCATTTAATAAGATCTAAAAGTTTTATATGTCATTGTGTCAAATATGACATGACATTAAATATTAATAAAATGATAATAAAACATCGTACTAGGTAGTGAAGGTAAAATGATAACCATATTTCACTTTCGCAGTGGGACGTCATAAAAATAAACGCGTAAAATTCTTACATATATAAGAAGTGTTCAAATAATCACTCGTACAGCATGTACTTTCAGACATATAACAGTATTACAATTTAATAGGGTATACCATAGTCAAAATTTAACTATTTCTGTAGATAACAAAATGAAAATATACATAAATTATTAACTGTTATTGAATCGTACCCAGGGCCGACCCAAGCTACAGGCAAGCCAGGCGACCGCCTGGGGCGAATTTGGTTTTAGGGCGACATTTTTTGAGACCATTTTATTGCAAAATAAATTAAGTTTATTAACTCGTCCAGTGTGTAGCTTTAATCATAATGTTGACAATTCCAGTTGCAGCGAACTTGTATTTATGTTTTTACTAAGAAAAAAGAAAGGTTAAATTCGTTGGCGATTATATCAATTAAAAACAAAGTCACATCAAATATTGAAGAAGTAATTGTTGTTCAGGAAATTACTGAAAAATACCCCCAACATAAAAAAAAATGCAACAAAAGCTTTTATACGGAATCCTGTACAGAAAAATACACTGCTGTAACAGCCTCTCGTCAATTTGGAAAAAGGCGACATATTTTGGTTTTTGACATTTTTCTTGAAAACGGTGATCCGTATGGAAATTTTATACAAAACAAGATTTTTATATTTTTTACCTACGATGAACCGTTAAAGAGTTAAATTACACTGAGAAATAATTTTTCTTTCCCCATATACAGGGTTAGTCACGGAAGAGTTATTTTGAAAGTCCGTTTGTTTGCAACCCAAAATACTAATGACAACAGACCATATTTAATTGTTTAATGTCAAAATGACAGAACCATCACTAGACAGGCAAATTAAATTAAATATTCTATTTTTTTAAGGGAGGAAGGTAGACGCTGTTGTAAATTGTATTTCGGGTTGCACATAAACGGACTTTGAAACTAACTCTCCCGTGCCTAATCCTGTATATGGTACTAGACAAAAAAAGCGTCTCTGTAGAATCCAAAAGAAAAAATTTCTCTGTATTTTAAATATCCAAAATATTTTTAAAAAAATTTCATACAGATTAAGATTCTGTGATTGTTCGGGAGTTATGGACAGAAATGGCCTCTTTTCTAATTTTTGTACCTATATAATCTAAACAAAATTGTAATAAATGAGGGGCCACTGATCCTACCACTTCTAGTTAGTGACAAGTTATTAACCTTTAGTTAAAAATTAAACTGAAGATTAGAACCGATTGGAACAATAATTTTATCTTCTAGATAGCTCTAACCAAAGGTGATAAAAACAATTTTGCAACATAGCCAATGGTTGGTGGTAGAATCGGGTCTTAGTTCATCAATTTCTTACAGAAATAAATTTTTAAAAAATGATTTAGAACCCCACTATAATAAGTCATTACCGTATATCTTTACGTATATTTTAATAACTGTTTCCATGGTTATAATAGCGTCTGCTTAGTGTTAGGACAACAAGGCCGATTATTAAGTATTTGCAACGTCTTGTCTATGTCTAGTGTTTACACATCGTAAAGATGTTCGTTAAACTTAAACGCATGCACTTGTAATCATTTGTTTGCATTGCAATTAATAATTAACTGCGGTCACTACAAGGTTTATTATTCTGGATAATTGTACTTCCTTTTCAAAATGATGTAATGCATTTACAGTTGCAATTTGCAGATAAACAAAAATATTTTTTCAGTTGTTAATGTATTTCCTACGATTCACAAAAAAATAAACACCCGATATGTTAAGGGCATTAAAAACTTGAATATTTTAAAAACATATTTTTTTTTAATTTTATAGTCCTTATCATATATTTTAAAGGTCTAATTTTAAATGTTTCTGTTACTGTTTCAAAGCGTTTAAAACAAGCACTTCGTTAAATTTTTATAGCTATAACCTTTCTTTAAATCATTTTGAAAAAGTAATAAAATGAATTGTAAATAGCTGTTCACTACTGTTTTTGTGTTATGAATGAAATTGTTAATAATGTATGACTAACTATTCCTATAATAGAACAATCAGTAATAATATTTTACGACTATTTTTAATATAACAAACAAGACGTAAAGTGAAACTGTGAAACTAAGCGATGACGTAGTCTGATATCCTATTTGATATCACATCCATTTAGGAAAATGAAATCAGCAGCGTGCAAGGTACAAGAATGTTAATATTGGCGAGGAATGCATTTCCCCAGCTGCATTATGAAAAGTTTCTTGTACAGCATAGTTCACCCAAGAATGTAGAATGATGATTTCATGAAAATAATTGCTGATACATCTATACAGTTTTCTAATGGAAAATTAATAAAATGAATGAATAGATTTACTCGTATATAAGTAAATTTCTCGATGTAGTGTAGATTAAGTGTTAACAAATCTCAGTCGTACAGCATTTATTCTTAAAAAAATATTTCGGTGTGCACTTAATAACTTCTTCAGGGTAAATGAGATCTTACAGATTTTTAAACATAAAATCATTTACACATATGAGTATACAGGATGTTTCCTTTAAAATAACCAGCGTATTTTTGGGCGAACTAACAACTTTAGAGAAAAATGTTTTATACCAAAAATGATAAAGAATAAGGGGATAATGTATCAATAGTAACAAACCGAATATTTAGCCAGTGGTTCTCAAACGGTAGAACAAAATTATATATTTTTTTAAATGGCACCCTATATAATTTTTTAGCTCTAAATAGAATATTATTTTCTTATTTCAACGATATAAATGTAGCATAGGGTTGTATAAAAATTATTTCGAGAAAAATGGTATTAAAAACTAGAAATAATAATCTGGGGAACCGGGTTCGATCCCGATCGACGCCAAATATTTCGATTTTTAAATAGCACTAAGTTGACCCCTATGGTGCACTCTCTACGCCAGCAATGAGTGCCCGTGAAGTGACGCCTGGTACAAATATGTCATTATCATTACCGATATCTGCGTACAAAGCAGATTGGCACACCCAGCAATGGGTAATATGCCATGATAATATATTTATTTTTATAAAAACTAGACATAATGTAATAAATAAAAATGGGTTTACTACTAGCTAACTAGGCAACAGACATATTAATACCCTGTGTATTGCCTTATAACATTATTTTTAATACCATTTTTCTCGAAATAATTCTGCCGTTGGTAAAATTTTCGGTTTGTTATTATTAATAAATTAGCCCCTTATTCTTGATCATTTCTTGTATACAACATTTTTTTGTAAAGTCATTAGTTCGCCCAAGAAAGCGCTGGTTGTTTTAAAGGAAACACTCTGTATACATTCCCGCTACCCTTGATAAGGAAAGTATAGGGATCGGGCTAAAAATCGCAATTCGAGATTTTGGTAAATAACTACGTTTTAAGTTCCCTAGAATCAAATTTTAACATTTTCACGATTATGTCTGTATGTGCTCTAACTCAAATTTTGAAACCTTGTATTTCTACCTTGTTCAAATATGGAAAGAAACCATTAGATTTTGGTGTAAATCTGAATTAATTTTTGAACAAAACTGTTGCACTGAAATTGAGTTATATTATGTTATATGGAAACGACAGAAAACCTATTAAAAATAACTAACTTGTAATTTAAAAGCGAAACAAAAATCAATATTCAATTTTAAATGAACACATTTTCCTCGACATTTTCAATAAATTAATTCTAAACTATTTATTTTGTATTTCAATCATTCAATGTTTATTTAAATTTTCAACAATTTTTAATCCGTAATTCTGTTGTTTTTCATCTTTATGTACATTAATTTAAATAGTTTCTGTTCTGTTCTGTTATTTTTCATCTTTATATATATATTAATTTAAATAGTTTCTATTTCAAATTTTAACTGAATATTAAGGAGGCCATATACTTTTATATCCAGTAAAAAAATTGGGGTGACAAGCCGTAGGCCAAGAGTAGTACATTATTTTATTCACAATCGGTTAGTAATATGACGATTTCTGACTTTTAAAAAGTTGGGAAGTTAGTTATTGTTAACCTCATATTCCAAGAGGTTGGAAAGTATAACGTGAAGATAGCTGGGGTTGGAAAGTTGACACTTTCCAACCTCAGCTATACTCACGCTATACTTTCCAACCTCGAGGCGGGAAATAGCTGCCCCCCGCTTTGCTGGATCAATGCGTATCAATGATGGGTATTTACATATAAACAAAGCATCTTTACAATTTATATGATAAAAATATGGAATAAACTTGTAAATAATACAAGTAATGAATGAAATCAGTATTTAAGGTTAGAAATCAAAGTGACAGTTCATGCAGTTCATGTGACAAATGAACAATCTCAGACCATTCGTTTATTTATGTTAGGTTATTATTATTTAAATATCAAATATTATTTTTTATTTCAGATTGTGAATAAAATAGTATACAAACCTCGGTGAAAAGTTTCATTGTCTCGGGCTATAGTTAACCTCGGCGCTTCGCGCCTTGGTTAACTATCTTCGCCCTCGACAATGAAACACTTTCCACCTCGGTTAGTAATATACTATTTCATCTTTATGTATATTAATTTAAATAGTTTCTGTTTCAAATTTTAACTGAATATTAAGGAGGCCATATACTTTTATATCCAGTAAAAAAATTGGGGTGACAAGCCGTAGGGCAAGAGTAGTACATTATTTTTCATCTTTATGTACATTAATTTAAATAGTTTTTGTTTCAAATTTTAAATGAATATTAAGGAGGCCATACTAGAAGTAGTATCTCCGACTTGTCACGCATTTTCCATGACTTTAGTTCATATCGCTGACTTATTCCAGTGTGATAGCTATAAAGAAGTTATGGATTCTGTTGTCAGATGAAATGGAATCGGTATAAATTTTGACGAGGGCTGAAGACGGACATTTATTCCGAAACCGGTTCCTAAGTTACTTTATGAGTAAAAACTTTTTACTGTAATTATTTCCTCCATATTGATTAAAGATATCTATAATTATAAATATCAAGTTATATTATGAGTTTAAAATGCATTTCAAATCACGAATGCAAAGTTAACCTTCTCTTACTATCAGGATCAAGAGCACCACACCACGATCACAAATACAATCACGCGTCAGACATGCCTATCAAGATCGAACGGAAAGATTAATTACATCCCGTCATTGGCACACACTCCACTCATTTCGTCGGGAGAAATTGCTGATTGATTCAATTATTTTCGCCATACCGACCGACTGGATTAATGAATGTTGATGGTGAAATGCTTCTGATTTTCTTAATAAATCGTCGCTTCATCCTTGACTCACATAAGCGTTTAATCGCTCGAACCGCGTTAAGGGCAGATGAATATGACTCATATGAATATGTTAAGAGCAGATGCAGTCACAATGAAATTAGATTAAAATTACGGAAACATAGACGAATATAAGGACAAAACAAAATGAAGATTTTTTAAATGATAACATTGACAGTTTTTAAGGCCTCCAGTAATGAATTTGACGACTTTGGCAGTTTTTAAGCCACCAGGGGCCTGTTTCTCAAAAAATACGGGACTAGTATAACTAGTCCCTACACTAGTAATACTAGTGAAGTTTACTAGTTTTTGCTTCTGCAAAGTGTAAAATACTAGTTACAAGTTGGGAACTAGTATTTACTAGTGTATTTGACAAAAAATACTAGTATTTTGCTTCTCAAAATATTTGAGTTGTCTGTCAAACTAGTATTTTACTAGTCGTATTATTTGACAGTTCGTGGGATTTATTTTGTAATGTATGTAATTCATTGGTTCTTTGTTAATGTTAATTCAGATTCATGTAGTGTCTGTCGTTATTTAGTGTTAATATATTTTTTAAATACTATAATATTGTGGTCTAGTGACTCTGAGTCTAGCGATAAAGAAGTAGTGGGACGTCAAAAACTAATTAAAGCAAGAATAAATTATGTCCATGCAGAAACCCCATATGAGTGGGAGGTTACTCATGGCAAATAAGTTAAAAAAATTAATTTTATTAATTTGGACCTATCCTTCAGCTAGATATTAACAGAAACCATGCATTATCCGTAAAAATACAACTTTTTTAAGTTTGATCAAAATATGACCGTGATATATTTCTAGTGTTGTCTACTCAACCCGAAGCATGGCAAGTTTGACAGATTCTTATCCATTCATTGAATTTAACTGCTTTAAACAATTTATTTAGAGAATGCTTAAAATATCTTTAGTATCTCAAATCATTCTGAAAATAATTAATTTCGCATCCAGTGTAGACATTTTTATTGAAAAATAATTTAATTTCAAAATAAAACACTTGAAAATACTAGTATTTATTAAAAAATTACTAGACTATTGAAAATGTTTCAAAACACTATTTTACTTGACTAATAAAATTTCACTTGTAACTAATAACTTGTGAACTAGTAACTTTTAACTACAAGTAGTAAAATACTTTTCAGAAACACAATATACTAGTACTATAAAAAATTCCACTTGTAACTTGTAAACTAGTTTTTTTTTTTTTTTTGAGAAACAGGTCCCAGAAATTAATTTGACATCATTTAAAGATATTATTTTTAGCATTGTCACAATATGGTAATAGTTACTTATAGTTTAGATATAATTTTATAAATTGCATAGTTATTTACGTACAGTAATTTCAGTAAATATGTGTTTTATGTTCAGGGATTTACAAAGCACGTTTTCTCATTTAAAACAGCATAAAAATTATGGAAATAATATGTGTGTATTATGATAATCATATACCTACCCAGTTCATATTAATTAATAAAAAATTATCATCAAAACAAGTTTTTATTGCGAATTTTGTAAAAATATTGTTATTAATTCTGTAATAAATATAAAATATTATATCTGGTGGTAACGGTGAAGGTGAACATAGGGATTTAACATACGATATTAGTTATACAATTTCCTGCTCTCCTGTTCATTTTAGGACAAAAACATCTCAGTGCACAATTAAAATTTCATATAAAATTGTTTTATTATTTATAATGTTTTTGGTTTCTTTTTTTAAATTTAAATCCATAGGTACTTACATATTTACTCATGCTGGACACTATATTAAATACATTTCCAATCTAAAACTATTATAATTATCCCTTAACCTTAAAATTGATTTTAATAAAAACTAAATACGTATTTCGAGAACTAAGTTCTCATCATCAGTTAGTACAACAAGGGAAAGTTAAACAGAGTAGTCAAGATTACTCAACATGTCAACCATGCCAGAGGTCCTAACAACCATGCCAGAGTTGAATGAATTATAGTATACATACACACAGACATCATCGTGAAAATGTTAAAATCGAATTCTAGGGTCCTTAAAACGTGGTTATTTATCAAAATCTTGATATGTGATTTTTAGCACGATCTCAATACCTCCCTTATCAAGGATAGCGGGAAGTAAAAGATAGTTCAAAATTTCTATTAATTAGAACCAGTACTGTCTGTTAACTGTCAGTTAAAAAAATATAGGCCCGTATTCTCACCTCTTTGAAATAGCGTTACTTCCGAAAAATCGCTACTGCAACTGTCAAATGTCAATTTTAATGTTAAAAATCAGAGAAATAAAAATAAATTAATTTGTAAATAGCATTTATTTAAAATATTACAGGATTCATTTACAAAAATATGAAACCTAATATTGTCTATAAATACTCTGAGAAATGAGAATATTTACCATAGTATCGATATTGTAGCATAAATAAAAATTACACGTTTCAATTTTCCTATGCGACATTTTACTTAACTAACAAATTAACAAACAGTTTAACCAAGAATTAAAATACCGGATATGGAATAAGGGTGATTAATTTTTGCATCTACAAAATTACAATGAATTAAGCAGAATTGCAATCTAATTCCACTAGCAATCAACTGGTCGAGAACGAAAGTTTATTTGGAACAGGTGTTCGTTTCGTTGGGTGTCCGCTTCAATCTGTCTGTCTGTAGTATTATCTGCGATGTATATCTGCCACACCTGTGGAAATCCACGCATGTAGGTGTAAACACGCGCCAGTAGCGTAGGATGAAATGGGCAACAAGGGCGTACAACACAAAATCAAATTTATTAAGTGAAGATGTTATCGACTGACCAGACGCATAAATATCGAAGTTGGAAATGTTTATTTTACTGGATATTATTATTAACATGAATGTTGCTGTTGCATGATGTTTTATGCAAAGAATAATATCCTACGACCTTAAATTTTATATAAATTTTATAAACATCCTATTGGACAACACATATAAAATTTTATGACGATGGCATATGTTCGAATTTATAATCATAATAATAGTAATAATAACGCAGGGATATAGTTGGAATACTATAATATTTTAGAGGTTTTTCAAATTTATATCATTTTTAAAATAGTTAGTGTTAAATTACAATATAATTATATAGGCTTTTTTATCCCGACCGACACCAAATATTTCGAATTTTAAATGGCACAGAATTGTCCCTTGTGGTTTACTCTCCACACCAGCAATGAGTGCACGTGACGTAAACGCCCTCACAGTACGAATATGTCATAATCATAGCCCAAATCTGTGTAAAAAACAGATTGATACACTCAGCAATGGGTAATATGTCATGATGATATTAGCTATTAACATACTTAGGAATGTTATGCATATCATAACTGCCGCCGTTAACAAGTCAGTATGGAAATAATATTACCGTACAGATACAGTTATTACTTAATTAGTAGCCTACTTTTGTACATGTAAATAATGGAATAATATCCTGTAACCGGTAAAGGTATTTATTTATTTTATTCATATTTTTTACACTTCTTCTTTTTCTTCTTCTTCTCCACGATAGTATTGAGAGCCTGTGAGTTGACGGGTACAGAATATGTCGTCAGTGCCGAAAACTGTATATAAAAATCTGATGTGGCCAACACAACACCTCCCGCCAAATAATTTTTATTATTTTAAATATACATACTTACATATTTACTTATGCTGGAAACTATTAAATTTCTTTCCATATAACTTTTGTTCTATATCCTATTTTCTTTTTAAAACGATTATTAATTTGAAATTAATATTTTTTCACAGTGACAATTATCTGTCAGTTATATACATTTGAGATATGAAATGTGTAAGGCACCGGGATTTAAATTATATATAATTTTATAAATTTATCCATAAAATATATAGAAAAAGTATTAATGCACATCAATAGAAAATTTAATACTATTTAATTTTTATAATAACATAAATCTCGAAAATATAACATTTAAAGTTATTTACCAAAAAAAAAAACTATTTTGAGCTGCAAGTAAAGTACTATTTCCGGTTATCTGACAGACCAAAATCTAATGGCTTCTTTCCATATTAGAATAAGGTAGAAATACTAAGTTTCAAAATTTTCTGAATGATGGTATTTGAGTTATAGTAGAGGATCCACACATACATACACAAATCGTGAAAATGTTAAAAATTGGATTCAAGGGATCTTAAAACGTGGTTATTTACCTAAATCTCGATATTCGACTGTTAGCACGATCCCTATAACCTCCCTTACCAAGGTTAGCGGGAAGTAGAAAGTAAATTGGCCCACCCAGAAACGGGTAATCAGCCATGACGATCTATTTATATTTTATTTATTTATTTAAATGGCACAAAATTGACCCTGTAGTGCACTCTCCACGCCACCAATGAGTGCACGTGAGGTGACGCCTGGTAAGCGCCCGCACGGTACAAATATTTCATCATTACCGATATCTGTGTACAAAACAGATTGGCACACCCAGCAATGGGTAATAAATACGCCATGATAATATGCAATTTATTTGTTTTAATGGTACTAATTACCGAAGTATGATATAATGTTAATAAAAGACTATAATTAATTATTAGGTAATGGATTTGTATTATAACTGGTCAGTATGGATTGAGACAATATGGCGTACAGATCGTTTATGAGTTATAGTGTTCTTGTGAAGCTGTTTGGTAAAACTGTAAGAATATACTTTTTATTATTTAGCTCTATAACTTTGAGTTTAAATTAGACATTTTATTTAAAACAAACAACATTTAGAAATGGGACAAAAAAAATTGTTTACTTCCCTTGTAAATTATTTCTTGTTTTTGTCCTAATTTCTAAAATTTATTGCTTTATACTTTTCAAACATTGAACATATAGGACGACCTTTAATCGATCCTTCTCAATGCTTCTGTGAAACTAAGGTAGAATCAAAACAAATAATAGAATCAGACTTATAAATGATTAGTATCTTGTATCGTCATATATAAGTTAGTATTAGTTTTCCATTTTATCGCAAATGTAAATGTTGGCTATTGTAAATGCTGTAATCGAATATTCATACGAGTTGTATGCTTCGCTAAGCGCCAGAATAAACAATTTTTTATGGATGCGTCATTTATGGACGATTAGAAATAGTTTTCATGTCATAATAATAAACTAGTAACCCCGATTTTCAGAAGTATTTCATCAACTGAAAATATTTCGAACATTAACACAAATTGTAAAATAGAGAATTGAAATACATTTTTGTTTGTTAAATATCATAGTTGTTAAAGTAACACATAAAATTATTTATGTTTGAAAATTTGCATTATCAAGTTATAGAAATATTTAAATATTAAGGTCAGTAAGTGCTTCCTACCGGTTGAAGATGATTTTGGACATCGAGACGAAGTCCATATTTCCAATACATCCGATACAAGTAGAAGAGCACTTACTGACCTGTAATAGCAATGCTTATTACGTTTTTTGAATGATCAACACACAAAATTTAAAAAATCTGATGTGGGCAACACATTACCTCCCGCCATTTAATTTTCATTAATTTAATTATACATACTTACATATTTAGTTATGTAATTTTGATCGTAGAATCTAATGGTAATATCGCCAAAAAATGGACATTTTTGAGCAAAGTTTTGAGGACAAATATCTCGGACACGAAAAGAGATATCGACCTGTGGTTTTGAAATCTTCAATCTACACCCTTCAAACTACTTAAATACAAATTTTCAGAATTTTTAATTTTTTGAAATTTTCCACCCTTTTTTAAACCACACCATCCTTATACCCAAAAATTGGTGTGTGGTACACCTTCAACGACCTCACCAGTAAATTCCTCGTACCAAAAAACATAAGTATACCAATTTTCATCAAAATATTCCAACGGATACATTAATTATTAAACATTCCATAAAATTGTCAAAAACTGAAAAATTCGCAAGGGGTACACCTTAGATTTTTTGCGAATTTGGGCCAATTTCAGAGTTTTCCTTCTGGAGATTGTAATAGTTGTTCAAAAATTATGAAAATTGGTATGCTTATGTAATTTTGCGCGTAGAATCTAATGGTGATATCGCCATCGGTGTATAATTGACCATTTTTGGGATATAACCCAAAAATGGGCATTTTTGAGCAAAGTTTTGAGGACGAATATCTCGGACACGAAAAGAGATATCGACCTGTGGTTTTAAAATCTTCAATCTACACCCTTCAAACTACTTAAATGCAAATTTTCAGAATTTTTAATTTTTTAAAATTTTCCACTTTTTTTTAAACCACACCATCCTTATACCCAAAAATTGGTGTGCGGTACACCTTCAACGACCTCACCAGTAAATTCCTCGTACCAAAAAACATAAGTATACCAATTTTCATCAAAATATTACAACGGATACATTAATTATTAAACATTCCTTAAAATTGTCAAAAACTGAAAAATTCGCAAGGGGTACACCTTAGATTTTTTGCGATTTTTGGCCATTTTCAGACTTTTCCTTCTGGAGATTGTAATAATTGTTCAAAAATTATGAAAATTGGTATACCTATGTAATTTTGCTCGTAGAATTTAATGGTGATATCGCCAGCGGTGTATAATTGACCATTTTTGAGATATGACCCAAAAATGGGCATTTTTGAGCAAAGTTTTAAGGACGAATATCTCGGACACGAAAAGAGATATCGACCTGTGGTTTTAAAATCTTTAATCTACACCCTTCAAACTACTTAAATACAAATTTTCAGAATTTTTAATTTTTTAAAAATTTCCACCCTTTTTTATATCACACCATTCTCATACCCAAAAATCTCCTCCCGCTTTTTAATTTTTATTAATTTAAATATACGTGCTTACATATTTAGTTATTGCGGAAACTGTATTAAGATCCATTCCATATAACTAGGGTTCTATTTACTATTTTCTTTTTAAAACGTTACTGTTATTAATTTGAAATGATTAGTTCTTTGAAAGTGACATTTATCTGTCAGTTACATACATTTAAGATATGAACTGTGTAACCAAGGAGTTTTGCTTGTTTAAAGCGTAGGCTGGCAGAAGCGAAAAAAAGGTAGCACTAATGTTACGTCACAGTGACACTGAGAACAAAGCCCAAATATCTCGCAAAGTAATTATTAAAAAATTGTTTCTTTCATCTTAATCGCTATTTATTGAGTAATACTTTAAGTATAAAGTTTAAATTTTATTATTTATTTTATAATTGGAAAAGGAGTAGTTTTTTTTTGGTTACAAGTTTGTTTCGCCACCGTACGCCTATGAAAATAAAATCTATGTGATGGTCTCCCACTGTCGGCACATGACATAAAAATAAAAGAAACTTTTTCTACCATTTAACAACATGTTTTCTATCTAAACACTTCAGACTTTATCAAAAACAACTCTGTAAAAAATTCTTATCATGAAATGTATTCTCTGAGGCCATGGTTCCAGATTTAAACACTAAAACTTCTTTTATTTCTGGTGGCTAACTAATTACATGTGTACCATAGTTGAACAACTGAGATTAATTTTAATAATTTTAGTAACTAATCGCTGTAGTTATACTCTGTAATTTTCACCGTGAAACAAAGATGTTAATTATAGATAGTTATAACTAAGGAATGTTTTAAAAAATAAGATTTTATTTTGTTCTCATTTCGCGTGTGTTTTAGTTAACCTTTAAAAAAATCCGGAAGTAAAATAAAAATAAACATACAATTAGCGTGTTACGAAACGCTAAATATTTGCGCAAAAAATTCGTATAATTAATGTATTCTGTCAAATCTGTAACATTTTTGAGGCATGTGTTATTGTATCGTCGTGGTTATAGTACGTTAACCTCTAAATTTTTTATTTGTATATAGAAAATATATTGTAATCTATTAATTTGTATTTAGTTTAGTTCCGTTTTTCCAAAATTCCGTCTGTAATAATTTTTTATCTTCTCTCATAAAATAAATTTAGAAATACATGTTTATTGCTAGGATAAACATATCTATAATAACCGGGGCATTATATGAGGGCATAACAGATCATTATGCCCTCATTATAATCCGATTATCGTTTATTGACTTGAAATTAGAAATAATATGAACGGTATATAATGAAAATTATTTTCTTTTTAATTATAATTCATTACAATAATAACGAGGATTGATTACAACAATTAATACATTAATTGATTACAACAATTAATATAATAAGAAAACAGCTTTAAAAGCACAACACAGAAATATTTTCTAATTTAATTATAATACTTAAAATTAATTATGAAAAGGGCCTTTAAAAGCAATTTACTTTCACAACACTTGTAAATAGTAAGTACGTCGAATTGCAGACTGCAATGTTTCGCATTGATTTTGGACAGATCACTAATTTTTTGGAGATGATATTTATCCACGTTTGAATTCATTTTTGATATTATTTACCGTCACATGTGACACATCCAAAGCAGTACAAACTCTCTAAAATGTAATAATATTCAGAAATAAGTGCATAAGAAATAAATGAGATCTGTCATGTGAAAACGAACCTCAAAATATAATATAAAATTCTACAGACGCGAATGGCATAATTGGGGGAATATTTATGTTTGTCTTCCTCAAAGTATGCAGAAGCATTCAAAATAATTTCTTTACACCGTTTCGATGAAATACCTTCCGAAACATCAAATTCACCCATTCCATCATCTCCAACGGTGTAGAATGTTGATGTTTTAAAAACAAATAAATGTTGATAATAAACAAATAATTAAATAACAGCTTAGCAACGCCAAAGCTTAAACATTATTGTAAACAAAATTATTATAAATGAAAACTTATTTCACATATTTTAGTGGGATATAAAATATTGTATGCACCACAAGCGTTACTATACAGTGTCCCACACTCTATGTTCAGTGTAGGGTCTTATGGAGTACCATGTTGCCATATTTACCTGTTGTAAATCTACAAGATAGAAAGAGAAAAATAGATGCCCAAAAAGAAATGAAATATTCTGGGTACTTCATTGAATGTATTTATGACTGGTGTACTTTCAGTGTATCTAAACAGGTGGGTGAAAAGAAAAAATAAATAAAAAATAAACTGGTCAGTTTTAATTATTAAGCATTATTTTTTAATTTAATTTATATCTTCGTATTTGATAATTTACTAATATTAGACTTTATAGAAATACTGCATATATTTTACATAGTTCATAAGTCTTTATTCTTTCTTTATAATCTCCGATTTGAATTTATAATATTTTAATATTCTAATCTCTAATGCATTTGATCAAGATTATTATGCCAGACGATTTTAAAATATTGTATTGAAATATTACTTATTACAGGTACAAATAGCTTCAGCATGTTTTTTACACCCTGTATTTAAAACTATTTAGAACTGCAGACAAATTTCGGGGGAATGGTGAATACAATAAGCCCTTGGGTAAATAACAGACCCTCATAAAACTTAAATTGTACAGTATTAACTAATTTTGGTATAGCAATGAAAATTTATGAATGTTTCTATATTACATTACATTGAAAAATTGGCAACATGGTACAGAAAACGTCCATAAGAACAACATTGGCTATCTCCGCCACACTGAACATAGAGTGTGGGACACTGTATAGATGATAATGCCCATCGGGCCAAAGGACTTCGGGCTAGATCCACGTCGCCCTCTTGGCATTATCATCATCGTAACACCCTTTTGTCTATCGGCAATATTTTTAATTTTATTGTCCTTCAAAAAAAAATTTTTTTTTTCCAAAATTAATCTAGTGACATTTAGCACGATTTTGCTTTTTTCCTCTTCCGGTATGAAAGTATTTCATTTCAAACATTTCTAAAATCAAGTATCAAGTTGAAACACCGGTTTCTATCAGCAAATTCTTTTACTATGTAGTACATCCAGTTGGCAGTGCAAGGCGAAGTGGGTGAGTCTAAACCAGACACTCGTTTTTCTGTTGATCTCTTGTCATTTTCATTTCCATGATTACGTAATCGCGTGCGTAGATTCTTCGTTTGATGTGTGTGCTGTAATGGGAATTTTACGACATTTAGGCATTTTTATTTTACGTTTACAGCTGTTGATACGATGTCAACTGCCAATAAATGTTGATTTGCAGATAAACAATTTTATTTGAAATAAACTAAACGCTTTTGCAAAATCTTCGAAAGGAAGTGTATGTGTGTGTGACATAAATTTTGTAAGAAGAATTTTAGTATTGAATTTGTTAGAGCTACCAGAGCAATGTATAATGTTCTTTCAAATTCCCAAACTATTTAAAGTAAGTATCTAATTCATTTCGTTGTCAAAACATTACTCTGGTTGCAAACTAGAGCACAAACCGTATGTCCACATTTGCAAATCCAAATTAATTTGCATTTTACTTGCAGGCGTAACATGTAAAATAAATCACGATTAAATATAGATCTGTTTCCATCAATTCCAATGTGTTTAATCCCTCGATCAATTTGGGTCAGTCATCTATGTCGTTACGAAATTTTTATCTTTGTTTACAATATTTCGATCGCATTTCCTGTCATTAAGTGTATTTTGCATTGATTAATGTTGAAATCAGTCACTGTTTTAATTAATTTATGACATATATTAATTTAAAATTGTCTAATTCTAATATGAAGCAATTATTTTATTTGATTCATAAATAGGTAAATATTTCCATAACAGAATGCGGCCTACAAACTTTCTTTTTTGAATGCGAATAAAATTAAAAGTATTGCTGATGGACAAATTTTAATTTTGGATAATAAAAGTACATAATTTCTAGTTTGAAATTATTTAGTTTTAAACAAAACATCTTGAAGGTGGTGGGTACCGTTCTCTATGTAGCCGATTTCTGAAGCTCCTCTCTACACGTTCCAACGTTCGAATAAAATTCATCGGCTGTAGCAGGGTTGTGCAGTTGGCACCCCCATGTAGGAATTAAGAGAAAAAACTTTTGCATAATTTTGCCCAAGTTATGCCCTGTTTTATCCAACTCTTATTTTTTTGCCCAGCCCTCCCGTATTCTATAAGTCAAAAGTCGTTTTTCTATGGTGTGGCACACCCATAAGCGAATACGACAATCAATCTACAACATAATTTTGCCAAGTTATGCGTAGTTTTACCCAACAAAAAAAGAAAAATTGCCCACGTATACAATAGTGCCAAAATGGCGTAACATTATTGCAAAAATTCCTAACAAAAAAATCTGATGTGGTCAGCATATTACCTTCCGTTAATTCCATGTATTTTATACAAATTCCATACAGACAATTTCTTGCCAAAGATTCCATATTTCCAGTACATTAGCTTCCCTCAGTTCTATGTATTTTGTACAAATTCCATACAGAAAGTTTCTTAGAATTGATTCCATATTTGCAATAAAATTATAACACAAACATACTAAGTCAATTACACTTGACATTGACATCTGTCTATCAATTTTTTTTATTTATATTAGCTGTTTCCAGTGTTATTGCATAGCTGGCTGCTTTATGAAATTTAATATCTTTATCATTTTTTAACTCATTATCCATTGAATATGAAGTATAAAATGTAATCAAATCGTATAGAGAATAAAATATTCTTTAATATTTATAATAATATTAAATGTGAAAAAATAATATTTAATAGTGTTTTCAAGAAAAACTGTTAAAATCTTTAAATGAGGATACTTCCGGTTGACCAATTATAACCAAAATCTAATCAGCTCTTCATTATGGATGTAACGTAGAGGGATACGAAAGAATTATAATTTTTAGATTTGTAGTGTTGGAGTTATCGACGGAGAAAAAATCGTCACACACATACACACAGACATCATCGCAAAAGTAGTAAAATCGGTTTCTAGGGACTCTAAAACGTGCTTATTCATTAAAAACTCACCATCGAGTTTTTTGACCAAAAACAATACCTTCATTACCTAAAGGTATGACGGAAGGTAAAAATGGTGCATGCTAGAAATTTAAAAAAGAGTTAAACTGTATCCTTTAAATTTTGCCCAGTTTTACCCAATCAACATTTTCGCTGTCGGAACAAATATGTATAAGCGAATGAGTCAAAATAGACAAACAACCTAACTTAACCTGACCTAACCTAAATTATGTCGTAGTTGAATTTGTCGTATTCGCTTAGGGGGTGCGACACCACAGAAATCGACTTTTGACTCATGGGTTATGGGGAGCTGGGCATAAAAAAGTAAGAGATAGACAAAACTAGGCATAACATGGGCAAAATTATGCAATAAATTTTTTCTTTTATTTCCTTTATTGGGGTGCCAACTTCATTAGAATGGATATCTCAAGGCAGAGGTTTACAAACACCGTCCTACAACCCTGCTTCAGCTGAAGAACCTTATTCGGTAGGAAATAGCCCGAATGTTGGAACATGTAAAGAGGAGCTTTAGAAATCGGTAGCATATGTGCATAGAGAATGCTGGCCACCATCTTCAAGATGTTTTGTTTAAAACTGCATGATTTAAAACTTGGAATTATGTTCTTTTATTATCCAAAATAAATTTTGTCTATCAGCAATACTTTTAATTTTATTCGCCTTCGAGAAAAGGAAGTTTCTACTTATTTTTATTTAAATTTAAGTATGATAACTGTGAACTAACATAAGAGCATATTGTATCTATTTACAAGAAAAAAATTGCAGTGCATAAAAAAATTCTATAAATAAATGGCGCTTAAAGGATGTCACTGTCATTAATAAAATTGAGTAACTTATGTCATCCATTATGTCATTATGTATTCACAAACAGTGCGTAACATTTTATTACCAGAGATAGAATTAGTTAATTAATATGTATCACTTCTATAAGTGATCTAAACTGAACTGTTTCCGTGTTGATGGTCATTGTTGATATTAGACCGTCCTTGAAATGTCTTCAAATCTTCATCATTCTTCGGTTTATCTTCTTTCATCGCAAATAAAATTAGTTACAGATTGTTAACAATGACGACATCGAAATAAAGATAAAACTGACCAAAGAGAAAAAGCAGTTGATTAAATATTCTAGAGGAAAATATCACTTATCGATAAATTTTCATGTTTATTGCAAAAACCTTGAAGTACTTATTTTTATATTTATTTGTGTTTTACAATTATTGCAAAGGCGTGCTTAAAATCATGAATTTGTTTATTTTATCGTGTCACGCGTTTGTTTTTCATTTGCATTTTGCGCTCATTTCATTTGTTTTGCGAAATTTGTTTGATATTTCTACACTTGTTCATGAAGGATTGAATGTTCGTGATATTTGTGTAATTATTTTGTTTGCACATTATTTTTTCATAAAACAAATATGAATGGGGTTCTGCACCATAACAAAAAATAATATAATGTACACTTTATACCTAAAGTATTACAATTTTTTAATAATTATTTTGCGAGATATTTGTGGTTTGTTGTCAGTGTCACTATGACGTCACATTAGTGCTACCTTTCTCTTGCTGCCTATATAGACCTTGCGCGAGAGAAAGATATAAACTATTACCTATTCACGAAAGATGATTATTCAAGGTCATCTGTTCAAGGAAAGAATACGCAACGTTTTATAGCAGTAGCTTAGCAACATTTTGTATTAGAAAGAGAAAGATTATTTGATGTATGTCGTAGACTTACAGACATGTAATTATCTACTATTCTGCCCTCTGTACTAATGTTTATTCAGTGGCGTTGACATTCAAATCAAATTATTATTTTATGGTTTACGTCAAGTCTATATTTTTATTTTATGCAAAAACGTAGGCAAAGAAGATAAAACTTTGAGAAAAGCGTTATTTAAAAAGAAACAAAATTTTCAAATAAAATACATTTATTTTTACCTTCCGCTACCCTTGGTAAGGGAGGTATAGGGATCGTGCTAAAAATCGCATGTCGAGATTTTGGTAAATGTATGTGTGTATGTGTGTGTGGATCCTACACTCTAACTCAAATACTATCATTCACAAAATTTTGAAACCTTGTATTTTGAACTTTTTCTGTAATGGAAAGAGCTCATTAGATTTTGGTGAAAATCAGATAACCGGAAATGGCACTTTACTAGAAGCTCAAAATAGTTTTTCTTCCAAAATAAATAAATTTATAAAATTATCTATAATTTAAATCCCAGATCCTACGCTTTAAACAAACAAAACGCAGTTATTCACATGTATGTAACTGGCAGATAAATGTCACTATCAAAGAACTAATCATTTCAAAAGAATATTAGTAACGTTTTAAAAAGAAAAAAGTAAATAGAACAATAGAAAAAAAATTCAGTACAGTTTCCAGCATAAGTAAATATGTAGGTATGTATTTAGATTAATAAAAATTAACGATTCACAAAAATGTTTAAGCTAATCCTCATTTTTGGATTAGTGAATTCTATTCTATCCCGGTATTTAAAATTTAATCTTCATTTTATTATAGCTCCGGTGTCGCAATGGTTAGAGCAACGCCTCATGTGATGAGTGCCCTCGGGGCTCTGGGTTCGAATCCCACTAAAGCATGGATGTGTGTGAATGTGAACCCACCCTGTAATTGGGATTTAATCCTGTTGAGGGGTTTTAAAAAAGGTAGTTTAGTTACTTGGATTAGATCAGACTATATTTTAAGAAATAAACTGTTAAAATTATAGTAAAATTCGCTAATCCAAAAATAGGGCTTAACTTAATCTTTTTTGTCATTCGGGCTGCAAATGACGGGAGGTATTGTGTTGGCCACGCCAGATTTTTTCAGTTAAAATTTACCCATAAATATTTCGCCTTGCACGCCTATGTATACGAAATGCAGTGAAGTTATCTGCAAGTAATATTATATCAGACGGCACAAAAATGACCTTGAATAGTCATACATCGTGAATAATACTTTAGGAATAGGTTTCGCCGTGACGTCATGTTGATATTGAAAATCAAATTCAGTTAAACTAAATACAACCAAGACTTTAATATTACGATTTACTTCAAAAATTCATTTAAAATAATAATAAAAATCAAAGTGCAGAACCTTATTGTATATTTGTGTACTCAATTAGTGCCTGTAAGTTGGCAACCTTCTTTACATACTTACATTGTAAGTGTAATGATGTTATGAAAATAAGAAACTGTTTATAACAGACAAGATATACTTTTGTAATATTATTAATATTAAATAAATATGAATTATTTAAAATTATATTTTCTTGCTTGCAGATCGAGTCTGTTGAACTAGCCCTCAACCTCCTAGATGGCTATGTCTACAGAGGAAAAAAACTTCAAGTCGAGCGAGCTAAATTCGAAATGAAAGGCGCATACAACCCCAGTTTAAAACCGAAGAAACGAAAAAGGAAAGATAAAGATAAGCTGAAAAAGATGCAAGAGAAGTATGTAAACACAATTTTATTTTTAATCAATTAGTTTATTTGAATTTATTTTAGGCTGTTTGACTGGAGGCCAGAAAAGATGCGAGGAGAGAGATCAAAACATGAACGAGTTGTTATTGTTAAGAATCTTTTTGAACCGACTTTATTTGATAGAGAAGTTTCGCTCATTTTGGAGTATCAGCAAGATCTTAGAGAAGAATGCGGTAAATGCGGAGAAGTCAAACGAGTTCTATTATACGATGTAAGTTACTTTTTTATTCATACTAGCCATAAAAGTTCATAATATATTCGTTTTAATGTCGAAATTTTAAATTAAAATATGTTTCACTAACATTTAATACACAATAAAATCTGTATGAGTGATAAAATACCGCTGTATTTATAATAGATTCATATAATATTCAAAATTAAATATATCTCTTTTATTATCTTATTTATTTCGAAATTTGGAATCAAAGCGTGCATTGCCCGTGACGTCACGGGAATTCCGTGCTGGCAAATCGCACGCTTATTCCTGATTCCACCTCCACGCCTCCACCTCTGTTTGTATTAATTCATTTGTTCTGTCAACAAGTACTTGGTTACAGCATATTTGTCCCTACTTTTTTATAAGTTTTTAACTAAAATAAGTCTGTTCTTAATAAAGATATTTGTGGTAAACGTTTATTTAAGTGTTAAACTAAGTATTGTGATATAAATTTAAAGTGCGGAAACATTTTAAATAGTGATAAACAGTGAATGAAACTTTGCATACACGGTGTATTTTATATTTTGTTAATACAGAGACATCCAGAAGGCGTTGCTCAAATAACTATGAAAGAACCAGAACAAGCAGATGAAGTAGTTAACCTCTTAAATGGTCGATGGTTTGGTCAGCGACAATTAACAGCCGAAATTTGGGACGGAAAGAAGAAATACAAGTAAGGAAATTTATATTTGTATCTTTTATATCGGAAATATTTGTTATTTGAGGGTCGAGCTAGAATTATTGAGGATAAAAATAATCAGGTAGACATTGGGAAACAAAATTTTCACTATCAATCATTTATCTCATTTATCTGTCAATTCATATTAAGTTACGAAAGTTAGAACTTTTGAATTTCCAATTTCTCTTGTTGCATTGTCTTCTTTTAGCTAAAATATAACAAAGAAACTCAAACTGGTTTTTTGCAAATTTAAAGTTAGATTTTACCTAATCTAAAGTCTGTAATTATGAAAATTATGACTTCTTCGCTTGCAAATTAAAAAAATAATATAACCGTAACCTGACGCATAGAACTAATTTGATGAAATTTGGGTAAATAATGTAATTCAAATAGATATATTATCTCTGTTCGGGTGATTTACGACTTTTATAGGCGTTTCGCGCCAAAATTATTATTTCTTTTTTAGGCTGTATTTGTGAAAAATGTGACTTTTTCGCTTGCAAATTTTCAAAAAATACTTAAATGTAGGAATTTAACCCTACTTCTTTTCCAATAAAAATGCCAAAATTACTATAAATATTCTTTTCCGCGCCCTAATTTTTGTGTTTTGCAACTAACCATCAAAATAAAATTCTTGAGTGATAGCTATATAATTCTTTAAAGTATCAGAGACAGCTTTGACAATTTATCAAAAGAAAATTGGTTGGGAGCTTTTAAAAAGTGGAAGAAAAGAATGGTTGAGTGTATTATTGTTGCACGGAATTGCTTTAAAATAAAATTCTATAAAATATTCTTAATAATTCTAACGCGATTCTTGATTTTGGCAAATGTATGAGTCGATTCTGTTCATTACTGTAAGTCTTACTGATTTGTAAATCTGTAAAACTTATCAATGGACCTTTTCAATTTAACGGCTATCTCTTTCTATCGCTGCAAATAGTAAGAAAATGGCGCGAACAACTGCCAGTTGGGCTGTCAAACGAAACGTCAAAGATATTGCAGTCATTAAAATACCTGTATTCTCAGTGAAAATTTGCATCGTTGTACATTTGAACTTCAATAAAAGCTTTTGTAACTTATTTCGATGAGATTTTTTAAATTTATCTGAGATATTCTCACATTTTACGTCTAATTTTTTTAGAAATAAACGCCATAGAGTTGTTCTTACTATGCGCAGGTCCCCATTGCGCATATCTTCTATCTCTTTAAATTGAAAAGGTCCATTTTGATCGATTAATATAAAATTTTACAAAAGAGTGGTAGCTTTCGTTGCGATTTTGTTCTTTATTTATAGACCTGTAAGACTTTCAGATGTGAACAGAATGTACTAATTTAGTTCATTGCAAAAACTGTTACACAATATTTTGTTTGTATGCAGAATTGGTGAAACAGACGCAGAAATATCGCAAAGAATAGACAATTGGGATAAATTTTTAGAATCAGACGAAAAAGCCGATAAAAGTAAACCAGAAGAAAAACACGCTGATAAAACTGAAACACCCATTTCAGATTCTGCAAAATAAAGTTACAGATAATAGTTATAATAATTTTGTATAAGAATAAATAAAACAACAACTTACATGCAGAAAAATGTTTTATTGAAAAGGCTGTAATATAAAATCACAAGATATATTAATAACTTAAATATATTTATACACATTTAATATCTTGACAAAATTACAAATGCATGAGCATATCTGTACATTCTGAAAGACCACTTAAAACAATTCATAATTATGACAATCGGCTTACAAATAAAATCACGAAAATTAAACCACAACCGATTTGAAATTACGAGAGTTCGAACCCAGCTTGTTGCTCAATTGCCTGAAGAAGTTTATCTCTCAAAACGCTCTCTTGAGAGATTATCGGAAGTTTGAGAAGATTTAAACACGTGCTGGCTGTCGGCATCCGGTCCTCGCTTCCGGCAGACAAAATACAGAAAGAGGGGGATAGTTCCTAAAAATTTAAATTCATTTTTCGAATATTCAAATTTTGATTGACTTACTTTAAATCCCAGAAGAGGAGGACGAGAACAACTTGTTACAAATTTTAATAACATTTTTTTCTGAGTATCCGTAAACGATTCGACTATTTTCCAAAATATTATGATGGTTGGATGCGTTGCTGTGAACTCACCTGAAAAGTAAGTACATATTAATTTTATCATAAATAGGAATAAATATGAAATATTATTAAAATACTAGAATACTTATTTCGAATTTAAATTCAAAAATATATACAATTCAAAAGCTGTGAGTAAGAACAACCTTAGCTTATTTTTACGAATTAAGATTATGTTTACTGGATGTTAAGAAATAAAAAAATAAACATTTATGAGCAATTACATAATAATTAGACATTTTTATAGAACATTTTTGCTCAAACTTTAAAATGTTATAACTTGTGACTAAAATACTTTTTAACGTATGTGACTTATATTTACAATATTTGGACTATGGTTGTTTTTACCAAGAGCTCTTCAATGGGCCCATAAACCATAATCGAAATAAAACAAATTTACAAAAAAATAGCAAAATATTTACTGATTAATAAGTAGTAAAGGTAAATAATTTAAAGGTATCTCAGGTAATATTAACGATAGAGTAAAACCGTTTACAAATTCCAGAGTCAACTTTTCGAGAAAAGTTTTATAGTCACTACAGGAATTTTCGATCTTCTTTTGTTTCTAAGCTACAAGTAAACACTCGTTTTCGCTCATTTCAAAAATATCTCATAGCTCATATTATGATAGAGAAATTGTGTTTAAACTGTTTTCTTCTATAAAATAAAGCGGCGTAATTAGATTTTTTAAAAGCTTTATAATTCTTCTTAATCAATTCTTTTCAGATTAGTCAAATTTTTATTTGCCGACAATACAGCTAGCTTTGAAACAATTCAAAAAAATTATAAGGCAAATAAATTGAAACAAATAAATAAATATATCATCACGGCTTATTACCCATTTCTGGGTGTGCCAATCTACTTTGTACGTAGATATCAGTAATGATGATGATATATTTGTTTCGTGCGGACGTTTACCAGGCGTCACCTCACGGGCACTCACTTCTGGCGTGGAGAGAGCACCGCAGGGGTCAATTTAGTGCCATTTAAATTCGAAATATTTGGCGTCGGATAAATAACAAACAAATAATATTTAAAATAAACAAATAATGATCTGTAATAGATTTTTTCATTTATTTCTTAATAATTTTCATCCCAATAAATTAATAAATCATCTTTTATTCATATTTAAAACAAAACATTGTAGACTTCTTATATATCGCTATAAAGCTTGTAAAATAAGCAAAAAGATGAGACTATTTTCAACATATGTTTCCATTAAAAAAATCATAAGTTTGCGTTATAAAATTTAATTATGCCAGTTTATTCTATCTATAAAACGGTTCAAAATTTATTACAACAATTTTTCTCTATCATAGTAAATAAGATATGAAATATTTTTGAAATGAGCGAAAAACGAGTTTTTCTCTGTAGCTCAGAAACAAACGACGATCAAAAATTCCTGTAGTGACTATTAAACTTTTCTCAAAAAGTTGACCCTGGAATATGCAAACGGTTTCGTTCTATCTTTAATATTACTCGAGATACCTTAAAAAAAATAAAAAAAGACACCTGGACATTCTTCAGTAAAAAATTATAGCGAATTAAAAAATATTTCAGCTATGGAAACATGAAAAATTTGTACCCTCTAGAAAATATATATCATATTATCTCGCTTATTACGTAAAATTATTAAATCGTGTTTGCAGTAAAAATCTAAGATCATTCTGCTCTTCTATTAAATTAAAAATAATATTATAGTGCCCCATTAATATAAATTAAGACTTAAAATATGTAAAATGCCACTTCTCTGCCATCGGTGACGTCACAAAATCACAAAACTTTAAAAAATCATCATGCATATAAGGAATTTTCATGATATATACAGTATGTTCAAAAAAATTCCTAACTCGGAATAGACTATGAACAAAGAAACGTATATCAATTTAAAAATATTTAATTAAATGTCAATGTGACATGAGATATTGTCAAAAATGTTATCTAAAGAAATCGAAGCTTTTTTACTTGTATCTTATTTTAGAAATTGAAACAAATTATAAAACGGCGAATGTCTATATACTGTATCGTTTTTTATTGTCTTTTCTCCTTAAAATTACATTTCAAGATCAATTTTGACAACTTGACTTTTGAATTGAATAATGATCAGACACACGTTTCTCTGTTCAAATCCTACTCCGAGTTAGGAATTTTTTTGAACACATTGGCTCGTTCTACGAACACGGTTTTTACTAAAACGCTGTTTTAAGAAATGTCAAATTCATATTTCATTATTTAATTTCGACCTTATGTTTAAAAAATGATTTTTTTAAAAATATTTGTTTGAATACAAACTTTGTTCTGCTTTAAAATTATATTTTGATTATTATATAATTTGATATTATCTATTATTATTAAATAATGAAATTTGACATTTCTTAAAACGGCGTTTTAGTTAAAACCGTGATCGTTGTACGAGTTATTGTATTTGTACAATGTTTCATAATTTAAAAAAATAGGTTATGGGCCCATTAAATAAATGTGAACATACCAGCATAGGCAGTGTGATTTTTCATATCAGCCACATCCAATTCTTGCATATCTCCTCCTACAATAATCTGCAACTCCTTATGACTGAATAATTTCAACCACAGCAACGGCACAACCGAATCCAATCCTTGCCTGAAAGCCGCACATTGTCTCTTAATTTGCTTATTCAATTTAAAATCTGCCAACAAATGTATATATTCCAATCTGTTATAATTTGTTACTGGAATATTCCTCCCGTTCGATTTCATTTCAATTATCTGAAAATTTTGTTTTTGTATTATTTTTCAATTTACTATTTTATTTCTTACCCTAGTTTCGCCCAAATCATTGCTTGCCGTGGTAAAATCCAATCCCAAATCCTGCACGTCACCCGAATAATCGCGAAGATAAAGTAGATTCCTATAAAGAATGGGATCCAGAGATCGTAAATGGTGCGCGTCTACTCTTTCAACCAGCAGTTTTTCCAGAAAGAATTCAGCTAATGGTAAGTCAACCAAAATATTCTCAAATATTGCCTAAAAGAAATAAATTATTTAATATGTGTTAATATATAATATTAAATAAATACTTTTCCGACTAGACGACCAATAAAAAAATAGTGTCTTCCAAAGTCTTCAACTATGAGATGTACATTAGGGTTTGGATAGAGTAAATTGTCGTTTGTTAAGAGGAAAAATCCGCGGTTAGGATCAAAAGCTGTCTTTAAAACTTCATTTATGAATTCTTTAAATATTCCACCACCGTCTATTCCGGGTTCGTCTAATCCGGCGTTATTTACAAATTGTATTCGAACTTTTTGCCTCAAATCTGGTTCTAAAACACATTTTAAATTTATTAGGGTCACGCTAGAAGTATTGAGAATAAGACGCAAAGTTCATATTTATTAAATTTTGGTTTAAATAAGTTCAAAGTTTTCTTCCACTTCTTAAAAGCTCCCAACCAATGGAATGCTTTCAAACTTATTTCTGGGAGGTTTAAAAACTATCAAATTAATTTCAACTTAAAAACTGTTAAAACTATCAAATTATAAATCATAATTCTAAAATGCTCCATTTTTACCTCCCGCTACCCTTGGTAAGGGATGTATAGGGATCGTGCTAAAATCGCATATCCAGATTTTGCTAAATGACCACGTTTTAAGGTCCCTAGAATCCAATTTTAATATTTCACGAAGGTGTATGTGTGTGTGGACCCTCCACTCTACCTCAAATACTATTTCGAACTTTTTCTGTAATGGAAAGAGCCCATTAGATTTTGGTGAAAACCGGATAACCGGAAATGGCACTTTACTAGAAGCTCAATATAGTTTTTCTTCGAAAAATACCTTTAAATGTTATCTTTTCGAGATTAATGTTCTTATAAAAATTAAAGATTATTAAGGGGTCTCGTGGCTGTGTGCCTGAGTGTCTGGTCGCGAATCTGGGGAACCGGGTTCGATCCCGACCGACGCCAAATATTTCCAATTTTAAATGGCACAAAATTGACCCCTGTGGTGCTCTCCACGCCAGCAGTGAGTGCCCGTGAGGTGACGCCTGGTAAACGCCCGCACGGTACAAATATGTCATCATCATTACCGATATCTGCATACAAAGCGGATTGGCACACCCAGTAATGGGTAATATGCCGTAATGATATATTTATTTATTTTATTTTATAAAGATTATTAAATTTTTTACAGATTTGCATTAATACTTTTTCTATATATTTAATTTAATAATTAATTTAAATCCCAGACCTACGCTTTAAACAAACAAAACGCAGATATTCAAATGTATGTAACTGACAGATAAATGTCATTGTCAAAGAATTTAAAAATAATATTAGTAACCTTTTAAAAAGGAAAAAGTAAATAGAACAATAGAAAAGGAATTCAACACAGTTTCCAGCATAAGTAAATATGTACTTATAACTAATAATAATTAAAGATTCGCGAAAAAGTTTAAGCTAATCCTCATTTTTGGGTTAGTGAATTTTATTCTATCCCGGTATTTAAAATTTAATCTTCATTTTATTATAGCTCCGGTGGCTTAATGGTTAGAGCATCGCCTCATGTCATGAGTGCCCTCGGGGCTCTGGGTTCGAATCCCACTAAAGCATGGATGTGTGTGAATGTGAACCCACTCTGTAATTGGGATTTAATCCTGTTGAGGGATTTAAAAAAAGGTAGTTACTTGGATTAGATTAGACTAGTAAAATCCGCTATGCCTGTGACTCGGGCGGAAAATGGCGGGAGGTATTGTGTTGGCCACTCCAGATTTTTTGAATTTAGGATAAAAAATTTTTAGTTTCTTTTAGTTATTATAGATTTCGACTAAAGTATAGAATAGGGTCTAAACTCAAAATTTGTTTAAATGATTATATATCGGTACATTAGTCTTCCATATAATACAATAAAACAAAATTAGGGCGCGTAAGCAATGCATCTTTTCAAATAAGAGATAAATAACGTCTCCGTTTCTTATTCTCAATAATTCTAGATCTAGTGACAAAATTATTTACCATTTTCTACTGAGAGTTTTTCAAAAGAATCTTCGTATAAATGCGTTCTTCTTATGACAACTGCCGAATCTGCCATAAAGTCTCTCTGACTGAACCCCAAACCATTTGTCATGTTGCTTATTGAAGATCTACACAAATCGCGTAGTAGTAACACCCTTGAATTAAATTCTACTAAAAAGGGTAGTTCTTGAAGAATGGCTAGCGATCTTTGTTCCACTGTTAAAAGAGGGGGCAAATATTCCTCTTCATCTTCGGAAACAATTCCAAAGAATGGTTTTAAAGTTTTAGACAAATAATTTCTTCTGGATAAGTCTTGCGAGATGTGGATTTTTTTTCTAGTCCAGAAACCATTTTTGCAAAAATGTTTCCTTAAATCAATTGTATGTAAAACTCGTAAGGAATTTAAACAAGATTTGTACAGTTGTACCAATTCGGGAGTTGCATGAATCTGAAAACAATTCATTAAAAATAATCAAATCCTATAAGTTTTCCACAATTTCAACAAATTTTTAATAATAAAAATGCATATGCTTAAAGTTTTGTAATATTTAATAATTAACTGTTTCATAAGAAACTGAATTATGAGCTTAAATTAAATAAAGAGGGCCTTGTTCTTTTACAAGGCGCAACTTTCTAGTATTGGGCGACATTTTTCCAAACCTCCATCGTAAACTTTTCGAAATAAAATAGACCCAAAATCTTTCTTTTTATTGTCTTTGACTTCTTTCTCAGTCAGTTCAGAGTCTTTATGCTCCTTTTTTTCCCTTGCTGTTTACTGGAGGTTCTGCGGGTGCTCATAGCAGGCAGGGTAAAGTCTTGCAGGGCCCCATCGTCCTCATTTTCTTCAGAAGCGCTTTGGGGAGAAGTTGTAGCCCTTCGACCACGTTTTTCCTAGATTCTTCTTTCTCCTCGAACTCCGCGTGTAAGAGGCACGTCGGGGGCCCCTCCGCAAGCGCACGCCACATTGGTGGGCCCTAAGGCAGCGGCGGCAAGATCGTGCGACTCGTGTTTGAGCGTAAATTCACAATTTATATCAACCGGGCCAGTGGAGATTATATAAAGATGTAGGGCCCCTTTTTCGACGAGATGCTGAAGTTCTGCGTTCGGGGGACAGGTCTGGCGGATAAATCGGGCATCGTAAGTTCACGTATCTACGCAGACTTCGGTCGAATCAAAGCGGGAGAAAAATAAAAACAGGTCTGGACGTTGAGAATATTGTCGCATTAGTTGTAGCCCTTCAACCGCGTTTTTTCTTAGGTTCTTCTTTCTCCTCGGGCTCTGCGTGTAAGAGGCACGTCTAGAGCCCCTCCGCAAATGCACGCCATATTGGTGGGCCCCAAAGCAGCGGCGGCAAGATCGTGCGACTCGTGTTTGAACGCAAGTTCACAATTTTTATCAACCGGGCCATTGGTGATTATATAATAATGTAGGGCCTCTTTTTCGACGAAGTGGCGAAAATCTGCTTTCAGGCGACAGCACCGTCGGATAAATCGAGCTTTGCTTTCGTAAGTTTACGTATCAACGCAGACTTCGGTCGAATCAAAGCGGGAGAAAAATAAAACGGGCCTGGACGTTGAGAATATTGTCGCGTTAGTTGTAGACCTTCAACCGCGTTTTTTCCTAGGTTGTTCTTTCTTTTGGGACTCCGCGTGTAAGAAGCACGTCTGGGGCTCCTCCGCAAGCGCATGTCACACTGGTGGCCCCCAAAGCAGTGACGGCAAGATCGTGCGACTCGTGTTTGAGCGTAAATTCACAATTTTTATCAACCGGCCCAATGGTGATTATATAAAAATGTAGGGCCCATTTTTCGACGAGGTGGCGAAAATCTTCTTTCGGGCGACAGCTTCAGCGGATAAATCGGGATTTGTTTCCGTAAGTTCACGTATCAACGCAGACTGCGGTCGAATCGAAGCGGTAGAAAAATAAAAACAGGCCTGGACGTTGAGAATTTTGTCGCGTTAGTTGTAGCCCTTCAACCGCGTTTTTTCCTAGGTTGTTCTTTCTCCTCGGGCTCCGCGTGTAAGAGGCACGTCTGGAGGCCCCTCCGCAAGCGCACGCCAGATTGGTGGCCCCCAAAGCAGCGGCGGCAAGATCGTGCGACTCGTTTTTGAGCGTAAATTCACAATTTAATCAACCGGGCCAGTGGAGATTATATAAAGATGTAAGGCCCCTTTTTCGACGAGGTGGTGAAGTTCTGCGTTCGGGCGATAGCTCCAGCGGATAAATCGGTTTTTGTTTCCGTAAGTTTACGTATCAACGCAGACTTCGATGGAATCAAAGCGGTAGAAAAATAAAAACTGGCCTGGACGTTGAGAATGTTGTCGCATTAGTTGTAGCCCTTCAACCGCGTTTTTTCGTAGGTTCTTCTTTCTCCTCAGGCTCCGCGTGTAAGAGGAGGCCCATCCGCAAGCGCATGCCACATTGGTGGCCCCCAAAACAGCGACGGCAAGATCGTACGACTCGTGTTTGAGCGTAAGTTCACAATTTTTAAGAAGTTGTAGGGCCCCTTTTTCTACGAGGTAGCGAAGTTATGCGTTCGGGCGACAGATACGGCGGAAAAAGGAAGATTAGGGGATTTGTCGTTTTACGGAATAAATGGTTTTGTACTGTTTTTGATTTTGTCTTGCCAGCGTGGTCTTCTTCAATAAAATCAAGCAATTTTGTTAGATGTACCGTTGACTTTCCAGGGCTTTACCTCACTCGGCCCATATATGACTTGGATAGACCCCTTGCGGCACACCTTATCTGCGAATTTATCTTGTTGTTTATATCTGACATTATTGGGAATCTCTGCAACATTGTCGTTATAAAAACCAACATTTCCTTAATTTCGAAGTTGATCATTGTGACTTCCGAGTAATCAAATTTAAATGACGCCCAAAACCCAATAATAGGTGTCCGTAGAAAGTTGCGCCTTGTAGAAGAACAGGCCCATCTTTATATAATTTAAGATCATGATCTTGTTGCGTATGAAACAGTTAATTATTAAATATTACAAAACTTAAAAAAATTATTAAAATTTACGTTAATATTCATTTTTATTCTTACCATGCTTGACCGACACATAGGAAACGCAATATCAATCAAATTCAAAGAAATATTCTTCAAAATTTCACAAATATTACATAAATCATCAGTGTTAAAAATGCCACAAGAAGTATCAGAATCTGTGTCTGTTAAGGTTGATGTGTATAATGTAAACATGCTACAGAATACAGAAATGGATGTCTGTATATTATTCCACGAAGAAAATGACGATGTATATTGATGCGCTAATGTTTCTTCAGTTTGTTGAAGTTTTATGCAATACCAAAGTCTGTATAGGAATGTTCCTCGAAGCGCTAACATATAAACTAACCTGGAAAGAACACACATTTTATATGTGTTAGGAAAAATAAAATATACTTACATGTATTTGTGAATGGAATCTTTGAAACATAACAACAAACTATGACACAATTGCGTCAACGCCATTAATATTTGTTCATTTTCGCTATGTTGGTCAAAGAAATTAAGAATTTTCTTGACCCGATCTTGATTATTGAGTAAAGTCATAAAATCTTGCGGTATTAATTTTTCTTCAGAGATTTCCATTTCTTCCTCATCGCTATCTTCATCAGTTAAGTCTATTACCGATGGAATATTATATAAATTAGTACTTAAAGACGACAAGACTTGTATACTTTCTACTGTGGGTTCTGTAATGAATAAATTAATAATTTTAAATTGTTTTAACTGTTGATAACTTACCGAAATATTGGGGTTCCAACGCTAACACACAATACAGCAAGTTATTAGTACAGTCAATTGTACAATTGTAATTTAAGAAATGTAGTAGCTCATCATAAGGAAATTTATTAGTACTTTTTATAAAAGGTATTATGTTAGTTTTAATTGTTTCAGTGATATTAGGACATAGAAAATGTGTACAAAACTCTGATAAAATAATTTCTGTACTAGAAGGGGATGCCATTAAGTTTAGACATATAAGTGGTCGATTTATAAGATTTAATACACAGTCAACATGAATGTTAGAATCAATTAATTGGCGTAATTGTTTAAAATATCCTAAAACGAAATAAATTATTAAAGTAGTTAGAATATTTACGAGCCCAAACTTATAATAGTTTATATTTTCAACACATTATAAAAAAACTACTTCCTATAAATTTTGCGCGTATCTTGTAAGACAATGCTTATAGAAAGATGTGCTGGGCTTAGGGATACATTGCCTAATAGAATTAAAGCTGTATTACTAATAAAGGCAATGTAACCCAATATTAAATGGTGGAATACTTGATTAACATATTTAGTTTTTGTAAGTTTAAAATCTATATTTTAAACAATCGAAAGAAATTTGTAGAAATTTCTTACCAATTGCGTAGATTTTATAATTTATTTTATTAGTAAACCGACCGAAACATTAATGGTTTGGGCTCGTATTTGTAATCAAATATAAATGTTTAAATCGTATATATAGGCATTAATGACCAAGGAATTTTAATAAGGTTCTATACTAAATTTTAGTGCAAACGCGACTTAAAAATATTAAGTAATTAGCGAGATAATAATTTTTAAACTTCAGAGTTTGGCGTGTGACGTAGCATTTCCTCACCAGTGGTCGACAAACTGTTAGCTCTAGAGAGCGCAAATTTCATGTTCGCTTACCTGAAATATTTTTATATATAAACTTAAATTATTATTATGTATAAATGACGTAAATAAATGCATTTTTTTTCCTAATAAATTATAAAACATTGAAACATTTTGACTGTTTGACAACTTTGTTACACAAACTATGGCAGCAGATGTCGCTAGTGTTTATCCATTGATGGTTTCACGCACGCCGGGCGGGCGCACAAGACGCGCTATTCCGATAAAATCATTGTTAGTATGTGATTCGTTCTAATTATTAATAGACTTCAGTCGCTTGTAGTTTGCGAACTAATTAATATTTAAACAAACTTTTTTCACCAATATTCATTAATTTACGTTTTCGCGATTCAAATTAACTTTTCCCGCCATTATGTAGACTGCTTGTGACGTCACAAGTAGTCTGTACGATCTGTCAATCTGTAACTAATATAACATTTTACGGTTTTTGAAGAAGTTTAAAAACATTAAACTTGCGTTAAAATATGTTTTAAATTATTTAAATGTCCTTAAAACTTTGGAAAATTTCTGTGGCAATATTTTTAATTCAAAATTTAGCCACCAGATAGATGTTCAACTTGAATCGCAAATATTTTCGCATTCTTATCTAATAGCTAAAATTTCACTAATATTCATTAATTTACGTATTCATGATTCAAATTAACTTTTCCGCCATTATATAACTACTTGTGACGTCACAAATAGTCTGAACGATCTGTCAATCTGTAACTAATATAACATTTTACGGTTTTTGAAGAAGTTTAAAAACATTAAACTTGCGTTAAAAGCTGTTTTAAATTATTTAAATGACCTTAAAACTTTAGAAAATTTCTGTGGCAATATTTTTAATTCAAAATTTAGCCACCAGATAGAGGTTCAACTTGAATCGCAAATATTTTCGCATTCTTATCTAATAGCTAAAATTTCACTAATATTCATTAATTTACGTATTCATGATTCAAATTAACTTTTCCGCCATTATATAACTACTTGTGATGTCACAAGTAGTCTGAACGATCTGTCAGTCTGTAACTAATAGAACATTTTACGCTTTTTGAAGAAGTTTAAAAATATTAAACTTGCATTAAAGGATGTTTTAAATTATTTAATGGACCTTTCCAATTTAAAGAGATAGAAGATATGCGCAACGGGGATCTGCGCATAGTAAGAACAACTGAGATCTATGACGTTTGATTCTAAAACATTTAGACGTAAAATGTGAGAATATCTCGGATAACTTTAAAAAAATCTTATCGAAATAAGTTACAAAAGCTTTTATTGGAGGTAAAATGTCTAACAATGCAATTTTTCACTGAGAATACAGGTATTTTAATGACTGCAATATTTTTGACGTTTCGTTTGACAGCCCAACTAGCAGTTGTTCGCGCCATTTTCTTACTATTTGCAGCGATAGAAAGAGATAGCCCTTAAATTGGAAAGGTCCATTGACCTTAAAACTTTAGAAAATTTCTATGGCAATATTTTTAATTCAAAATTTAGACACCAGATAGAAGCTCAACTTGAATCGCGAATATTTTCGCATTCTTAATAATTAAAATTTGACTATGGTATAGTGTTCCATTATTCAAAATCTAAACAATTTCTGATATAAAAAGAACCATTAAGGCTTATCTATACGATTTTTATAGTAATATGAAAAGCATTTCTTACCATTTTTTATGAGGTAAGGCCATATTTCCAACTTATTTCGAGAATCCATACTAGCCGTATAACTATCCAAACACTTTAAACATATTTCCGTGGCTTCAGTTATTTGTAACGCACTTAAACACAGAGTTAAAGTTTTCCGAATTAACCAATTAATTGATTGATCATGATCTATAGCCTGAGATACTTGAATTTGATGATCTAACAATATTTTACAGATTTTTAGTAATCTGTTTAAATCTTGAGGAAAATCACAAATAAATAACAACTTTCTAAGTAGAAGTTTAAGTGAATTTATATCCTGACAAAATGGTTCATTTTCGTCAAATGCAGCTCTTTCTATTCGTTTTTTCTGTTGACGAATTAAATAGCTTCGTATACATGATTGAATCAATAAAGTACTTTGTAATTTCCTTCTTTGTTCCTGAAAACAAATGACAGTATAACATAGAAAACAAAACACTATCGTGTATCATACCTCTCTCTTTTGTCTTTCCAAATGGGCTCTTTTAAGCAAATTGTCTCTTGATTCTTTTCGACTAGCCCCAGCCAAATTTTGTTCGGGACGTCGTCGAGCATTGCCTTCAAAACTATACATCATTTTTGTTTTATTTTAACTGTAAAGTAATACAATAACATAACCTATTATTTTTACGTCAAGTTATGTGTTACACGAAGTGTTACAATACTAATCAACGATATTTGAATGACTGGCAGTTAATATTGACTTACTTTTTTTAAATTCTAGTACAGATACTACACATTTGTATTTGTCATTGTGTCATTACTCATTTACACAATCATATGTTTTGGCAATTCATTTCGTGTGAAGTTAGCTGTTAATGTGACATTTATGACATTGTAACGACTTTTTCCTTAAATTGTAGTTTCCCCTACACTCATTATATAAATAAATAAATAAAAAAAAAGGAAATGCTTCCGCAACCGGCTTCGGTTTCCAAAGGCGGTAGCCGGCGCCGGCTACGCTGATATATTCCAAATGGCAGACAATTCACGGTTCTCATACTTGGCCCGAGTTTCCAAGCGTGACTTTTGTACGTTATGTTAAGTTATTGTTGTTATTACCTTCCGCCAACAACAATAATGTTTTCGGTCCAAAAATTCAGTAGAGTTTTCAGTGAATAAGCTCGAATTGATGTCTGTCTGTCTATCTGTGTGTTCGACGATTTTTTTTAACCGATTTCTATTTTCCGCATTTAAACTTTTTGCATTCATATAAAAAGTTAATTAAATTTTGGGTAAAATTGAAAAAACGGAAGTGGTATTTTACTTGAAGCTCATAATAGTTTTTAATGAAAAACTATATTAAAATATAATCCAAAACTTTTTAATTTTAGTATTTAAGACTTTTACATCAATACATACATAAAATCACGCATTTCCCACTTAGTGGGTTAGCACAAACCCGAAAGAATAACAATAATATCCAAAAAATAATCAGTCTCTCTTTCAACAACATTCGTACTAACCACTCTTAACATATTAAAGTGACCGATTTTCGGTAGCAAAATACCACAACCGGAACACAATAATAGTTACGAAACAATCATCCTTCGCCACACATTCCTGTCTAAGCACACTTCTTTCGCCTCGGCCACATTCATAATTGCATTCATACACGCTCTTCTTCTCTTCCCACTCGGAAACTTTCTTTTAGTACCTTATCAATCACATCCATCCACTTACACACTGGACGGCCACGCAATCGAACACCCTCAATTTCACCAAGATATATACGCTTTACAAGCCGTTCACTCTTCATTCTCTCCACATGACCAAACCATCTCAACTGGCTCATTCCTACTCTCTTAATAACATTCTTCCTAACCATACATTCTTCATACACCAAATTATTCCTCACGCGATCCCATCTTACATATCCACATACTCCACGTAAATACCACATTTCCACGGCAGTCACTCTCTTTTTATGCTTTCCCGTCCATGCCCAACATTCGCTTCCATACATCAAAGCAGGCACTAGCACTCCATTATACTCCCTTAAACGAGCTTCTCTAGATATGTTTACGTTTCGAGCAAACGTACCCAGAGCACCCATTACCTTACACCCCGCACTCACTCTCCTTTCAATTTCTCTATCAATTCGACCATCCCTTGACATCATACTACCCAAATATACAAACTCATTCACTTGCTCCAGTTTCACTCCATCCACCAACACATTGCACACAGTCACCAATTTACTCCTTTTAAATGCTAACACCTTGGATTTATCAACATTCAACTCCAGATTCATACTTCTTCCAACTACATGTATTCTCTCTATCATTCTTTTGAGTTGCTCTTCATTTTCACCTAAAACAAATACATCATCCGCACACGCTAACGCAGGCACAATACTTTCACCAATTTGTACACCATCCATTTCACTCAATGCTCTCCGTAACACATCCATATACAAATTAAACAACCACGGAGACATACCACAGCCCTGTTTCACACCAACATTTATACGAAACCAATCACTCAACTTACCATCTATTCTTACAGCAGCCTCATTACCCTCATACAATGCACGAATCGCTCCCAGCAAATTTGCGTTCACGCCGTACTCCCTGAGTACATCCCACAAAGTATCTTGAAGAACACTATCATACGCCTTTTTTAGATCAAGAAAGCCACAGAACACCTTCTTGTTCTTGTCAAGTGACTTCTCAACAATCGTACGAAGAGCAAACAATTGATCGACACATCCCCTCTCAGGCAAAAAGCCACCCTGAACGTCACTAATTTCTGAAATTGTTAAGGTTCGCAATTTTTTGTCAATGGAAAAAAATATTTGGTATATTTTAACCCGTATTAATTTTGACTATATATGATAAACTGGGTGTGGTACAAACCAGCGCCGATTGCGGATGTGTTGACAAAATACGGCAAATAAAAATTGCGGCTCGGTAAGTCTGGTTGAGAAAGGATAAAATAAAACAAGCAATTAACTGGTAAAACATGATTTAATCCAGCTTAAATTACATTATCTATTTATTTATAACTATTTAAGCAATTGCGCGGGACAATTCTTCAGCGACTTCCACAGCGATTGCAGCTTCAGCCCTATCTTTTTCTGAAGCTGCAGAAGACAACTTACTCTGCGCTTGGCTTAAAGCATCTCTTACAGCCCCAGCATCAAAATTTTCAAGGGGATGCGCCTCTTCAGCGAGAATTTGAACAGAACTATCATCATTGACAGTCACCGTTCCGCTTGATACAAAAATCCTCTGGACTTTGCCGTCTTCTTCGTAGACTGTGACAATTCCAGGTCTTAAGACTGCGAGAGTTGGTACGTGTCTCGGTAAGATACCGAAAGATCCGGAGAAGGATGGTACGTCGACTTGTTTCACTGGTTTAGCGTGGTAGAATACTTGATTTGCAGCCGCGAAGGTAACTCGCATTTCGTCGACATTTTTTTCGCCAGGAGTGGCATAATTTCGTTTTGTGATTGCGTTGAGGGCTCGGTTGTTGAAAACGCGGGATACTTGGCGAAAAGCGGACATTTTCTGCAACAATGGAATATTTTAGGTGATTGATACCAGCCAGGTTATTAAATAACCTTAATTGTTACATAACAAAGTTCAATAATTAGAATATATTTGTGGTCGTTACAGTTAGATATTGACAGAAAAGGTTTGTTAAATATAATTATGTATATTTTTATAGTCTTATTAGAACATTTACTTACAATTTTATTGAAATTTATACTTTATAGTTCAGACTGTTAACCTTCACCCCGGGCCACTAAATTGTGGTTGGTACGATACGGTTGGTAGTCACTTAGTCAGTGTCGCCAATAGTAGGTTGACAAATATCTGAATTTGATTCAGCAAGTCACTAGTAATCACTAACTTCAGAATAGTTATTTGTATATCAAGGCCGCGAAATCACTCTTTAGCGTACCGAGAGAAAAAATCTCGAGGGCGCTAAAGGATTTCGCGGACAAGGTGTACACAATATTTTTTGTGCAACCGTAAAAAATATGTAATTACAAATTTTATTAATTTTCAACAGTTTCATTATAAATAGAAAGTTAGCTTTCAAGGTGGCTATGGGATTAACATTTAATAAACAAAACCATGCAATTCTCAAGTGTCAAAGTGATTGTTTACCTAATTTCGCGGCCGTTACCATAACAACGGTCGCGAAATCCAATTTCGCAGCCTGTATTGCGCTGATTTAATAATAAATTAAAAATAAAATAACCGGCGATGGCAAAGTAGTAAAAACACTAGATTCAAACATGTCTGAAATCAATAAATTTTGTCTGAAATTGTCATTTGAAAACACTAGAATGGACCTTTTCAATTTAACGGCTATCTCTTTTTATCGCTGCAAATAGTAAGAAAATGGCGCGAACAACTGCCAGTTGGGCTGTCAAATAAAACGTCAAAAATATTGCAGTTATAAAATACCTGTATTCTCAGTGAAAATTTGCTTCGTTAGACATTTTACCTTCAATAAAAGCTTTTGTAACTTATTTCGATAAGATATTTTAAAGTTATCTGACATATTCTCACATTTTACGTCTACATTTTTAGAAACAAACGCGATAGATGTCAGTTGTTCTTACTATGCGCAGATCCTCTTTGCGCATATCAACGACCAAATATAACTAGACAAAACATTCCCTATCCCTCCTCACTGAATGTTTTGATTTCGGCTGGCCAGACACAGAAACTAGAGATAGAGATATGTCTTGTCTAGTTCAAGTATTTCTCACTAGAGACCACGTAGAGTGTCAGTGTATAGTGTAGTGTTTAGTTTGAACGTTGCTCACTATATGCCACGTAAAAGCATGTGTATTTTGATATTAAACCTTATAAATTATTTAATGCTAATCTTAAATGTTAACCAAGAAATTTTAACTCAGAACACTTGCGCCTCTAGTGAGCAACGTTCAATCTAGACACTGATACTCTACGTGGCCTCAGCGGTGACCTCTAGTGAGTAATACTCGGACTAGACAAGACATATCTCTATCTCTATGTTCTCTGTCTGGCCAGCCGAAATCAAAACAAACCAAATGAAGTTTTGTCTAGTTATATTTGGTCGTTGGCGCTTATCTTCTATCTCTTTAAATAGAGGGTTATGATTTTGACGTCACATGCAAGAAAGAATGCGACGATGCAGAAGATGGGATGGAAGATCGGATTACAAACAAATTAAATTTTTAAAGTTCTGTCTTCTGTCACTTGTGTTTTGACATTTGAGTTTTACATGTGATTCAGTGTCTTCGAACGGCTGTGGAAACTTAGAGAATTTCACATTTGTCATGTATTCTTTATAATTATAGCGGGAATCACTGTTGCAAAGACCATACACTCGCTTGATACTTGGCACCATCTTGCACCTGTCATCATGACAGCCATTTGTTTGTAATCTAGCAACGGAGTGAAATGAGTGACAAGTGTAGTACAAGGAAAATGCCAATAGATGGCAGCCCGAAAATATACATCTGTATAAACCTCCATTGAAAAGGTCCATTAGTGACAAAATCACCAAATTGGCAACACTAGTTGGTACTCCTTTTTATTTGGGGTTTTTTGAGAATTTCACAAAATAAAAACGGCGTAAATTATATTTAGATATAATTTATTATATTTTTAATACATTGTATTATAAAAATATGTAAATATAGTCATTATATACTATAATAATTACAAATTTAAATATATAAGTATGACGTCACGTATCGTTTAAAGAGAAAACTGTCACTGTCAGATCATAGAAAGTGACTCATTTACAAAATACATAGGGGAACAAGTTGTGAAATTGTAAGTAATCTTAAAACTTAATAAATAAATAATTAAACATATAAATCTACAGGTTTAAAATGTTTTCGAGTTCTCCAAACTATACAAAACTAAAAACTCATCTTCGTCTAGCAATAAATCGTTTAAAATTAATAGAAAAGAAGAAAACAGAGCTAACACAAAAAGCCAGAAGAGAAATCGCTGATTACATCCAGCTAGGAAAATATGAACGCGCAAAAATTCGAGTCGAACACATTATCCGAGAAGATTATCTCGTTGAAGCGATGGAAATTGTCGAAATGTACTGCGATTTAATCTTAGCAAGATTCGGATTAGTAACTCAGATGAAAGCTCTTGACGATGGCATTGCAGAGGCAATTTCCAGTATTCTTTGGGTTGCACCAAGACTGCAAAGTGATATCCAGGAATTGAAAGTAATTTCTGATATTTTGGTAGCTAAATATGGCAAACCTTATGCAGAAGCAGTGCGTAATGACTCTGTTTCAACTATAAGTGATAAGTTAAGACATAAGCTTTCTATTCAAAGTCCGCCGAAGATTCTTGTTGAAAAATATATGATTGAAATTGCAAAGAATTATAATATTCCGTATGAACCAGATCCAAATGTGATGAAAGAAGAACAAACTGGCATGATGGACGCATTTTTGATTGATTTAAGCGATAAGAATAATTTGGGCGGAGGAGGAATGCCTCAACCTCCAGGATTTGTTGGATATCCTCAGCCTCCTAGCATTCCATCGGAAACGCCTATGCCTTTCTGTTATCCAGTAATGAAACGAAAATATTTGTTTGGGTATTTTTTAAATATTTTTATTTTAGCCTTTGTTAGGCGAAGGAGAAATTACGCCACCTCAAGGGCCTTGTGCTCCATACTGTCCTCCGTTTTCGTATAATATTCCTCCAAATGCCGAATCGAAAGAGCAAAATATTGATCAGACTAGATATTCTTGTCCTATTTCTCCCGATTGCAATTTACAGGTTTGTAAAAAATACAATAATTCAGATACAGGTGTGGCAGAATAAGCTCCCAAGTTTTTTTTATAACATTGTTGTAAGCGAGTTTCGCATAACTCTTTCGAGCATTTCTTGGGGTATACGTCGCATTGCCTCCTTTAGGGTTTGTTAATACCTCTGTCGGGCTAAGAAATATCGTCTTTTAGAGAAATAAATCTCTCGGAATTTTTTTTCTCGAAACCTGCAATGATGCTCGCGCTGTTTTTTCGTATTCTCAAGGCTAATTTCTTCAAGAACTGGGGCCAAAAAAATATAATTTTAATTACACGGATGTTTGCGGGTGTTCGATGGTTGTTCACGTCTTTTCCTGACAACAGATCCTGTTTTCCTAAAGTTTTTTCCCAACAACGCGGAGGTATTTGAAACCTAGTAAAAAACGCGCGGTGGACGCCGGCTACAAAGCCGTTTTCTCGGATGTAGGCTTCCACGGCAAAAGCTCGTTCGTCCACACCTGTATTTGCGCATATATTGGGATCCCAATTATAAAATATCTGATGTGGCTAGTACATTACCTTCCGTCAATTCTTTGTACTCTGTACAAATTTCATACAGAAAGTTCCTTGCTAAAGATTCTATTTCTTGTACATTACCTTCCGGCAGTTGCATGTATTTTATGCAAATTCCATACAGAAAATTTATAGCAAAATATTCTATATTTCCAGTAAAATTATTAGACAAACACACTATGTCAATTTCACTTGACACTGACATCTTTCAATCAGAATTTTCTTAATATAGTAGCTGTTTCCATATGGCTACTTTAAGAAATTTAATTTCTTTATAATTTTTTAACTCTATATCCATTTCATATTAATTATAAAATGCAATCAAATCGTTTAAAGAATAAAATGTTCTTTAATATTTATAATAGCATTAAATGTGAAAAAAATGACATTAAAGTTTTTTCATATATATGGGTCGATTCTGTTTTCATTTGTAAATCTTACAGATCTGTAAATTTGTAAATAATGAACAAAATCGCAACGAAAACTGCACTCTTATGTATAATTTTATATTAATCAACAAAAATAGATGCGTTTTTGTTAGGTTTTTACAGATTTGTATACTTATAGATGTGAACAGTCGACCCAATAATATCATAAATGGTAAATTTTTGCCGGAATAATTTTCTGATTGTTACGAGAGCTGGTTGCCTAGCAATTTATTGAGTGACATTGACAAAAAAATCACGAGTTGTCAAACGAGTGATTTTTGATCAATGTCACAAGATAAATTGGCAACAGGCTCGAGTAAAGCAATTGGAAAATTTTTCCAGGATAAAATTTAATCACGAATGGTATTCGGATGACTATTTCCAAAATAAAAATCAGGTAATCATTTATATTTTTTTTTCTGGACAAAAATCTTCTAATTGTTATTGAGGTGTTATATTTAAGTTTGCTTTTTCAACGTTCTAAATAGATTCCTGACCGATTCGACTCATTTCTAATAAAAACTGATAACACTGAAAATATAAACACTTTGACAGGTATGTAAACAATATGTTTCTAAAACGTCAAAAAAGTTTCGCTTATCAAAACTCACTTGTAAAAATACGACATCTTATTGGCTTAAAGGGTGCGATAAAATTTTTGTGACGATGTTTTGTCGAAATGAAACTTGGTAACTAGGTAGAATCCCGAATTTGGATTGGCTTATAAATTTATGAGTGAAATAGTAAAAAAAAAAAACTGTTAAAATCTTCAAATGATGGTACTTCCGGTTGACCAATTGTAATCAAAATCTAATCAGGATGTATCGAAGAAGAATACGAAAAAATTATAATTTTTGAAATTGTGAGAGTTATCGCAGACGAAATTTTTGTTACACACAAATACACATACAGACGTCATCGTAAAAATAGTAAATTCGTATTCTAGGGACCCTAAAACGTGCTTATTGACAATACCTTTCTTACCTAAAGGTGACGGAAGGTAAAAAAGTATATTAAAATGTTTTACGAAGATCCTAATGTATGCGCCCAATATCTACAACACCCGTATATTAAACTAAGAAAGTAAAATACGCAATATGATGTGCAGAATGAAGAAAATTATCCGAAACCCTTGCCCCGATCAAAACTAAGTGAGAATCAGGATTACAATTTGCCCAATTTACCAGCTGTTCCGTCTGATACCATTCCAGGAACTTCTGGGTCAGCAAGTGAAGATATTGACTTTGATGATCTTACTCGTAGGTTCGAAGAGCTCAAGAAAAAGAAATAAATTTTTATTATTTATAATTTTATGCTTATTAATATAATATATGAATTGTTTAAACAAAAAATTATTGTTGTAGGTATATATATTGAAATATTAATATACGCTTGTACTATTTTATATATTGTTGAAATCTTTTACATTTCACTAGATAAGCGACAATTAATATTATTGCCTTCAGATCTTAAATTAAAATGATGAGCTATTACCTGATTATATTAATGAATGAAATAATTCTGCGCTATAGTGGAGAGTGCGTCACAAGATTAAAAAATGATGAAAAATTCATCATTGAGATATGTACAAAATTATTGCAGTTTAGGAATTGTATTCATAAATAAAAACAATTAAACATACATTATACAATAAAAAAAATTACAATACGTTCACGTCCACAATTCTATTGTCGTTAAAATAAAAACAATTACTTCTTTTTAAAAAATGAACTAATATTTTTGCTACCCGAAGCTGCCTTAGCCCTGGCCTTTTCTTTGGTGGACATAACAGGAGTTTTTGGCTTAGTCTCTAACTTTCCACTTAAATCTAAAGCACCATTTTTAACTCCTTCATTTTCTGGTGAATCGGTTTTTTGTTTCTTTGCTTCCGGTGGTGGACCACTGTTTGTGCTTTTACGTTTACCTGAAAGATTTGGTAATGGGCATTCTTCAGGAAGACCAAGTTGTTTTAATAATTTTTGGCTTAAATCGTCTATGAGATACTCGGAAACAATCCCATGGGCATATCGAAGATAGGATTCGTCGGATTGATCTGGTTTTGATGATTTTATAAAGGTGGCTGATACCGCTCCACCGCCAACATGGATGTTTTTTTGTTTTAAAATATCAGCGACTCTTTCTGTTTTCTTTTGTAACCACAACAGAGTTTTCTCTTCGTTGTATTTAAATGCGTTCAGTTCTTCATCGCCCTGTAATTTTAATCATAATAAATACATAATAATTTATAAATGAGACAAGGTATTAAAAATTGCGTCGTACGAGGGTAGCACCGAAAGTTTCTGCAAACAAATAAAATCAAGATAGCTACGAAAAATAAACGCATAGCAAAACAAAAGTACAGTGTCTAATTTTCGATGTTTTTTAAGGTATCTCGGGTAATATTAATGATAGAGCAAATCCGTTTGCACGTTCCAGGGTCAACTTTTCCAGGAATTTTCGATGTTCTTTTGTTTCTGAGCTACAGGCAAAAACTAGTATTTCGCTCATTTTGAAAATATATCTTATTTATTATGATAGAGAAAAATTGTTTCTACAAAAATTTTACTGTATTTTAGATAGAATAAAATGGTATAATAAGATTTTTTGAAAACTTAATAATCCTCGAGATATAACACAAACTTATGATTTTTTAAAGGGGAACCTATGTTGAAAATAGTCTCGTCTTTTTGCTTATTTTATAAGCTTTTCAATTATATATAACAAGGCTACATTCTTTTGTTTTAAACATTAATAAAAGACGAATTATTAATTTATTAAATAAAATAAATAAATATATCATCACGGCTTATTACCCATTGCTGGGTGTGCCAATCTGCTTTATATACAGATATCGGTAAAGATGATTAATTTATTGAGGAGAAAATATTGGAAATTATTAAGAAACAAATGAAAAAAATTATTACAGATCATTTGTTTATTTTGATTCTACCTATATCTATTACGTTTTCAAAATTATACATAATTATTTTCGGGTTAGTTAAATTACTATTTATCGACGTTAACAGTTGACTTTGACACAATCCAAAAAAAAATGGTTTAATATACTTTTGAAGTAAATTGAAAAATGAGTAAAACTGAAACAAATACTATTAAAAATGTGCAAATGATCTGTAATAGATTTTTTCATTTGTTTCTTAATAATTTTTAATTTTTTCACACCAATAAATTAACAATTCATCTCTTATTCAAGTTTAAAACAAAAGAATGTTGACTTGTTATATATCATTGAAAAGCTTTTAAAATAAGCAAAAAGACGGGACTATTTTCAATGTATGTCCCTCTTTAAAAAATCATGTTTTCAAAATGAGCGAAAAACAAGTTTTTGCCTGTAGCTCAGAAACAAAAGAAGATCAAAAATTCCTGTGGTGGCTATTAAACTTTTCTAGAAAAGTTAACCCTGCAATGTGCAACCGGTTTTGATCTATCGTTAATATTACCAGAGATACCTTAAAAAAACATCGAAAATAAGACATCCTGTACATCCTTAGGTAGCATGGCAGTTCCTGTTACAGTTATCTGTTATCAGTAATTTTCTATGCAGTTAACAAGAGAAAATTTCCTAGACATGATATTTTACAATTTTAAAAGTTCGCTCTCTCCAAAATAATGTATCGAAAAGCTTCGGGATGCTTTTGGAAATAAAGAACCTAATATCAGATCTGTTCCCACCACAATGAATTTACGGATGAAAACATAGCTGCTATTCGTACAATGATTAAAGAAGACAACCGTGGCACATACAGAATTATACGGGCTACTTTGGCCATTGGAATGACCGCTATAAATAAAATTTTGCTCGACCATCTAAAAGGCAGGAAAGTTTTACCTTTGGATACCTCATAATTTAAATGATGGACAAAAGCAACATCGTGTGGAATGATGCATTAAAACGATAAAAAAAGTACAACGAAGGAATGGGTCTTTCTAACAGACCCCAATCTTGTCAAAGTAAAACGAGTTTGAAGTGTTAGCACAAAAATGATTTCCTCCTTTTTCTAAAAATCCGGTCCTACTGTCAATATTGCATTAGAAGATAGGAAAACAGTAACTTCTAATTGGTACAGATTTGTTTGTAACGAGTGTTTAAAAAAGTGCGTGAAAATAGTCCTCGAAGTAAACTAGTATTGCATCAGAACAATGCATTCTCACATACTGCGGCGCAAACTAAAGCCTATTTAAAAGAATCAAAAGTGGAATTACTGGAGCACCCACCATACAGGCCTGACCTTGATCCTTATGATTTCTTCCTATTTCCTAAATTAAAGGAAATAATGTGTGGTTTCCGCTATACAAGTGCAAATGAAGCAGTTGTTCGAAAACATGGTCTCTCAAGAAGAATGGATTTCTTGCTTTAACGATTACTTTTATCGAATTATAAATAAATGTGTTGAGTTATAAGGAGAATGTTTCGAAAAACATTAAAAAATAATTTCTGGAAAATTTTGTTTTCTATCATTAGTTTGCAGAAACTTTCGGTGTTACCCTCGTATTTAAAGTAGTGGCCATATATCAGTATTGTAAAATTAATTAGGTATCTCCTTAGTTTAAAGGAACAACTCTATTATTTAAACTAACCTTCTTGTCGGCTATTAAATTTAGATATTTTAATCCAGACGATTTCAGCAGTCTTTCAGTTTCGGGAAACTCGTCGTCTCGTAATAATTGATCTAGAGGAACAGCCCGAGATATACAATGTTTTCTTAAATACGGTAAAACTAAAAATATTGGATCTATGGGAGTCGATAAATGCATCTTTCCATCACTCTTTACTGACTCGTCTATAAACCAAGACCTTTTTGCCTCTGAAAATGTTAGTATCTCCTGTACCGAATTATTTGCTGGAGAAAACAAAAACATAGCTGGTTGATTTGTTTTCGGATGCTTTAAAGTAACCATATCAGGAGTTCCAGCCCCTGTATATTGTTCAGGAACTTCGAATACTTCCCCTGAAAACAAACAAAAACCATTACTTATCAATATGAAATAAATAACATTTTAAGCAATGGAAGAATAATAACCTTTAAACAGAAAGACCCAAGTATTCGTAGTTTGTTGTAAGTTAGTTTTTACACATTTTTTAGGCGAAGACTTAACGCGAGGCATTTTATTATTTTATAATGAATATTTCACAAAATAAGTCTAGCACATAACTTATGTCCTGCGCCCGGTAAATGTTTTTGTGAATAAAAACAGTCGATTTTACACCAGGCTGCATGTATTTTATTTTTGTTGGATATATCTATTTGACCAACAAAGTTATCTGTAATAACTGCTATGAAAATGCGCTTATTGTATCTTCAAGTTGTTATGGTCTACTTTATTATTTGCGTTCTGCGCAGTGCAGTATGCTCCGTGCATCTAGCAAGCGTAAATCGGGAATGGACAATAATAACAAATAATATTTAAAATATTAATACTACATAACGATGGCTCAATACTCGAATACTTTTACAATGCGTTATTTAAATCATAACTTATGCATTTCTCAGCTCAATAAAGTTAGCCCATGAAGTTCGCGCGTATTGAAATGCTCAAATGAAATTCATGTATACTATGGGTCACGAAAGATGGCTATTCAAGGTCATTTGTTCGAAGAAATAATACACATCACTTTACAGTAGTAGCTTAACAACATTTTGTGTTAGAAAGAGAAAGATTATTTGACCTACGTCTATTTAATTTATGTGGTGTGACACATATACGTAAATAGTGGCATTACTTTCTAACACACTATAAATAATAATGACGTATGTCGTAGAATTACAAATACTTAATTATCTACCACACTGCCCTCTATGCTAATATTTAACCAGTGGCGTTGACGTTTAAATCAAATTATTATTCCTTGGTTTATAGTTAAGTCTATGTTTTTGAATGTTTACAAAAACATAAACGAAGAACATAAATCTTCCAGAAAGGCATTATTTAGAAAGAAACATAATTTTCAAATAAATTACTCATATCTTTTCAGTTAAAATGTGTCCATAAATATTTCATGTTGCACGCCTATGCATACGAAATGCAATGAAGTTATCTGCAAGTAATATTATATCAGACGGCTCACAAATGACCTTGAATAGTCATATTTCGTGAATAATAATTTATGTACAGAATGTCCCAAGACGAGCTTACGCTATCATTATTTTAATCTATACCTATATCCATTTAAGCCGTTCAGTATTGCAGAGAATAGGGTATAGTCTTGAAGTCTCTGATTGGCTGAAATTGGAGACAAGAGACACTATTACCCAATGTAATATCGACTACTTGAAACTGGCGCCATCTGCTGTATGGTTTAAATGGAATAGAACATAGGGGTTGTCCGACATGCCCGTTTCAACTAAAATATTTTCATAGCAGTAGCACTTCCGGTTTAATCGGAAGTAGACACTAAATTATTTATTTTAAATGGAATGCTATATTTTTTATTTTACCATTGAATTCAGCAGAAAATTTTACATATGTAACAATAATCATAATATATTTTTCACGAAAATCTGCTCAGAGCTTCAAGTAAAGTATCACTTCCGGTTTATCAATTTTTGCCAAAATCTAATATGTTGTTCCCCTTCATATAAAAGTCTTTATACCATATATGAAAAGTTTTGGAATATATCTCAATATATTTTCATGAAAATCTGTTCAGAGCTTCAAGTAAAGTATCACTTCCGGTTTATCAATTTTAGCAAAAATTTAATATGTCGTTCTCATTAATCTATAAGTCTTAAATACTAAATTTGAAAAGTTTTGGAATATATCTCAATATATTTTTCACGACAATCTGTTCAGAGCTTCAAGTAAAGTATCACTTCCGGTGTATCAATTTTAGCAAAAATCTATTATATCGTTCTCATTATTCTAAAAGTCTTAAATACCAAATTTGATAAGTTTTGGAGTATATCTTAATATATTTTTCACGAAAATCTGTTGAGAGCTTCAAGTAAAGTATCACTTCCGGTTTATCAATTTTAGCGAAAATCTAATATGTCGTTCTCATTAATCTAAAAGTCTTAAATACCAAATTTGATAAGTTTTGGAATATATCTTAATATATTTTTCACGAAACTCTGTTCAGAGCTTCAAGTAAAGTATCACTTCCGGTGTGTAAATTTTAGCAAAATTCTAATATATCGTGCTCATTAATCTAAAAATTTTAAATACCAAATTTGAAAAGTTTTGGAATATATCTTAATATATATTTCACGAAAATCTGTTCAGAGCTTCAAGTAAAGTATCACTTCCGGTTTATCAATTTTGGCAAAAATCTAATATGTATTTCCCCTTGATATAAAATTCTTAAATACTAAAATTGAATTTTTTTATTTTATTATAATATAATTTTTCTCATTACGGTTGTCAGGTATGTAGGCATGTATTAATGTACGGACTTAACACCATAGTTCACAACAAATAATACAGTAAGAAGAGTTTGTTAGAATGAAATAGTTATATATTCCCCTCTCTGTCTAAAAAATCAATATTTGACAGTGAGTGTTCACTCCTGTTTTTATTATTCTATGTCGTGATGTCTCTGTCTTGCAGTATACCTTTCTCCGTCACACAAAAATCAATATGCACGCGCCGTCTAGTATTTAATGTGAGTAACACTTGACATTTAAATTTTTGATGTTTTATGATGGAATAATGGCTCCCGTAAATTATACATGTTGGGGGAATACTTTTAAATAAAATAAAACAACCAAAGTCTGGCTAAGGGGACTTCATATTTTTTACCTCCCGTCAACTAAATCTATGTGAAAAGGTGGCATATTTTTAACCAACAATACCTCCCGCTAATTACAAATGGAGATATATCAACGGCACCTCCCGTGAATGAGAATAGAGTACCAGTACCTTCCGCAAACTAATCATAGTGTAAAGCTGACATTTTTTTAACAGCAATACCTTCCGCTAATTACAAATGGAGATAGATCAACAGTACCTCAGTCAATTGAAATTGGAAATAGAGCACCAGTACCTCCCGCAAACTAATTAAAGTGAGGTTTTATGACGAAACATTGGTTCCCGTAAATTATATATGTTGGAAGGGAATACTTTTAAATAAAATAAAACAACCGATCAAAGTCTGGTTAAAATGATACTTCATAGTTTTTACAATACCTCCCGCCAACTAAATCAAAGTGTAAAGGTGACATATTTTTTTAACGGCAATACCTCCCGCTAATTACAAATGGAGATAGATCAACAGCACCTCCCGTCAATTGAAAATGGGAATAGAGCACCAGTACCTCCTGTAAAATAATTTAAGTGATGTTTTATGATGAAAAAATGGCTCCCGTAAATTATACATGTTGGAGGGGAATACTTTTAAATAAAATAAAACAACCAAAGTCTGATTAAGATGACACTTGATATTATTTCCAATACCTCCTGCCAACTAAATCAATCTGTAAAGCTGACATATTTTTTAACCAACAATACCTCTCACTAATTACAAATGGGGAGAAATCAACAGTACCTTCCGTCAATTGGAAATGAGGATAGAGCAACCGTACCTCCCGCCAACTAATCAAAGTGTAAAGGTGCAGTAGAGTATTTTGTCAACAATCCCTCCCGCTAATTACAAATGGAGGTAGAACAACAGTATCTCCTATCAACTGAAAATAAGAATACAGCGTCGTACCTCCCGCCAACTAAGCAAAGTGTAAAGGAAACAGTTATATACCTATTAGATCTAATTCTAATTGGTATATGGAGACAGCAGACTTTTTACCAACGATATCGCCCGCCAATTACAAATGAGGATAAAAGAACAGTACCTTTCGTCAATTGAAAATAAGGAAAGAGCAACAATACCTCCTGCCAACTAAAGTGTAAAGGTGACAGTAGAAATTTTTCACCAGCAATACTTCCCGCTAATTAGAAATGGTAATAGAGCAGAAGTAGGTACCTCCCGTTAATTTTAAATCTATTTTAATCCTTTAATTCTTACCCGCTGATTACGGGAAAAATAATTAAAAAATTCCAAGGGCCTTACTTTACAAGATACCAATTTTTATTTTTATTAGGAACAAGTTTTTTTAACTTTGGCGGAGTATAACTAATTAACGGTAAAAGATACATTGATACCCGTTACACCATTCGATTCTATGGTCTTTTCTACATATATATACTAATTTTCAGTGTTCATATACAGCTGACCCAATATTACGAAGCAAATAATGTAAAAATGGCAGCTTGGAAATCTCAGTACACCGTCAAAAACTCGACCAGCCTGTATTTTTCTAAAAAGTATTGTATTCCCTTAATTCTGACCCACTGATTACGGGAAAAATAATTAAAAAATTCCAAGGGCCTTACTTTACAAGATACCAATTTTTATTTTGATTAGGAATCTTACAAGTTTTTTTAACTTTGGCGGAGTATAACTAATTAACGGTAAAATATACATTGATACCCGTTACACCATTCGATTCTATGGACTTTTGTACATATATGTACTAATTTTCAGTGTTCATATACAGCTGACCCAATATTACGAAGCAAATAATTTAAAAATGGCAGCTTGGAAATCTCAGTACACCGTCAAAAACTCGACCAGCCTGTATTTTTCTAAAAAGTATTGTATTCCCTTAATTCTGACCCGCTGATTACGGGAAAAATAATTACAAAATTCCAAGGGCCTTACTTTACAAGATACCAATTTTTATTTTGATTAGGAACCTTACAAGTTTTTTTAACTTTGGCGGAGTATAACTAATTAACGGTAAAATATACATTGATACCCGTTACACCATTCGATTCTGTGGACTTTTCTACATATATGTACTAATTTTCAATGTTCATATACAGCTGACCCAATATTACGAAGCAAATAATGTAAAAATGGCAGTTGGAAATCTCAGTACACCGTCAAAAACTCGACCAGCATGTATTTTTCTAAAATGTATTTTAATCCTTTAACTCTGACCCGCTGATTACGGGAAAAATAATTAAAAAATTCCAAGGGCCTTACTTTACAAGATACCAATTTTTATTTTGATTAGGAATCTTACAAGTTTTTTAACTTTGGCGGAGTATAACTAATTAACGGTAAAAGATACATTGATACCCGTTACACCATTCGGTTCTATGGACTTTTCTACATATATGTACTAATTTTCAATGTTCATATACAGCTGACTCAATATTACATTTTTGAAATGGTTTAAAGAATACCACAAACTAATCATTATTATTTAATAGGTGGACCCTTTGGTTGGTCTAAGACTTCAAGGAACTTGGAGAATTTCGATGCAGCGTTCGAGCTTTGGATTTCAACACTGCAGATCTTCTAAGGCAGCTTTTCTAAAGGATAGCCGAGGTCCAGATAAATCATCTACGGCGTAGATGACCACCGATAGATAAACTGGTAAGAAACTTTGTTTTTTTTATAAAATATTTGGTCTCATGTTCAATCATGAGAACTTATAGTCAAAGGAATATGACTATAATATATGTCTAAATATTATCTTGTATTCAAATTCAATTTTGAGTACTACATTATTATAACTTTCATGGATGTCTGTATAATATTGAAACAATTTAAAATTAAAATATCGACTATTTATCAATAAAATCAATATCTAGGAACATATGATTAACTTATATCTTTCAGGAATCGGACATCAAGAAGACTAGATTAATATAGTAGATTTTAAGTTAGTTTTAAGTTCTTTTAAATGTATTTTCAGGTCTTAATTAAACTTTGGCTCATCGCGCCGTTGAGCAAACACGCGTTTTCTTTAAAAATGAAAATAAATTGATTAATTTGAAGTGCATTCCTTGGCGATTCATCATAAAATCGTGCGTCTACGTTTGCCACCGTGGTATGCGTACTGCGCGGGTTGCCCAGAAGGCCCCTAGGGAGAGTGAATGTGAAAAGAAAAATATATGTATCGGGGCATGAATGATGCGAATGGGTGAGAGAATCAGTGAGAGAGTCAGGAAGGTGGGAGAGATTCGAAACTTGATGTGGGTTCGGGTTTCCTTATTTAACATCACGGTTAGTGGGATGGGTAGGCAGGGTCCGTGCGCGTTTTTCCATAATTGAGTGGACTGATATGGTTAGCCATGCTATGTGAAACCAGTTGTTTATTCTGGGGGATCGCTTCGCACTTGTGCGAATGTTTCTAGGGACAGTTTAATTCTTTTGTAAAATTGCTTGCTGACCATCGTATTGGTCTACGCTCTAGATTGCTAGACTCGAATGAGAAAAGATTAAACAAACCTGAATGCTATCACAGGAAACTCTCTTATGGCGTCTATGTGCTCTCCTCATCCGGAGGCAACGTATGTAATCATCATCTAATGTTAATGGCACCGAATAACTAAAGACAAAGTAAAGTTTTTGTTTGATTTAACTTTGTTTGAGCACACGGGTTGATCGCGTTCGGGATAGGTATCGCGTATAAGACCGGGCGATGTCTTCGGGAGTAGCTGTCTCATGCATCCAAGCCGAGTAGATTATATGTAACTGTCTATCTTGTCCTTAGGGAGCTCGCGTTGGCAGGCCGTACATGCAGTGCATCGTGTGGGGTCGGCTTAACCCCCTCGTAAACTACATGTGAGAACCACCCCGGCGTTCTCACTTTTTGTCTTAGCTCGTATATCTCTCTCTCAAACTTCGCGTTTAGCTTAGCATAGTCTAGATATAAGATAGCTTGCGTAGACTTAAGATAGCTTAGATATAAGATAGGCAAGGGTTGTTTTTGCTTTTTGAGAGAGAGAGAGAAAAATTAACGTAACTTCACACTTTTAGATTTGCTATTTTTTGAACGAGATATTAACGTAAGATAGGCTTAGATTTGCGTTTTCTTTGAACGAGATATTAACGTAAGATAGGCTATTTTGCGCACTTCACCAATTTAATTTGGGGGGTTCTACAATAGCTTAAGTTTGATTATAAAAATTGTACACGAAATTGTATTTATTTAATAAATGGTATATATGGGGAGCGTGGGTTTGGCATTTGAGGGCGGTTGCTCCCTATATATACAATTTATTAAATAATGAGTATAGTTTTAAGGTAGTTCTAAGCTGGAAGAATTCCCTACCTGCCCTGTCACTGTCGTCGAGATTGCAGTGCCGATTGGTGACGCAGACCATGGCTTCCTCTTCACAAAGACTGTGTTTAAAATGTATGTACACAATAAAAACAATCTTTTAATTTATGCTCTGTTTAATTTAAACCTATCACATTAGTTGTACAGTAGGTAGTTTTAGTAAAAATTGTATTTATTAATAAGTATTTAGACGCGGTCAGGGTAAAGTTAGATTTTTAGTATTTATTGTAAACGAAGCTATGTATTAATCAATATTATATATTTTGGGTGGTAACACCAAAAAAATATATAATGTTCGCAAACGGTCTTTAACTGAATAGGAAGTCTTGTACCTTTAACAATGGGAACACGAAATCTTATTTAGGGACTCCAAGATTTAATTTGTTAAATAGTCTGTAAGTATTGTAAACGGAACTCTATTTAATACGTTATATATCTGGTAAAAATATATAAATAGAGCTTCGGATTGGTTATAAAACTAAAATGTTTGTTACCAAATGGAATTATTATGGTTGTATTATTTGTTATTAATTAAAACCATAGTAATGGTAATTTTATTTGGTAACAAACGTTTTAGTTTTATAACTAAACCATGTTTGACACTGTCATAAATTGTTATTAGATTTGTTAACAAATTTAGTAACAATTTTTAACGTGCCAAACAGGATTTAGTTGTAAAATTTTAGTTACCAAATAAAATTATCATTATTGTAGTTGTATTTTTCTATTAGTCATTTTGCATCCTTATTTTGTAATAAAATAGTGATACTTTTATTTGGTAACAAACAGTATGAAATAATTTAAACACAAATGTACGTTTCATTTGTGTTGTATTATATTTCTGTTTATAATTGTTACTATATAAATAAAACAAAGTTTATTTAAATATTGTAATAAAATGTTAATGTATATTTTAAATATATTTGTAATTATATATTGCTAATAAACTGTAAAATTGATTTAAAAATGACTTATTTTCTAATCTTTAGTTTTAATTTTTATAATACATCCCTCAAACACACGTAAGTATATAGTTTCTAAGAGTCGTGATCGTATTACGTATATAGTTCTTAAAACAGCCGCCAGGGGGCAGCATCTGTCGGAAACAGCGTATACCTACTTGGAATTTAAACTCAGTAAATCGTGCATGGATGCTTCTTTGATATACCTATTGGGAATTTTAAACCATTAAAAAAGAAGCATCAATACACCAAATTTTTGAAAAAATGGTGCATGACTACTTCTTTTTTCTGCATATACCTTGTTCCATTTAAGCCATTCAGTATTGCGGAGCATAGGGAATAGTTTTGACCTCTCTGATTGGCTGAAATTAGAGACAAGAGATAAGTTTACCCAATGTAATTTCGGCTACTTCAGATTTGTGCTGTTGCCAGTGCCATCTACTGAATGGCTTAAATGGAATAGAGCATAGATATGCTACCTTAAAGTAGCATCTATGGACCAAATTTTGTAAAAAATCGTACATAGATGCTACCTTAGAGTAGCATCTATGGACCAAATTTTGTAAAAAATCGTACATAGATGCTACCTTAAAGTAGCATCTATGGACCAAATTTTGTAAAAAATCGTACATAGATGCTACCTTAAAGTAGCATCTATGGACCAAATTTTGTAAAAAATCGTACATAGATGCTACCTTAAAGTAGCATCTATGGACCAAATTTTGTAAAAAAATCGTACATACATGCTACCTTATGAAATTATGGTTGCCTATATTTTAGGCGCAAAGATATATGATGGGCACAGCTTTACTTGAATTGCAACGTTTATCGACAACTGCTGCACCCTTGCGGCCATTTTAAAAACTACATACGTGTAAGGAATAGACAAATTATATTTTAATTTATTTTATTCTATAAAATATTGTACATTAAAGGTAATTGCATGAAATACAACAATGTAACATACAAACAATTAATACATGTAAAATTAATACAAACTATTATTTAAATATCCCTATTTCTAATTTTTCAGGACAAGGGTAAGTATACATATTTATAAAATACAAAGGCATAAAAATAAATGCAATTTCAGCTATGAACATAATAAAGACAACAATGTATTACAAATAAACAATAAATATTACTTAAACTAATACAATTTTTTAACTAACAACCTTTTATTTCAGGAGAAAATACTACAACAAAAACAGGGAAGTATGTATTTATTTAATATTTACAACATATTACCACAATTCTGGGGAAACCGGTAAGGGGTGTTTACATGAAAAAAATTCAAATATATTTAATTATTTCCTGTACTACAAGAGAAAAAAATTTAAAACTTTATATCTATGTTAGTTAACTAACAATGCATTCATTAAAAAAATATCAAAATTCTGGGGTAACCGGTAAGGGATGTTTACATGAAAAAATTTCAGATATATTTAATTATTTCCTGTACTGTTGTTATTAGATTGTTTTCAAATTTGATAACAAACAGTAAGAAATAGTTATGAACAGAATTTTTAAACACAAATGTCTTTTACGTTTGATGTGTTATAATTCAGTTCATAAATGTTACTAAATTTGTTAACAATAGTAATTTACGTTATAAGTCCGGTAAATGAGTTTTTACGGTACGAATAAGATGTTTCCGGACGAGGCGACGAAGGAGCCGAGTCTGGAATTTTGAAATGAGTACCGTGAAAATCATTTAACGGACGTATGACGTACAACATTTTATTTCATATCTGTGTCGCATTTTTGGATGAAAGTTTGCTTTATTTCAACCTTTCTTTTTCTCTTTAAAAACAATCATGTCGTTTGGGTCTTAATAAAAATAAAATAGTCATGATACCATAGCAACCAATTTTGTTTTGTTGATATTTCTAACAACGTTTTCAAAAATGAATATGGAAAATGATATTCCGGATCAAATTTTATTAAAATCTGCGGAAGGTTTGAAAAATCACAAAATATAAAATTGTTTATAGAAACGAATGTTTTGACAAAATGTTCTATTCCATCACGTAGTTCATTATAAATTATCATAATAAGAAATTGGTTGCTTAGCAACGATACAGTACGGTAAAGAATAATAATACCGTAAAGTCTCATTTACCGGACTGAAATCACAATTGTAAACATGGAAATGCGACACAGTATGAAATAAATCTAATAACAGTGTCAAACATGGTTTAGATATAAAATTAAAACGTTTGTTATCAAATAAAATTACCATTATGATGGATATATTAATTTGTTATTAATTATTTTGTATCTTTATTCTGTAAATACTTTATCTGAAGATAAAACTTTTTACAAAATAAAGACGCAAAATAATTAATAACAAATAATATAACCGTAATAATTTCAATTGGTAACAAATATTTTAGTTTTATAACTGATTCAAAACTCTACTTATATATTTTTAGGGTATATACTACCCAATATATATTAAAAAGAGTTCCGTTTACAATACTTATAGACTATTTAACAAATTAAATCTTGGGGTCCCTAAATAAGATTTCTTGTTCCCAATGTTAAAGGTACAATATTTCTTATTCAGTTTAAGACAGTTTACGAACCTTTGCATTAATTATTATTTTTATGTTACCACCCAACCGTCCACTTATCAAAATATATATTTATTAATACAAAGCTTCGTTTACAATAAATACTTAAAATCTAACTTTACCCTGACCGCGTCTAAATGCTTAATAATAAATACAATTTTTACTAAAACTACCTACTGTACTACTAAAGTGACAGGTTTAAATTAAACAGAGCATAAATTAAAAGATTGTTTTTATTGTGTACATACATTTTAAACAGGTTTTTATGAAGAGGAAGCCATGGTCTGCGTCACCAATCGGCACTGCAATCTCGACGACAGTGACAGGGCAGGTAGGGAATTCTTCCAACTTAGAACTACTTTAAAACTATACTCTTTATTTAATAAATTGTATATATAGGGAGCAACCGCCCTCAAATGCCAAACCCACGCTCCCCATATATACCATTTATTAAATAAATACAATTTCGTGTACAATATTTTATAATCAAACTTAAGCTATTGTAGAACCCCCTCAAATTAAGTTGGTGAAGTGCGCAAAATAGCCTATCTTACGTTAATATCTCGTTCAAAGAACAGCAAATCTAAGCCTATCTTACGTTAATATCTCGTTCAAAGAATAGCAAATCTAAGCCTATCTTACGTTAATTTCTCGTTCAATGAATAGCAAATCTAAAAGTTTGAAGTTACGTTAATTTTTTTCTCTCTCTCTCAAAAAGCAAAAACAACCCTTGCCTATCTTATATCTAAGCTATCTTAAGTCTACGCAAGCTATCTTATATCTAGACTATGCTAAGCTAAACGCGAAGTTTGAGAGAGAGATATACGAGCTAAGACAAAAAGTGAGAACGCCGGGGTGGTTCTCACATGTAGTTTACGAGGGGGTTTAGCCGACCCCACACGATGCACTGCATGTACGGCCTGCCAACGCGAGCTCCCTAAGGACAAGAAAGACAGTTACATATAATCTTCTCGGCTTGGATGCCGAAGAAGAGCTACTCCCGAAGACATCGCCCGGTCTTATACGCGATACCTATCCCGAACGCGATCAACCCGTGTGCTCAAACAAAGATAAATCAAACAAAAACTTTACTTTGTCTTTAATTATTCGTTGCCATTAACATTAAATGATGATTACATACGTTGCCTTCGGATGAGGAGAGCACATAGACGCCATAAGAGAGTTTCCTGTGATAGCATTCAGGTTTGTTTAATCTTTTCTCATTCGAGTCTAGCAATCTAGAGCGTAGACCAATACGATGGTCAGCAAGCAAGTTTACAAAAGAATTAAACTGTCCCTAGAAACATTCGCACAAGTGCGAAGCGATCCCCCAGAATAAACAACTGGTTTCACATAGCACGGCTAACCATATCAGTCCACTCAATTATGGAAAAACGCGCACGAACCCTACCTACCCATCCCACTAACCGTGATGTTAAATAAGGAAACCCGAACCCACATCAAGTTTCGAATCTCTCCCACCTTCCTGACCCTCTCACTGATTCTCTCACCCATTCGCATCATTCATGCCCCGATACATATATTTTTCTTTTCACATACACTCTCCCTAGGAGCCGTCTGGGCATCCCGCGCAGTACGCATACCACGGTGGCAAACGTAGACGCACGATTTTATGATGAATCGCCAAGGAATGCACTTCAATTTAATCAATTTATTTTCATTTTTAAAGAAAACGCGTGTTTGCTCAACGGCGCGGTGAGCCAAAGTTTAATTAAGACCTGAAAATACATTTAAAAGAACTTAAAACTAACTTAAAATCTACTATATTAATCTAGTCTTCTTGATGTCCGATTCCTGAAAGATATAAGTTAATCATATGTTCCTAGATATTGATTTTATTGATAAATAGTCGATATTTTAATTTTAAATTGTTTCAATATTATATAGAGATCCATGAAAGTTATAATCCTTTCAATGTGGTACTCAAAATTGAATTTGAATACAAGATAATATTTAGACATATATTATAGTCATATTCCTTTGACTATAAGTTCTTATGATTGAACATGAGACCAAATATTTTATAAAAAAACAAAGTTTCTTACCAGTTCATCTATCGGTGGTCATCTACGCCGTAGAAGATTTATCTGGACCTCAGCTATCCTTTAGAAGAGCTGCCTTAGAAGATCTGCAGTGTTGAAATCCAAAGCTCGAACGCTGCATCGAAATTCTCCAAGTTCCTTGAAGTCTTAGACCAACCAAAGAGTCCACCTATTAAATAATAATGATTAGTTTGTGGTATTATTTAAACCATTTCAAAAATGATAATAATTTGCAGATATTCTAAATGGGACATATCTGTTATTGCCGTAAAGCTACAGAATTGTAAAGCAAATAATATGAAATCTAGTAAGATTCTTACCTTATACATACAGACAGCACGCTTGAATTTATGGGTTGTGGCGCACCAATGCAGGAACTCCGCTGTCTCCTGTTTCTCCTAAAGGTGCTCTGTCCTTTTCTGCTGCCACTTTCATGTTTCCGAAGCCCTCATGGTCTTGCATGCTATCTGAAAAAGTAAGAGAAATGAGTTACTTCAGTCATGCTTTTACAGCTTTCATTTTGCTCGTTCATTACATAATTATTATCGTTGGTACATTTTTAAAAATCATTATAAATAACGCAAAAGTTTTTAACAATTAAAAATATATAATAAATTTGATGTTTAACTTACATTTTCCATATGATTTCAGCTGAGAAATCCACTGTTTATGCCGCTGTATTGTCTCTGTAGATGGAGCAGCATCTATGCGAATCCGTGGAACAAATATCGCCAAGTCAAATTTGATTTCATGTGCATTGTGCAAATCTTGTAAAGGAAAATGTTGCTCCGTTGATTATTCGACAATATTCGAATTCTACGTTAAATACTGCGTCTGTTAGTGTTATATCTTTAAAATAACTGTTCATATTACGAAGATATCAGCGACGAAAACTTTAAATTCGATTCGATGTATCTTGTAATTAGCTTAAATCGAATTTGTTTCGCATTGTTTGGCGGCGAAAGTTCGCTGTTTATTTCGTGTTAACTGGAGGGCACATTTGGTATTCTACCATGGTTCTTTCGCATTGTTTGGCGGCGGACGTTTGCTGTTCATTTCGTGTTAACCGGGGGGCACGTGCGGTATTCTACCACGGACGCGAACAGCTTTACCCCCCATTTATATTAAATTGGTTGTATTCTAGAACCACCAATTTTGAATTTCTTCCCAAAGCTGTGAAAGATGTATCAGTTTTCTGTAAATAAAATGTTCAATTCACAAATACAATAATTATAATTTATCAGTTAGACAAATATGGATGACAAACATTGTAGAAAGAAAGAAACGAAGGAAGGTCTAAAGACAACTGGGATAGCGTAATATTGAAGATTTTGGAGAAGAAATACACGATGGTTCAAAACGCTAGGAAGATGACAAGGAATAAGAAGCTATGGGCAAAATTCGTACACGATTGTACATCTCACATTCTCTCATCTCAGCGAATAGCATGTGCAATCCGCCTGGTCACAATCACTACTGTAAATTGCTACCTTGAAATGCCTCTCCTTAGCTTACAATTTTAAGCCAACATGAAATTGTACTAAGGTAAAATTTGATTGTGAATGTAGTTGGCGAGAGGTATGTTGTGGTATCATTTTCAATTGACGGGAGATACTGTTGCTCTAGTTCCATTTGTAATTAGCAGGACGTATTGTTGATTAAAAAGAATGCCACCCTTACACATTGATTAGTTGGCGGGAGGTATTGTAAAAAATATGAAGTGTCATCTTAGCCAGAGTTTGATTGGATGTTTTAATTTATTTAAAAGTATTCCCTTCCAACATACATGTTGGAACAAACCTATAATTTCCGGGAGCCATTGTTTCGTCATAAAACATCACTTACATTAGCTTGCGAGAGGTACTGTGCTCTATTCCCATTTTCAATTGACGTGAGGCACTATTGATTTATCGCCATTTGTAATTAGCGAGAGGTATTGTTGGTTAAAAATATGTCATCTTTACACATTAATTTAGTTGACCGGAGGTAAAAAATATGAAGTTACCTTAGCCAGACTTTGGTTGTTTTTTTTTATTTAAATGTATTCCCTTCCAACATATATACTTTACGAGAGTCATTCTTCCATCCTCAAAGTGTTCCTCATGTCGAATACTAAACGACGGGTGCATATTGATTTTTGTGTGACGGAGAGAGGTATACTGCAAGACAGAGACATCATGACATAGAATAATAAAGACGAGAGTGAACACTCACTTTTTAATATTGATTTTTAGACAAAGAGAGGAATATATAACTATTTCATTCTAATAAACTATTCTTCTTACTGGATTATTTTTTGTGAAAGACAGTGTTAGGTCCGTAACATATCTCGGTGATCATAGGGTAATACAAACATGAGTGGACACTCACTTTCAAAATAAATTTTTCTAAGACGGAGAGAAGAATATATAACTATTTCATTCTAATGAACTCTTCTTCTTACTGTAATATTTGTTGGGAAATATGGTGTTAAGTCCATGCATATCTCAGTTATAGATAATACGATGTAGAGAGATAGTACATTTTTGAAGGAATATAGCCCATAACGGTTTTACTATATGCCTACATACCTGACAACCGTAATGAGAAACAGATTTTCGTGAAAAATATATTAAGATATATTCCAAATCTTTTCAAATTTGGTATTTAAGACTTTTAGATTAATGAGAACGACATATTAGAATATTGCTAAAATTGATAAACCGGAAGTGATACTTTACTTGAAGCTCAGAACAGATTTTCGTGAAAAATATATTAAGATATATTCCAAATCTTTTCAAATTTGGTATTTAAGACTTTTAGATTAATGAGAACGACATATTAGAATATTGCTAAAATTGATAAACCGGAAGTGATACTTTACTTGAAGCTCAGAACAGATTTTCGTGAAAAATATATTAAGATATATTCCAAATCCTTTCAAATTTGGTATTTAAGACTTTTAGATTAATGAGAACGACATATTAGAATATTACTACAATTGATAAACCGGAAGTGATACTTTACTTGAGGCGCTGAACAGATTTTCGTGAAAAATATATTAAGATATATTCCAAATCTTTTCAAATTTGGTATTTAAGACTTTTAGATTAATGAGAACAACATATTAGAATATTGCTAAAATTGATAAACCGGAAGTGATACTTTACTTGAAGCTCAGAACAGATTTTCGTGAAAAATATATTAAGATATATTCCAAATCTTTTCAAATTTGGTATTTAAGACTTTTAGATTAATGAGAACGACATATTAGAATATTGCTAAAATTGATAAACCGGAAGTGCTACTTTACTTGAAGCTCTGAACAGATTTTTGTGAAAAATATATTAAGATATATTCTAAATCTTTTTAAATTTGGTATTTAAGACTTTTAGATTAATGAGAATGACATATTAAAATATTGCTGAAATTGATAAACCGGAAGTGATACTTTACTTGAAGCTCTGAACAGTTTTTGGTGAAAAATATATTCCAAATCTGTTCAAATTTGGTATTTAAGACTTTTAGATTAATGAGAACGACATATTAGAATATTGCTAAAATTGATAAACCGGAAGTGTTACTTTACTTGAAGCTCTGAACAGATTTTCGGGAAACATATTACGTTATTTACGATTATATGCTTCGTAATATTGTATCAGCTACACATGAACATTGAAAATTACTATATATGTAGAAAGGCCTATAGAATCAAATGGCGTAACGAGCATCAATGTAACTTTTACCATTAATTAGTTATACTCCGCCAAAGTTAAAAAATACTTGTAAGATTCCTAATCAAAATAAAAATTGGTATCTTGTAAAGTAAGGCCCTTTTTAGAAAAATACAGGCTGGTCGAGTTTTTGACGGTGTACTGAGATTTCCAAGCTGCCATTTTTACATTATTTGCTTCGTAATATTGGGTCAGCTGTATATGAACATTGAAAATTAGTACATATATGTAGAAAAGTCCATAGAATCGAATGGTGTAACGGGTATCAATGTATCTTTTACCGTTAATTAGTTATACTCCGCCAAAGTTAAAAAAACTTGTAAGATTTCTAATCAAAATAAAAATTGGTATCTTGTAAAGTAAGGCCCTTGAAATTTTTTAATTATTTTTCCCGTAATCAGCGTATCAGAATTAAAGGATTAAAATACTTTTTAGAAAAATACAGGCTGGTCGAGTTTTTGACGGTGTACTGAGATTTCCAAGCTGCCATTTTTACATTATTTGCTTCGTAATATTGGGTCAGCTGTATATGAACATTGACAATTAGTACATATATGTAGAAAAGTCCATAGAATCGAATGGTGTAACGAAAAACAATGTATCTTTTACCGTTAATTAGTTATACTCCGCCAAAGTTAAAAAAACTTGTAAGATTCCTAATTAATATAAAAATTGGTATCTTGTAAAGTAAGGCCCTTGGAATTTTTTAATTATTTTTCCCGTAATCAGCGGGTGAGAATTAAGGGAATAAAATACTTTTTACAAAAATACAGGCTGGTCGAGTTTTTGACGGTGTACTGAGATTTCCAAGCTGCCATTTTTACATTATTTGCTTCGTAATATTGGGTCAGCTGTATATGAACATTGACAATTAGCACATATATGTAGAAAAGTCCATAGAATCGAATGGTGTAACGAAAAACAATGTATCTTTTACCGTTAATTAGTTATACTCCGCCAAAGTTAAAAAAACTTGTAAGATTCCTAATTAATATAAAAATTGGTATCTTGTAAAGTAAGGCCCTTGGAATTTTTTAATTATTTTTCCCGTATTCAGCGGGTCAGAATTAAAGGATTAAAATACTTTTTAGAAAAATACAGGCTGGTCGAGTTTTTGACGGTGTACTGAGATTTCCAAGCTGCCATTTTTACATTATTTGCTTCGTAATATTGGGTCAGCTGTATATGAACATTGACAATTAGTACATATATGTAGAAAAGTCCATAGAATCGAATGGTGTAACGAAAAACAATGTATCTTTTACCGTTAATTAGTTATACTCCGCCAAAGTTTAAAAAACTTGTAAGAATCCTAATCAAAATAAAAATTGGTATCTTGTAAAGTAAGGCCCTTGGAATTTTTAATTATTTTTCCCGTAATCAGCGGGTGAGAATTAAGGGAATAAAATACTTTTTACAAAAATACAGGCTGGTCGAGTTTTTGACGGTGTACTGAGATTTCCAAGCTGCCATTTTTACATTATTTGCTTCGTAATATTGGGTCAGCTGTATATGAACATTGAAAATTAGTAGATATATGTAGAAAAGTCCATAGAATCGAATGGTGTAACGGGTATCAATGTATCTTTTACCGTTAATTAGTTATACTCCACCAAAGTTAAAAAAACTTGTAAGATTCCTAATTAATATAAAAATTGGTATCTTGTAAAGTAAGGCCCTTGGAATTTTTAAATTATTTTTCCCGTAATCAGCGGGTGAGAATTAAGGGAATAAAATACTTTTTACAAAAATACAGGCTGGTCGAGTTTTTGACGGTGTACTGAGATTTCCAAGCTGCCATTTTTACATTATTTGCTTCGTAATATTGGGTCAGCTGTATATGAACATTGAAAATTAGTAGATATATGTAGAAAAGTCCATAGAATCGAATGGTGTAACGGGTATCAATGTATCTTTTACCGTTAATTAGTTATACACCACCAAAGTTAAAAAAACTTGTAAGATTCCTAATTAATATAAAAATTGGTATCTTGTAAAGTAAGGCCCTTGGAATTTTTTAATTATTTTTCCCGTAATCAGCGGGTGAGAATTAAGGGAATAAAATACTTTTTACAAAAATACAGGCTGGTCGAGTTTTTGACGGTGTACTGAGATTTCCAAGCTGCCATTTTTACATTATTTGCTTCGTAATATTGGGTCAGCTGTATATGAACATTGAAAATTAGTAGATATATGTAGAAAAGTCCATAGAATCGAATGGTGTAACGGGTATCAATGTATCTTTTACCGTTAATTAGTTATACTCCGCCAAAGTTAAAAAACCTTGTAAGATTCCTAATCAAAATAAAAATTGGTATCTTGTAAAGTAAGGCCCTTGGAATTTTTTAATTATTTTTCCCGTAATCAGCGGGTGAGAATTAAGGGAATAAAATACTTTTTACAAAAATACAGGCTGGTCGAGTTTTTGACGGTGTACTGAGATTTCCAAGCTGCCATTTTTACATTATTTGCTTCGTAATATTGGGTCAGCTGTATATGAACATTGAAAATTAGTACATATATGTAGAAAAGTCCATAGAATCGAATGGTGTAACGGGTATCAATGTATCTTTTACCGTTAATTAGTTATACTCCGCCAAAGTTAAAAAAACTTGTAAGATTCCTAATAAAAATAAAAATTGGTATCTTGTAAAGTAAGGCCCTTGGAATTTTTTAATTATTTTTCCCGTAATCAGCGGGTGAGAATTAAGGGAATAAAATACTTTTTACAAAAATACAGGCTGGTCGAGTTTTTGACGGTGTACTGAGATTTCCAAGCTGCCATTTTTACATTATTTGCTTCGTAATATTGGGTCAGCTGTATATGAACATTGAAAATTAGTAGATATATGTAGAAAAGTCCATAGAATCGAATGGTGTAACGGGTATCAATGTATCTTTTACCGTTAATTAGTTATACTCCACCAAAGTTAAAAAAACTTGTAAGATTCCTAATTAATATAAAAATTGGTATCTTGTAAAGTAAGGCCCTTGGAATTTTTTAATTATTTTTCCCGTAATCAGCGGGTGAGAATTAAGGGAATAAAATACTTTTTACAAAAATACAGGCTGGTCGAGTTTTTGACGGTGTACTGAGATTTCCAAGCTGCCATTTTTACATTATTTGCTTCGTAATATTGGGTCAGCTGTATATGAACATTGAAAATTAGTAGATATATGTAGAAAAGTCCATAGAATCGAATGGTGTAACGGGTATCAATGTATCTTTTACCGTTAATTAGTTATACACCACCAAAGTTAAAAAAACTTGTAAGATTCCTAATTAATATAAAAATTGGTATCTTGTAAAGTAAGGCCCTTGGATTTTTTTAACTATTTTTCCCGTAATCAGCGGGTGAGAATTAAGGGAATAAAATACTTTTTTACAAAAATACAGGCTGGTCGAGTTTTTGACGGTGTACTGAGATTTCCAAGCTGCCATTTTTACATTATTTGCTTCGTAATATTGGGTCAGCTGTATATGAACATTGAAAATTAGTACATATATGTAGAAAAGTCCATAGAATCGAATGGTGTAACGGGTATCAATGTATCTTTTACCGTTAATTAGTTATACTCCGCCAAAGTTAAAAAAACTTGTAAGATTCCTAATCAAAATAAAAATTGGTATCTTGTAAAGTAAGGCCCTTGGAATTTTTTAATTATTTTTCCCGTAATCAGCGGGTGAGAATTAAGGGAATAAAATACTTTTTACAAAAATACAGGCTGGTCGAGTTTTTGACGGTGTACTGAGATTTCCAAGCTGCCATTTTTACATTATTTGCTTCGTAATATTGGGTCAGCTGTATATGAACATTGACAATTAGTACATATATGTAGAAAAGTCCATAGAATCGAATGGTGTAACGAAAAACAATGTATCTTTTACCGTTAATTAGTTATACTCCGCCAAAGTTAAAAAAACTTGTAAGATTCCTAATCAAAATAAAAATTGGTATCTTGTAAAGTAAGGCCCTTGGAATTTTTTAATTATTTTTCCCGTAATCAGCGGGTGAGAATTAAGGGAATAAAATACTTTTTACAAAAATACAGGCTGGTCGAGTTTTTGACGGTGTACTGAGATTTCCAAGCTGCCATTTTTACATTATTTGCTTCGTAATATTGGGTCAGCTGTATATGAACATTGAAAATTAGTACATATATGTAGAAAAGTCCATAGAATCGAATGGTGTAACGGGTATCAATGTATCTTTTACCGTTAATTAGTTATACTCCGCCAAAGTTAAAAAAACTTGTAAGATTCCTAATCAAAATAAAAATTGGTATCTTGTAAAGTAAGGCCCTTGGAATTTTTTAATTATTTTTCCCGTAATCAGCGGGTGAGAATTAAGGGAATAAAATACTTTTTACAAAAATACAGGCTGGTCGAGTTTTTGACGGTGTACTGAGATTTCCAAGCTGCCATTTTTACATTATTTGCTTCGTAATATTGGGTCAGCTGTTTATGAACATTGACAATTAGTACATATATGTAGAAAAGTCCATAGAATCGAATGGTGTAACGGGTATCAATGTATCTTTTACCGTTAATTAGTTATACTCCGCCAAAGTTAAAAAAAACTTGTAAGATTCCTAATCAAAATAAAAATTGGTATCTTGTAAAGTAAGGCCCTTGGAATTTTTAAATTATTTTTCCCGTATTCAGCGGGTCAGAATTAAAGGATTAAAATACTTTTTAGAAAAATACAGGCTGGTCGAGTTTTTGACGGTGTACTGAGATTTCCAAGCTGCCATTTTTACATTATTTGCTTCGTAATATTGGGTCAGCTGTATATGAACATTGAAAATTAGTACATATATGTAGAAAAGTCCATAGAATCGAATGGTGTAACGGGTATCAATGTATCTTTTACCGTTAATTAGTTATACTCCGCCAAAATTAAAAAAACTTGTAAGATTCCTAATCAAAATAAAAATTGGTATCTTGTAAAGTAAGGCCCTTGGAATTTTTTTATTATTTTTCCCGTAATCAGCGGGTGAGAATTAAGGGAATAAAATACTTTTTACAAAAATACAGGCTGCTCGAGTTTTTGACGGTGTACTGAGATTTCCAAGCTGCCATTTTTACATTATTTGCTTCGTAATATTGGGTCAGCTGTTTATGAACATTGACAATTAGTACATATATGTAGAAAAGTCCATAGAATCGAATGGTGTAACGGGTATCAATGTATCTTTTACCGTTAATTAGTTATACTCCGCCAAAGTTAAAAAAACTTGTAAGATTCCTAATCAAAATAAAAATTGGTATCTTGTAAAGTAAGGCCCTTGGAATTTTTTAATTATTTTTCCCGTAATCAGCGGGTGAGAATTAAGGGAATAAAATACTTTTTACAAAAATACAGGCTGGTCGAGTTTTTGACGGTGTACTGAGATTTCCAAGCTGCCATTTTTACATTATTTGCTTCGTAATATTGGGTCAGCTGTATATGAACATTGAAAATTAGTACATATATGTAGAAAAGTCCATAGAATCGAATGGTGTAACGGGTATCAATGTATCTTTTACCGTTAATTAGTTATACTCCGCCAAAATTAAAAAAACTTGTAAGATTCCTAATCAAAATAAAAATTGGTATCTTGTAAAGTAAGGCCCTTGGAATTTTTTTATTATTTTTCCCGTAATCAGCGGGTGAGAATTAAGGGAATAAAATACTTTTTACAAAAATACAGGCTGCTCGAGTTTTTGACGGTGTACTGAGATTTCCAAGCTGCCATTTTTACATTATTTGCTTCGTAATATTGGGTCAGCTGTTTATGAACATTGACAATTAGTACATATATGTAGAAAAGTCCATAGAATCGAATGGTGTAACGGGTATCAATGTATCTTTTACCGTTAATTAGTTATACTCCGCCAAAGTTAAAAAAAACTTGTAAGATTCCTAATCAAAATAAAAATTGGTATCTTGTAAAGTAAGGCCCTTGGAATTTTTTAATTATTTTTCCCGTATTCAGCGGGTCAGAATTAAAGGATTAAAATACTTTTTAGAAAAATACAGGCTGGTCGAGTTTTTGACGGTGTACTGAGATTTCCAAGCTGCCATTTTTACATTATTTGCTTCGTAATATTGGGTCAGCTGTATATGAACATTGAAAATTAGTACATATATGTAGAAAAGTCCATAGAATCGAATGGTGTAACGGGTATCAATGTATCTTTTACCGTTAATTAGTTATACTCCGCCAAAATTAAAAAAACTTGTAAGATTCCTAATCAAAATAAAAATTGGTATCTTGTAAAGTAAGGCCCTTGGAATTTTTAAATTATTTTTCCCGTATTCAGCGGGTCAGAATTAAAGGATTAAAATACTTTTTAGAAAAATACAGGCTGGTCGAGTTTTTGACGGTGTACTGAGATTTCCAAGCTGCCATTTTTACATTATTTGCTTCGTAATATTGGGTCAGCTGTATATGAACATTGAAAATTAGTACATATATGTAGAAAAGTCCATAGAATCGAATGGTGTAACGGGTATCAATGTATCTTTTACCGTTAATTAGTTATACTCCGCCAAAATTAAAAAAACTTGTAAGATTCCTAATCAAAATAAAAATTGGTATCTTGTAAAGTAAGGCCCTTGGAATTTTTTTATTATTTTTCCCGTAATCAGCGGGTGAGAATTAAGGGAATAAAATACTTTTTACAAAAATACAGGCTGCTCGAGTTTTTGACGGTGTACTGAGATTTCCAAGCTGCCATTTTTACATTATTTGCTTCGTAATATTGGGTCAGCTGTTTATGAACATTGACAATTAGTACATATATGTAGAAAAGTCCATAGAATCGAATGGTGTAACGGGTATCAATGTATCTTTTACCGTTAATTAGTTATACTCCGCCAAAGTTAAAAAAACTTGTAAGATTCCTAATCAAAATAAAAATTGGTATCTTGTAAAGTAAGGCCCTTGGAATTTTTTAATTATTTTTCCCGTAATCAGCGGGTGAGAATTAAGGGAATAAAATACTTTTTACAAAAATACAGGCTGGTCGAGTTTTTGACGGTGTACTGAGATTTCCAAGCTGCCATTTTTACATTATTTGCTTCGTAATATTGGGTCAGCTGTATATGAACATTGAAAATTAGTACATATATGTAGAAAAGTCCATAGAATCGAATGGTGTAACGGGTATCAATGTATCTTTTACCGTTAATTAGTTATACTCCGCCAAAGTTAAAAAAACTTGTAAGATTCCTAATCAAAATAAAAATTGGTATCTTGTAAAGTAAGGCCCTTGGAATTTTTTAATTATTTTTCCCGTAATCAGCGGGTGAGAATTAAGGGAATAAAATACTTTTTACAAAAATACAGGCTGCTCGAGTTTTTGACGGTGTACTGAGATTTCCAAGCTGCCATTTTTACATTATTTGCTTCGTAATATTGGGTCAGCTGTTTATGAACATTGACAATTAGTACATATATGTAGAAAAGTCCATAGAATCGAATGGTGTAACGGGTATCAATGTATCTTTTACCGTTAATTAGTTATACTCCGCCAAAGTTAAAAAAACTTGTAAGATTCCTAATCAAAATAAAAATTGGTATCTTGTAAAGTAAGGCCCTTGGAATTTTTTTATTATTTTTCCCGTAATCAGCGGGTGAGAATTAAGGGAATAAAATACTTTTTACAAAAATACAGGCTGCTCGAGTTTTTGACGGTGTACTGAGATTTCCAAGCTGCCATTTTTACATTATTTGCTTCGTAATATTGGGTCAGCTGTTTATGAACATTGACAATTAGTACATATATGTAGAAAAGTCCATAGAATCGAATGGTGTAACGGGTATCAATGTATCTTTTACCGTTAATTAGTTATACTCCGCCAAAGTTAAAAAAACTTGTAAGATTCCTAATCAAAATAAAAATTGGTATCTTGTAAAGTAAGGCCCTTGGAATTTTTTAATTATTTTGTTGCTTTAAAAAACGAAAAAAGTTAAGGGTGGACAAAATAACGGGTACATATCAATGCTGGACAATCCAGCCTAATGCTGGACGGATGGTCACTTTAGGCAGCTCAATTTTCCGAACCAGGAAGCGTGTGAGGCGCAAAAATTACAAGAATGGCTAACTAAACGAAATTGTGAATAAAAAATGAGACAGCCGGTGATGCCATTCGGGCGACGAAATATAGGAAATGTTTAAAATATTACGTACATATCTAGTTTTGTAACTTATTCATTATAGAGTGCGTACCCCACTTAATATTAGATAGGATTTGAAAAGATTGAACATTGCAAAATGCTTTCTCCTACCCTAGACCGGCTGGCGAAGTATTATATACATCGACACACTACCAGAAGACTAGTTCATTAGAACATAAACAAGAATTACCAAAAAAATTCACAATTGTAGTGTAGTTTTCATTGTTGTCATCAAGACATTGTTGTAATCAAAAATGCGCTCACCAAATAATCTTTTAGTGTTAAGTAAGAAATATTTCGGGAAAAGATGCAGATCTACTGCAGCTATTAGCCTTCCTGAGTTTGAAGAAAAGTATGAAGAAGAAGTTGGTGTTTTTCCGAAACCGTATAGTGAAATTCCAGGGCCCAAAGAATTACCAATTATTGGGAATGCGTGGCGATTTGCCCCCTTTATTGGTGAGTACCCAAAAAATTAAAAAAAGTAAAGCCCCTCGCTTTCTTAAAATAAATTAATGATATCCATAAATCTGTATTTGTGTAGTATGATTAGCAAATGAAAGTTGACGTTTATATTATTTAATAGATGTGGTTTATTTTGAAAACATTTCCCTATATTTGATTTGAAAGGAAACTGACCCTTATGCATTCCGTTACAGAAGATTAGAATTGTACTCAATACCAAGAGGCATTTAAAATGACCTTAGTAGAATTCAGGGATGTATTTAAAAAATTTAATACCGCAAATTCTAGTTCGTTTGTCTCAAGTGTAAGCAACCTTCGAGTCAGAATTACTGTTAGAGGAAATTAAAAATAATCCTATTTCATAGAATTGCCAAACTAAATAGTTTAAAGATCAAAATATTTTGTTGTAGTGAACATAAACGAAAAATGTTTAAAATATTTTAAACGCACCCCTGTTTTGATATTCAGTTACCCTAGTTGGCCATCTATTTTCAGCCAGACATAGTAATGTATTACTGTGCTTTCCTAGTCCAGGAGGTATTTAAATGGGTTCACGCAAAAATTTCATACCTGAATATTTGGTACAATTCTATTCTTCTCTAGGGTTTCAAAAGAAACCACATCTATAAAATAATTTAAACGTCAACTTTCATTCGCTAGTCATACTTTTGAATTATTCCCCTCAAAACTCATACGCACCCATTTTTGAGTAAAATGTTTTTAAATTTTGTTCACATATTCACGGGTCATTTTAGTACATATTCCAATGACGAATGGATTTTTTAAACCTCTTATTGCCTCAGAAAAAATAAAATTTAAATGGAAAAAATCAAGTGCATTTAGGCACGGTCAAATATTAATACTAAGCGGAATCATATAATAAGATAAAAAATAACGGAATCATGTAAAAAAAATAAAAATTTAAATTTTATAAAATGAGTTTTCTTGCACTTTATTTTGGCGCTAAAAGACATCACGTGGTCTGTGACGTATGAAGGACCGATGACATTGCTAACAAATTTTGTGCGTACACCATTAACAACAAACATTTTTTCTGCTATTTACGCGTTGTCAACTGTCATGTTTGTTAGATTTATTATGTTTTATGTTATTACAGGTTTTCTATTTCGGTATAATTCATATTTTCAGGTAATATTTAAAAATTCATATCTCACATTAAATAAAAAAGAACTCGAAATTTTGGATTTGTAATACTCATATGTGAAAATTTCAGAAAATAGAATATTTTTTATTAGAATATCTCATTTTTATTTATTTGGAACATTAGAGGGCGGCCCGGTTAAAATTAAAGTTGACCCCTTTTAATGTCCACCGTTACATCCACCCATTTTTGGGTTAAAGTACTAATTGTAAATATCTCGAAATCGAAAAGAGATATCGACCTAAAATATATCATCACGGCATATTACCCATTGCTGGGCGTGCCATTCTGCTTTGTACACAGATTTCGGTATTGATGATGACATATTTGTACGTGCGGGCGTCTTGCGCTATCCAAACAAATTTGAAATATTCTGTCTACTGATTATGAAATATTATAATTATTATAAAATGCATAATAACAAGTAATACGTAAATATGTATTTACATCAAAGTTATATAATATTTGATATAGTAACACATGTGTATTTGTTCATATATCGCGTTAACAATGCATTACTAATTATAGTTCTACACGTTAACCAACATTACATAATGGGTAAGCTCGTCTAACTGTATCTAATGTTAAAAAAGTATTACCGAATTTTTTCCAAAACAAACAATGATCAGAAAGTGTGTACAACTCATTGTCAAACTTTTCAGGCCATTACAAAATCCATGAACTCGACAAAGTGATGGTCCATCTTCGAAAAGATTACGGAAGGATTGCAAAAGTTGGCGGACTCATTGGGCATCCCGATTTGCTGTTCGTTTTCGATGGAGATGAAATTAAAAAAGTTTTTAAACAGGAAGAAAATATGCCCAGACGTCCTTCAATGCCTTCGCTACATTATTACAAACAGAAGTTGAGAAAAGAATTTTTCTCTGGAAATGCCGGCATCATTGGAGTGTAAATAATAATTACTATCACTGGTTTTTATGGGAAAGAAAGACTTAATTATTGCGAAACTAACCAGATTGACATTTACATCGAGAAAGAAATTACAATAAACACAACTTGAGTTTGTTTCACTCATTTTGTATTACTTGGTACAAGCTCTGGCAAATCTATAGTTTATAGCGTGTATCCATATTTAAATAATATGTTTAAGGGTTATCAGCGAGCACTATTTTCGAAAAATCTGTCAAAATATTTTCAATTTATTCGCACTCGCTCGTTAATTTATAATTGATTTTTCCTTTGTTATGATCTGCTATAGAAAAAGAAATATAATTTTATACAAGACGATAATCGCCCCTATTCTGTAACTCAATCGATAATAGTTATCGATCGATAATAATTTTTGAACAATAGAAACAAATGTATGAGCTAGAGTCCTGCGCGGGTATACTTTTTCAGACCCGCACCCGACCCGTACCCAAGTAAGATAGTTTTAAATTAAACCGCAACCCGACCCATACCCGCCAATAATATACCCGCACCCGAACCCGCTACCCGCTAAATAATTAACATCAATCTGAAATGAAAGATGGAAAATTTTAATCAAAAAAAATAAAATAAATAAATAAATAAATAAATAAAAAATCAGAAAAATGCATGTAAAACATTTTATTCCTAATTAGCACAAAGTATATAAAACAAAATATTTATTCTTTAGATTATGTAGGTAATAAATTTTTAAATACAAAAAAATATTTTAACAATTACTAAATATAATGCAAAACAACAACGTGTATAGTCTAGGGTCTAGTCATTTTAAATGAGCTAGGCTAGACCGCGTGTTTATGCCTGCGCAGTTGTTCAGTGCGTCAAGGGCAAGGTTCAATTTTCAAACGTCTCAGATAAGGGCCCATTTTTGTTTTCGAAAATAATAAAAACAACTATGAAAATATAATGCCAATAGAAAATATGAACAATGATTATAATAAAAAGGAAATAAAAAGTAAACGTGACCCGACCTGATATCCGCGCGAGTCTTACCCGCGCCCGACCCGCAACCCGCAAAAGAGATCTTGGAACTGCACCGCAAACCGACCCGCAAAGCGGGTAACCCGCGGATTTCTGCGGGTACCCGACCCGATGCAGGTCTCTGGTATGAGCTGTCAGTTTCATTTTGTATTCAGTGTATAACTATTATTCACGAAAAATGACTATTCAAGGTCATCTGTAAGCCGTCTGATATACTATTACTTGCAAATAACTTCATTGCATTTCGTATACATAGGCGTGCAACCTGAAATATTTATAGACACATTTTAACTGAAAAAATAAGAGTAATTTAATTAAAAATTATATTTCTTTCTAAATAATGCCTTTCTGAAAGATTTACGTTCTTCACTTATGTTTTTGCAAAATGCACAAACATAGACTTAAGTATAAACCAAGAAATAATAATTTGATTTAAGCGTCAACGCCACTGGATAAATATAAGCACAGAGAGTAGTGTAGTAGATAATTGGGTATCTATAATTCTACGACATACGTTATTATTATTTATAGTGTGTTAGAAAGTAATGCCACTATTTACGTATATCTGTCACACCACATAAATAAAATAGACATAGGTCAAATAATCTTTCTCTTTCTAATACAAAATGTTGCTAAGCTAGTGCTATAAAGTGATGTGTATTCTTTCTTCGAACAAATGATCTTGAATAGTCATCTTTCGTGAATAATAGTATACTATAATTATTGGCTACAATTTATTATCGATCGCAAAACGTTATCGATTGAGTTACAGAATAGGGGTGAATATTTAATTATCCATTTGTGTAAAATAAGTTACTTATACTTTTTTGTAGACACGGCCCCGAATGGGAAGAATTTCGAAGACAAGTCCAACATATTTTGTTACAACCTCAAACAGCGAAGAAATATGTTGAACCTTTAGATACTATTGCTTCAGATTTTCTGATGAGGTGAGAAATTAAATATTTTAACTTTAAACATTTTAAGTGTTTGCGAATGAGGAGCTTCCTGGCTTCCTTACCTTTGTAGATTTCTATAAATATTAGAATAGTAGGTATATTTTATAACTAGTATGGAATAGATAATTTCCGCGCGCGCGAAAAGTTTGAGAGTGTTGGAAATACTATTCCATACGAGTTTTAGACTAAACTTTCGCTGACACTAAAAAATCTGATGTGGCCAACACTATACCTCCCGCCATTAGATTTTTATTAATTTAAATATACATACTTAAATATGTACTTATGCTGGAAACTGTATTAAGTTCCATTCCATATAACTATGGTTCTGTTTACTATTTTCTTTTTAAAACGTAATTTGAAATGATTAGTTCTTTGACAGACATTTATCTGTCACATACATTTGAAAATGAACTGTGTAAGTGTGTATCCACTGAGTTGTGTTTGTTTAAAGTCTAGGCTCTGAGATTTAAATTACAGATAAATCTATATATTTATCCATAAAATATGTAGAAAAAGTATTAATGCAAATCTGTGAAAAATTTCGTAATTTTTATAATACATAACATAACAGAAAAACTAATTTAAGCTTCAAGTAAAGTGCAATTTTCGATTATCCGATCCAAAATCTAATAAGTTGATCTGTCACAACACTGTTTAATAAATACTATTTAAATACTCAATATACGAATATACCAACCCCATGGAACAACCCTACCATGTTGTATCCGGCGTCTCGTAAGTGTTGAAGAACTAAAGATCCTTGTTTATTGTTAACAGTTTTCCTTGAGGACCTGTGGTTTTAAAATCTTAAATCTACACCCTTGAAACTACATAAATACCAATTTTCAGAATTTTTAATTTTTTTTAAATTTCCAGCTTTTTTTAAACCACACCATCCTCATACCCAAAATGGGTGTGCGGTACACCTTCAACGACCTCACCAGTAAATTCCTCATACCAAAAACCATAAGTATACCAATTTTCATCAAAATATTCCAACGGATACATTTATTATTAAACATTCTTTAAAATCATCAAAAACTGAAATTGCGATTTTTGGCCATTTTCAGACTTTTCCTTCTGGAGATTGTAATAGTTGTTCAAAAATTATGAAAATTGGTATGCTTATGTAATTTTGCTCGTAGAATCTAATGGTGATATCGCCCGCGGTGTATAAGTGACCATTTTTGGGATATGACCCAAAAATGGGCATTTTTGAGCAAAGTTTTGATGACGAATATCTCGGACACGAAAAGAGATATCGACCTGTGGTTTTAAAATCTTAAATCTACACCCTTCAAACTACTTAAATACAAATTTTCAGAATTTTTAATTTTTTAAAAATTTCGACCCTTTTTTAATCCACGCCACCCTCATACCCAAAAATGGGTGTGCGGCACACCTTCAACGACCTCACCAGTAAATTCCTCGTACCAAAAAACATAAGTATACCAATTTTCATCAAAATATTCCAACAGATACATTTATTATTAAATATTCTTTAAAATCGTCAAAAACTGAAAAAATCGCAAGGGGTACACCTCAGATTTTTTGCGATTTTTGGTCATTTTCAGACTTTTCCTTCTGGAGATTGTAATAGTTGTTCAAAAATTATGAAAATTGGCATGCTGATGTAATTTTGCTCGTAGAATCTAATGGTGATATCGCCAGCGCTGTATAAGTGACCATTTTTGGGATATGACCCAAAAATGGGCATTTTTGAGCAAAGTTTTGAGGACGAATATCTCGGACACGAAAAGAGATATCGACCTGCGGTTTTAAAATCTTAAATCTACACCCTTCAAACTACTTAAATACAAATTTTCAGAATTTTTAATTTTTTAAAAATTTCGACCCTTTTTTAATCCACGCCACCCTCATACCCAAAAATGGGTGTGCGGCACACCTTCAACGACCTCACCAGTAAATTCCTCGTACCAAAAAACATAAGTATACCAATTTTCATCAAAATATTCCAACAGATACATTTATTATTAAATATTCTTTAAAATCGTCAAAAACTGAAAAAATCGCAAGGGGTACACCTTAGATTTTTTGCGATTTTTGGTCATTTTCAGACTTTTCCTTCTGGAGATTGTAATAGTTGTTCAAAAATTATGAAAATTGGCATGCTGATGTAATTTTGCTCGTATAATCTAATGGTGATATCGCCAGCGCTGTATAAGTGACCATTTTTGGGATATGACCCAAAAATGGGCATTTTTGAGCAAAGTTTTGAGGACGAATATCTCGGACACGAAAAGAGATATCGACCTGCGGTTTTAAAATCTTAAATCTACACCCTTCAAACTACTTAAATATAAATTTTCAGAATTTTTAATTTTTTAAAATTTTCGACCCTTTTTTAAATCACACCATCCTCATACCCAAAAATCTGATGACCAACACCAATTTTTATTTAATTTTTATTAATTTAAATATACCTACTTACATATTTAGTTATTGCGGAAACTATATTAAGATCCATTCCATATAACTAGGGTTCTATTTACTATTTTCTTTTTAAAACGTTACTGTTATTAATTTGAAATGATTAGTTCTTTGACAGTGACGTTTATCTGTCAGTTACATGCATTTAAGATATGAACTGTGTAACCAAGGCGTTTTGCTTGTTTAAAGCGGAGGCTCCGGGATTAAATTTATAGATAATTTTATAAATTTATCCATAAAATATATAGAAAAAGTATTAATGCAAATCTGTACAAAATTTAATAATCTTCAATTTTTATAATAACATTAATCTCGAAAAAATAACATTTAAAGGTATTCTTCAAAGAAAAACTATTTTGAGCTTCTAGTAAAGTGCCATTTCCGGTTATCCGATTTACACAAAAATCTAATGGGCTCTTTCCATTACAGAAAAAGTTCGAAATACAAGGGTAGCGGGAGGTAAAAATCTGGTGTGGCCAACACAATACCTCCCGCTATCTACAGCCCGAGTCACAAAAAAGATCCTTATTTTTGGATTAGCGAATTTTGCTCTAATTTTGACAGTTTATTTTTTAAAATATAGTCTAATCTAATCCAAGTAACTACCTTTTCTGATAATAAAATGAAGATTAAATTTAAATACCGTGATAGAATAGAATTCACTAATCGTGCTAAAAATCGCTTATCGAGATTTTGGTAAATGGCCACGTTTTAAGACCCTTAGAATACAATTTTAACATTAACGCTTGTGTGTGTGTGCGCGCTTGTGTGTGTGTGCGCTTGTGTGTGCGCGCGTGTGTGTGTGTGCGTGTATGTATGGATCCTCCGCTCTTACTCAAATATTATCATTCAGACAATTTTGAAACCTTATTCTAATATCGAAAGAAGCCATTAGATTTTGGTGTAAATTAGATAACCGAAAATGGCACTTTACTTAAAGCTCAAAATACTTTTAAATGTTATTTATCAATATTGTTTATTTAAAGTACAGTTAAAACTTTGGCCAGAGATTGTAAAACTGGCCCTAAAATGTAATTGTTACTTGTGACCAAGATACCTTTTGCCAAAAACAGTTTGGCATCCTTGAAAATAAATGTCGTTGTATGTATGTAACTCATATTTACAATATTGGGACTATGGTTGTTTTTGCAAAGAGCTCTTCAATTATTTAACAATTCAACATATTGCTTCAATATTTTTACTAATGTTTGTTTGTAAAATGTTTCCTTTCATATTGACATTTAAACTACAAATCATCTTATTAAAAAAAGATATTATTCTTCCGTGTATTGCAACAGACATCTGGGAAGATAGATTTCGGCTGAAGCTAATTTAATATGTCCATTATAAGTACGCATTTCCTCATTTAACGTGAGATTGTATTTTTGTAACTTATTACATAATATGTCAAAATTCCATCCTACTTTTCTTCATACTAGGATCGAAGTTATGCAAAAAACATTAGGCAAGTATTAACTCCTGCTATGATATTATATAACGAATTAGATCAATTCCTATTGCTTATATTTTTTTCAATGCGTCGACCTGCAGAACCATATATTTAATGCTTCCTACTTTCTATTTTCGATATAGATCAGATTTAATGAACAAACAAAAATTAAACATAAATAGTATTGTCGCAAAGCAACGAACCATTGTTACAATCAAAAGCTCAATTATTTTTTAAAGTAACAATGAGTCTTGCTATATCTTCAATATTTCAGTATAGGTAGGTACATCAATTTCTCTAAATGTTGCAAAATCTTAAAGAAAATTGTTAGGATTTTTCTAAATGGAATTACGAAATTTAAGGAGCGTTATAGCTAAATGGTTGCAATGAAACATACGTATGAGTAAATGCGTTAATCGTTTATAGATTTTCGATTAATACAACAAAAAATATAAACAAAAGTTATGTAGGCAAACAAGTACAATGAGTTAAATATTTTGACTCATATATTGTGGACCTAAGGGCCGTAGATGTTACAATGTTTGATAAAAAATAACGAATTTTTCTTTGTTTCAAAAAGTAATAAAAAATTTATTCATCAATGTTAATATATTGTCCTCTTCAAGGTATATAGACCATATCTGGTGAATACGGCGACTGCGGCATTTTTTTTTGGCTAAAAAATCGGCTATTACAAAGCACAAAATCTTCAATTTTTACCACATTTTCATTAGTGATTGATGTGCTTAGGACGATCGGCCCTAATGAAAACGTTTGCATCATTCATAAACCCTTGGTTCTGACCACGAAGTATACTAACTAAGGAATGGACAAATCGTATCTATAATCTATCCGTTTTAACTATAGAGTGGTAGGAATATAGGTACAGTTTGATCTCGTTGTTTGATTGGATAATGTCGGGATATTATCCAATCAAAAACCAAGATCAAATTGCAGCTATCTTCCCACCACTCTATAGTTAAAACGGATACAGCATAGTCGCTATTGAAAAGTCTTCTTCACAATGTAACATGAAAGACAGAGAAAATGGAGAAAGAGAGAGAGATAGGTTGAGGCAGGCCTACATGGCCGGCGGTGGCTGAGGGCTGACACGACGTTTTGTGCCAAACTGCAAGAGTGGGTATAAGAATTGTGGCGATAGTTTCTTTATTTTCAGTCCCTAAAGATGGGGACATGCCAAATAAGTGTCGTCGTGTTATATCACAAAAATAATTTGTGATTTCCTATATAATTGTATACATGGTGCATTCTCCACGCCAGCAATGAGTGCCCGCGAGGTGACGCCTGGTAAACGCCCGCACGGTACAAATATGTTATCATCATTACCGATATCTGCGAACAAAGCAGATTAGCACGCCCAGCAAGTAATCGCCCCTATTCTGTAACTCAATCGATAATAGTTATCGATTGATAACAATTTTTGACAAATAGAAACAAATGTATCATCTGTCAGCATCATTTTTTATTCAGTGTCTACTATAAATATTGGCTACAATTTATTATCGATCGATAAAAGTTATCGATTGAGTTACAGAATAGGGGTGAATATAGCGTAATGATATTTTTATTTATTTTTTGTAAGATCTTTTTACCTTCCGTCGCCTTTAGGTAAGGAAGGTATATTGTCTTTGGTCAAAAATTCGGTGGTGAGTTTTTGATGAATAAGCACGTTTTAGGGTCCCTAGAATACGATTTTCCTATTGTATTGTATTGTATGTGTGTATACGATTTGAATGCATTTTATACTTCATATTAAATGGATATAAAGTTAAAAAATTGTAAAGAAATTAAATATCATATATTAGCCAGCTATGCTATAACAGCTGCTATATTAAGAAAATTCTGATTGAAAGGTGTCAGTGTCAAGTGCAGTTGACAGTATGTTTGTGTTATAATTTTACTGGAAATATAGGATCTTTTGCTAGAAACTTTATGTATGGAATTTGTATAAAATACATACAACTGCCTTAAGGTAATGTACAAGAAATAGAATCTTTTGCAAGGAACTTTCTGTATGACATTTATACAAAATACATAGAACTGAAGGAAGGTAATGTGCTGGCCACATCAGATTTTATAAAAATGTTTACCGATAGGGTTTCCAAGGCAGTAGATTTTATTTATAAATTACTGATCGGTAAGTGATGTGAATCACTTACCGAACAGGAGGCATTTTTAATATGTAAAAATAATTTTCCTTCCGGTATCGGATGTATTGAATCATCCTCAGCCAGTAGGACGCACTTATGCCCTTAATACATAAATAAGTATAAGGGCCAGTTGCATAAAACGTTGTTAACTAATCATGTAACACATTGTAACCATGGATACGTATCAAAAATACATTGGAAAAAGAGCCTTGTCAAAGTTAACAACGTGATTAAAGTTAACAATGTTTTATGCAACTGGGCCTATGTGTGTCAAAATGCTTCGTCAATATGTAGCTGTCAAACACAAACTACACGTCCTATGTATATGAATGAAACCTGGTATACACTTCACAGGCAAAGTAACGTATGAAATTCAAGTATATCCTCAAATTTATGAATGAATCGTGTCACGTTTTCTGCTAAATATTACGAAACTTTTTTAATATATTCACCGTATTTCCGCATTATTAAATGTAATTATATAATAGAATGTATTTTTGAAATTTATAGATTTGAATTTTAAATTTCAGAATAGACGAAATAAGAGATGAAAACTTGGAACTCCCAGAGTATTTCCTTTCAGAATTATACAAATGGGCCTTAGAATGTAAGTATGCGTACTACTGACATATTACATAACACACAATAAATTTTCCTAGAGAAACTTATGCTAATCTTTACCATTGAATATTTATCTAATTCTAGCTGTGATTCGAGTTGCATTAGACATTCGGCTAGGATGTTTAGAACCCAATCTATCACCTACATCAGAGGCCAAAAGAATAATTAACTCCATTAATACTTTCTTTTGGAACGTAGCCGAAGTTGAGTTGAGATTTCCTGTATGGCGAGTGTACAAAAATAAAAATTTCAGGAAGTATATTGGTGCCTTAGAAGACTTTAGAATGTAAGTAGTATTACACAACACAAAAATTGTAAGATGTATAACTGAGAATAGAATTAGCCCAATTTTTAGACAATGATTTTGTAAGATTCGGAGGAAATAATTAATATAATGAGATCTTGCATGTTTTTAAGCGTTGTTACCAATGTCACACCTTGAACGTCAGGCGGGGCAATACGCCTGTATAACTGAAGATCTTTTGCCGAAAACAATCGTCTATTTTTTATGAATTTGAGGTTACAGATTTATGTAACTTAATGTAATTCAGCATTTTCTGGATGTAAAGTAAACAAAAAATAAACTTTGGTGAGCAATAGACCTTTTCAATTTAAAGAGATAGAAGATATGCCCAATGGGGATCTGCGCATAATAAGAACAACTGAGATCTATGGCGTTTGTTTCTATAAAAATTTGACGTAAAATGTGAGAAAAATCTTTGACAACTTTAAAAAACTTCTCGAAAGGAGTTACAAAAGCTTTTATTGGAGCTAAAATGTCTAATGATGGAAATTTTCAATACAGGTATTTTAATGACTGCAATATTTTTGACGTTTAGTTTAACAGGCCAACTGGTAATTGTTGCCACCATTTTACTTACTATTTGCAGCGATAGAAAGAGATAGCCGTTAAACTGAAAAGGTCTATTACATCCGGTTAAGGATCATTCAAAATAAAATATGATTCCTGAATTAGATGCAGAATTTAATTCTCTAAAGTTTTATTAGAAGCATTATTGTCTAATATTAATAGGCCACTTTTGCGAGCAAGGAAAAACTGTTTTCCCATGTGATACGCCTATGGCCCGATTTTCGTGTTACACCCATTATTTGTGCCGCTCTGTTGAAATGGAGACATGCATTGAATGAATTCTTAACCTACTCTTACTGTTATTTTAACATAAATACAATTTTTATTTGAAATAATTTCTTATCGGAATGAAAACTGCAGTTCTAAAAATTATTTGAAACAAAAATAAAAATTTTCTATTTTGATTCTTTAATATATACTTTATGAAACTCATTTGGATGTCATAAAGTACATATTAAACAGCCAAAACATATATTCCTCTCAAAATGTAATTACGTATATTTGTAAATAATTTTTGACAAAAGGACCAAAATAGAATAACATAATATATTTCAGCGCACTTGTTCCCTTAGAAAAATCGCAGCAAAACGCTCGTTTCTAACAAAGACGCGTGCGCAAAAACCATGTCTTATGAAACTTGTATCTTAAATGTACTATTATATTAAACAATAAGATTAGGCATAGTTTTGAACTCTCCGATTGGCTGAAATTGGAGACAAGAGACACGTTTACCCAATGTAATTTCGGCTACTTAAAATTGGCGCTGATATCAGCGCCATCTACTGAATGGCTTAAATGGAACAGAGTATAATATTTTTTATATTTTTTTTATAAGTTTATTATTGATGAATTTTAAATAATTTTTTCAGCTCTTTCCTACAAATTCATCCACAACTCTGACCCGGTTAAAGATACGATTACGCGGTTTAAAAATTTGAATTCATAATGAAATTCTCCTTCATGTTATGTATTATACCTTGCTCCATTCAGTTATTCATTATTGTAGAGAATAGGGAATAGTTTTGACCTCTTCGACTGGCTGAAATTGGAGACAAGAAACAAGTTTACCCAATGTAATTTCAGCTATTTAAAAATGACGCGAGCGCCATCTGCTGAATGGCTTAAATGGAACAGAGTATAGACATTTTTTGCTGATGAGCGGTTAGTATCTCGCGAACCGCTCATCTGAAGTTTATTTATTTATTTTCTTGATATGTAAGGGCGCAAATAAAAATGTTGCCACAGGCGCTCAAAACCCTAGTTACGGCTCTGTTTAAACTAATTAACAGTTCAATATAATACCAAACTATTTATGCATTTTCGCATATACGCGACCTACCGCTCGCTAAATATTTCTCGTTACATAAGCGAATATTTATGTGGAACTCCAGATGCTCGGTTCACCCATTACCTTTCTCAGTCTTGACGAGGTCTCGCGTGGCAACGTTGTTCAAAGTGAAACACTTTCACTTCAGTTATGTCACAAGCGGAAAAAAATTATTGAACTTGGACTTGAAAGCGAAAGCAGTAAGCCGTGATTTCGCGAGTCATTATGGTGATTTTATACACTCAATGGCAATGCTAATTGTTGATGACATGACTGTTTGTTTTTATAATCAACAATAGAGTTTATTACTATTGTTAAAATATAATTTATTGCATACAAATATTTATTTAAAGCCAATAAATATTTAAACAATAATTATAACAATGAGCGGTGGTATGAACAAGTTACAACAAAATAGGCTTAATCAAAATAGGACTGATCTTGAACTGTTTCCGAGAAAGAGGCCATTTAGTATTTAAATCGAAGAAAAACTGAGAATACAGGGTGTAAATGAAATAAGTGCATTAAATTTAACCAGTAATGTAACTCGACGAGAGCAACAATATTTAAAATTCTTTAAAGATTTGCTACATATTTCGTTACTCGCCCATGAAGAACAAATGACTGCTGCCGTATTCAAGTGGGATACAAACAGCTCAAAAATTGTCGGTTATCGGTTACACTTGCAGTCACAGTAATTAATAAACGAATCAACGGAAATAACATTTATTATTAATTAATTCGTAATAGTACAATTTTTAAAATAAAGAAATTTAAATTTTGGATAACAAAATTTTAAAGTTGTGTATTAAACCAGGCTTTTAATCACCTGTGAATAGAGGAAGACAAGGAGTAACGAAACGAGGAAGAGCAAAAGCATAGTTATTAGGTTATGAGATGATTATTTATCGTCGACAAATCATAATAGTTTAAATACTTTATTCAAAAAATGTAAGTACATACTTTTGTCCATTTAAGCGAGGTACATGAGTACCAATAATTAGTCGTCCATTTATTGTTCCCGCCCAAACATTTTTAATGAAAATTTTTACAGCATTTTCGTCTGTCGAGATGTGTATTGTGCATAATAAATACACCTTCCCAAGTAAATTTAGTCTCATTAATGAACATTATGGGCCATTCCCAAAATTGAAGTCTGTTATGTGCTAAAAACATTGAACTTTTTGCACATGGTGTGGATAAATCTGTTGCTTTTTTAAAAAATTGTCATACGTGACACTCCGTATTGTGATAAAGATGTACAAGATTAACAAATGTGCGAATATTAGGAACAGTATGATTTGGAAACGCTCCGCCTAAATGCGTTGGCAACTCTACTGTCTTTATATCAACCACAAATTAAAATGTAGTAAAGATACGAATAAATAAATAAACCATAGGTAAGTAATTACAATATATGTGTACTCGCTATTTGTAAACGTAAGCATTTTGCCAGAATTTTACCTTATAAACAAGTTTATTACTAATATCAAAATTTAATTGCAACAACTGACAGGACTGTCAATTGCTAAAACAAAATTTTTCAGAGCTATTGCTACTGCATTCAATTATTACAAAATACTTGGAACGACTCGTCAATTTACGGGGTTGTAAAAATGCTAAAAAATATGCGATTTCGAGAAAAAGTTATTAAGAAATATTGTTGCTCTCGACGAGTTATATTACTGGTTAAATTTAATGTACTTATTTCATTTACAGCCTGTATAGTGTTTGGACAAAATTTTGTCTATGCCAGTAAATAGACTATAACAATACAATAAAATTTTATATGAAACATTTTCTCAATTTATAATTCTTAATAAATTATTTGAATTAAATATTGTCAAGGTCGCCACAACATTTTGTTTAGTACAATGGGGTCCGGTCATTGCCCCCGATATTATCAAGAAAAAAATGAAATTATTTAGCATGACTTACATTAGAAGATCTCAGCTACTCGGCGTCTCTGCATTCACGAACTCAGCTGCTCGATATCTTCGTATACTCGTACTCGGCCACTCAATAATTTCCATTCCAGGTTAGCGGGAGGTTCTGTGCTGCTCCCAAAGTATGGTTGTGACTCCTGCAAATTAATAAATATGCAAAAATTAGATTATTGTTGCAGAGATAAACATACACTTAAAAATATGTAATTCTAACTTCGTAAAAATTCGAAATTGAAATTTTAAATGAGTATGAAACGCGAATTTTGATAAAAATTCCAAATTTCGAATCTTGATTGATTTTTCAACTGAAATTTCAAATTCCATTTTTTTAAAATCAACAGCACTATGTACACTAGACCACTGGCAACACATTTATATTCTTCTGTAAATAAAACCTATTACACAATTATTTACGTTAAAAATGCTGTTTAATTTAATTATTAAGAATAATATCTTATACAACTAATTTTGAATGTATTTTTGATAAATATATTTTTAATGAAATATTAATTAAAACACCAATAAAAAAAATTTCCTTAAGAAAATTCAAAATTTCTTTTTCGAATTTAAAAAAAAATCTTTCTGTTTCGTAATCTACACATGTCATACTACTTACTCTTAAATTTATAACATTAAATTCAAAACCAGCCTATATATAAAAATGAAAGAATAACCGCTAGGAAAATCAACGTTGTTAGAGTTCAAAATATTGCATAGTTTTTTTTACAATTAATTTTCAAAGTTTACATAAGAATAGCATTGGCATTAGTTTCGAGAGCGGCCTTACTGTAAGTCACAATTTTCTGCCGTAAAATAAATACGAAAGAATATTAATAAAAAAAACGTAATGTAAATAACGGACAAGTTAAAACGTTAGGCGACGCTTGTTGACATTGAAAACTTATTCGTTCGACTGCACACGTATGTAACACATCTGGCCGACTAACCTTTTGCGGCTGATTCTGACAGTTCAATAAGGTCGAAAATCGCTAGGATGATTTTGAAAGTCGTCTTATGGCGAAATACATAGCATGCCCTGTCTCCCCCTCTATTCCTGGTCTAAGGTCCAGACGGTTTTAAGATTCGTAAATGAGTTAATTTATACATAGTTTAAACTCCGCAGAACACGAATTTAGTGTTAATTTCAAAATAATTTAAACATTTGTGAAGTAGAGAGCAAAATAAAATTCATTTTTTTGGGCAAATATTTCCAAAATTCGATCCTATTTTCCGCATCCCTAGGGCCTTTTGAGAAGTTTTTAATTGGAAATTTAACTACTTTTATACCAGAAATACACATTCACCCCTATTCAGCAACTCAATCGATAATAGTTTTCGATCGATAATTATTTTTGACAAATAGAAGCAAATGTAGCATCTGTCAGTTTATATTTTTTATTCAGTGTCTTCTACTACTACTATTATTATTATTATTATTGGCTACAATTTATAAACGATCGATAAAAGTTATCGATTAAGTTACAGAATAGGACCGAATAACTCTCCAAAGTTAATTTTTACAAAAATAAACACTATCGATATTGTGATATTGAACATTTTGATCCTACATTTTTGGCTGGGACTAAACATTTTTGGGGCTCATAACTTGTGAATTATTTGAAATATTTTCAAATTAACACAATATCGTGTTGTACGGGGTTGCGAAATCGGCGGGTATCAGCTAGTAAATAATATAATTCAACCCTAATCAATGTCTAATTGCAATAAAATAATATATAATAACTATACAATAAAAAAACTATAAATTTGTAAATATTGAGCATCCATATTTCCATATTTTTTAATTTAAATTAATTTTTTAAACAGGTTATGCATGAAATACATAACAGAAACTATGGAAAAAGTGGAAAACAACCCAAATGACAACAGAAAAGAACACGATATATCAATAATAGAAAGAATATTGAAAAAAACTGGTAATCCCAAAATTGCTGCTGTTCTTGCCTTAGATTTACTTCTTGTTGGAGTTGATACAGTGAGTTCAAATTTAATTTATAAATCATCCTGGCTTTTTACCCATTTCTGGGTTTGTCAATTTGCTTTTACAATTATTCCTAGACTGCCCTTGCGGCAACATCAACATTGTACCAACTCTCTCAAAATCCAGAGAAGCAACAAAAACTCCATGAAGAATTAAGACGAATTCTTCCATCTGCTGATACAGCTATCGATAATAATATGCTTGAAAAGATGGGTTTCTTAAAGGCGTGCATAAAAGAAACTTTAAGGTACTGTCTTCAAAATTGTTAAAAGCATTGTTTATTAATTTATTTTTGTAGGATGTATCCGGTAATTGTTGTAAACGGAAGAAGTTTGTCTAGCGATACAGTTCTTGGAGGATATCACGTTCCGAAAGGGGTAAGAAAAGTCTTAAACTTATCGAGAAATATTAAAAATTGTCGTAAATGCTTATTTCAGACACACGTAATCTTTCCACATCATGTAGTTAGCAATTCGGAAGAATATTTCCACCAGCCTCAAAGATTTATTCCAGAACGTTGGATGAAATCCGAAAAAGAAGAATTTTGTCCTCACCAAAAACCGATACATCCGTTCGTGTCTTTACCTTTTGGCTATGGAAGAAGAGCTTGCCTTGGCAGAAGATTTGCAGAAATCGAACTCCAAATCTTACTGGCAAAGGTAACCACAATAATCTTTGAAAATATATCATTAACTTTTTTGTTTTGCAGATATTCAGAAAGTATAATGTCGAGTATCATCATGAAGAATTTACGTATAAAATCACACCAACTTATGTCCCAGAACAACCACTTAGATTTAAATTGCAATCGTATGAATGATATTATGTAACAGAAATTAAACCATTATTTGAACATATGTACTTATGTTTGTAAATGTATGCAGTTTGTTATGATAAGCAATAATTTATAAGTTATGTAACTAAAAGTATCGTTCAAGTATGAAAATTTGTAGTAAGTCGTAATAGTTTGTAAACACATGTTGTACATTAATTATAAGTACAGAAAGTGAAACATATAAGTAGTACTTACCATTTATGCAATATAATCTAATTGGAACACAAAATAAACACAAAACCGGCATTTTACACAACGCAAGAATCGCCATTTTTGTAAGTAAATACACGTGGAGTATGCGCGCGCGCACACACCAAACATTCCATAAATATTCTCTTTTATTATTATTTATTAAATAAAGAACTTACGAATATCTACCCAGCTTTCTAAATTTATATCATTATATCTAAATTAAATGGTTTACTATGAGAAATTTAATAAAAGACTCACCAAGTAAATTGTTATAAAGATGCAAAAATGGTGGAATGGTCAGGCGTCATACACTCTTCACCCTGAAACATGACATTATTTATGTAAATATGCAATAGAACCCGACAAAATTATATTAAAATAATCATTAGACATTCATTAATTGAGTGATATATAAATTATTAATGATACTAACATTTTAACCAGTGAAAACTTTTATAATTACGGAGCACAACACAAACACGACGACTCGTAGAAACAGCAGCTCAAAATGGCGGCGCTTCGTGTTTACGAAAAATGAATGCTCAACAAAATTATAGTTTTTACCAGTGGCGTAACATACAATTTTTTAGTACAAAGTAAAAATGATAAATACGATTTTATAATATGTAGAGTAAAACTGTGAACAGGGAGGAATAAATAAACTATAAATGTGAATCTAATAAACATTATTACTAATCGTAATATTATGTTTAAATAAATATGCTTATATTCAACGGCGGCGATCGATCGATTTTTATTTAGTTTGAATGCCGGTAAAATTACTACACTATTATTCACGAAAGATGACTATTCAAGGTCATTTGTTCGAAGAAAGAATACACATCACTTTATAGCAGTAGCTTAGCAACATTTTATATTAGAAAGAGAAAGATTATTTGACCTATGTGCATTTAATTTATGTGGTGTGACAGATATACGTAAATAGTGGCATTACTTTCTAACACACTACAAATAATAATGACATATGTCGTAGAATTACAGATACCTAATTATCTACTGTACTGTTCTCTGTGCTAATATTTACCCAGTGGCGTTGATGTTTAAATCAAATTATTATTCCTAGGTTTATAAGAAGTCTACGTTTTTGTATCTTGCAAAAACATAAATCTTTCAGAAAGGCATTATTTAGAAAGAAACATAATTTTCAAATGAATTATTCTTATTTTTCACTTAAAATGTGTCCATAAATATTTCATGTTGCACGCCTACGCAAACGAAATGCAATGAAGTTATCTGCAAGTAATCTATCAGACGGCTCACAAATGACCTTGAATAGTCATCTTTCGTGAATAATAGTTTAAAAACTAAACAGAATTAAGGTAATAAAGAGTAAGAAAAACACCCACCATGTTTTCCAAGATTTCAGTATCTGAATCAACTTCTTGGTGATTTTTTACACTTATTGGATTGGAGCTCATGTGTGAGCAAAAATCGTCTGAGGTTATTAACTGGGCTCTGCCAGCGTCTAAAAATGACAGAGAGGTTGTTGATTCAGATGCTGAAATCTTGAGAACATGGCGAATGTTTTTCTATTTTTTTATTAGACGAATGTTTAAATTGTGTAAGATCTTACCCTGAGTTTTATAAAATTAAATGCTGTGTGACTGATTTCAAATATTTGTTAACACCTAATCTACATTTTTCAAAAATAAATACAACAAAAACAAATGTTACATAGTTTATTCAATAATAATAATAAAAAAAAAACAAGGTATACACATAAAATAATCAAGCATATAATAAAGAAACCTTTTAATTCATATTATAGTACGATTATTACATTCTTATAATCATAACTAATCAAGCTGCATATCTTCATCATCATCCTTTTTCTCCTTTTTTTCCTTCTTTTCCTCCTTTTTATCCCCTCCTTCGGTCGGATTAACCCCACTAGCCCCCGAATTCTTCTCCAGTGCTTTGACAAACTCCCTCATATTTCCCTGAGTGGCCGCAGCCACAGCTTCAGGATTCACGGCCAACTGAGAAACAACGGGGCCGAGTTGTCCGGACTGCAATGCGCTTGAGAATTGAGACACAGCCTGCTGAAACTGCGGAGATGTTAAAGTGGAGCGCAGCTGCTCCTGGGTGGACCCTTCCACCGCGGGGAGATGCGATTGGAGCTGCTCTATGGCGTCCGAGCTGCTCAGGATGCCGGAAAGAGCGTCGGCTGTCAAGGCAGAAGATAAATCCACTAAAAACAAATACAATAACAAGCGGGTCACATACAGACAAAACTGTCTAAAAGGCTACAAAGTGATGTTTCATGCTGGAAATTTCTTGACTTGTAGGTTAGGTGTTAACAATATCTTGCAAAAAATCTAACATACTTTTTTCTTCTGAATTCTTCATTTTCTTTTCAAATTTGTTATACAGGGTGATTCATCGGTCTGTCCTCTCTTTATAACTCTTTTATTTTAAGTCAGATAGAAAATCTCTTCAAATATAATTTATATGATATATTATTGTCTATCTACGTACCATATGCATTTGTATACAGGGTGCTCCGTTTAAGCGCAACAATATGTAGCTTTATATTTCTTAATGGAACACCCTATATTCATTTATTTATTTTGATAGTAAATTAGATTCCCTTTAAAAAAGTATTAAGTAATAAGGGGTCTAAAATTATAAATTAAGAAGTTATTTACGTTCATAAAAAATAGTAGTTCAGAGTGGAAAAAACTATAATATAATACAAAATTTTGGTCCTTTTTTATTAATACTTATTTTAAACATTACACTAATTCCAAAGAAGCTATTAAAATTTAGTGACAGACTAAATAATGCAAAATTATAATAAATGCTCGAAAACTTGTACTTCAACTTCAATAGATTTTTCTGTTATAAATATTATATTAACCATCTCATCTTTACTAAAATTTGTATTATTCATTTTCACATCAACATCAACAATGATAAACTAAGAGTATTTGGACAACTTGTTTGTTTAAATTTGAAACAATTGATGAAATTATCCACAGCTTACTTTGTTAATAATAACATGGTAGAAACATATCATTCAACGAATAAAGGTAAATAACTTCGTAATTTATAGTTTTAGACCCCTTATTACTTAATACTTTTTTAAAAGGAATCAAATTTGTTATCAAAATAAGTAAATAAATATAGAGTGTTCCATTAAGAAATATAAAGTTACGTATTGTTGCGCTTAAATGGAGCACCCTGTATACAAATGGATATGGTACGTAGATAGATAATACTATATCATATAAATTATACTTGAAAAGTTTTTCTATCTGACTTAAAATAAAAGAGTTATAAAGAGAGGACAGACCGATGAATCACCCTGTATAATCAACGAAGTATCAATTTAAACAACGACAAAAGTATATTACTTTGTTTCAAATCACGACAAAAAAGTTTTGCCAACAGAACTGAAAGATAATACGCAGTAGCAATTTAAACGTCAAAAGTTCGAGTTCAATCCTGACCGACACCAAAATTACTTCCAATTTTAAATGGCACAAAATAATAAAAATTACCCCTGTGGTGCACTCTACGCCAGCAATGAATGCCCGCACGAATATGTCATCATAATTACCGATATTTGTGTACACCAGATTGGCACACACAGAAATGGGCCGAGATGATATATTTGTATAGGGTCTCGTGGCCGCGTGCCTGAGTGTCAGGTCGCGAATCTGGGGAACCGGGTTCGATCCCGATCGACGCCAAATATTTCCAATTTTAAATGGCACAAAATTGATCCGTGTGGTGTACTCCCCACGCCAAGAATGAGTGCCCGTGAGGTGACGCCTGGTAAACGCCCGCACGGTACAAATATGTCATCATCTTTACCGAAATCTGCGTACAAATCAGATTGGCACACCCAGCAATGGGTAATATGCCGTGATGATATATTTATTTATTTATTTATTTTATTTATGATATATTTGTGATGACAAAAAAGTTTTAGTCAACGACAGAACTGAAAGTTAACGACATTAAAGTTTTCTGTTCACATTTTTGTATATATTAAACGCAACAGCAATTTACACGTCAAAAGTTCAAGTTTGTTCCTAGCCGACGACAAATTTTAAATGCAACAAAATCATAAAAATGACCCCTACGGTGTATTCTCCACGCCAGCAATGAGTGCCCGTGAGATGTCTAGCTAACGCTCGCACGGTATGAATATGTCATCATAATTACCGATATTTGCGTACAAAGCAGATTGGCACACCCAAAAATGGGTAATATGCCGAGATGATATATTTGTGACGACAAAAAAGTTTTAGCCAACGACAGAACTGAAAGATAACGACAATAAAATTTTCTGTATATATTAAATACAGCAGCAATTCAGGTTCGATTCTAACCGACGCCAAATTTTAAATGCAACAAAATTATAGAAATATCCCCTGTGGTGCACTCTCCACGCCAGCAATGAGTGCCCGTGAGATGTCTGGCAAACGCCCGCACGATATGAATATGTTATCATAATTACCGATATTTGCGTAAAAGGTGTACATAGGAGATTAACATGGGAAATCAGTTTTTTACAATTTCTTGCTCGCCTAATTATTTTAAGCAAAAACGCGTTAAATAAAAGTTATAGGGCATAAAAATCTGCATTTAAGTCAATAAATAGAATTGCCTTTACATGCTTTGTAACGACAGAAATTAATTATGAAAATGTTGAAAATATCGACGGCTATGGAATTTAACAAAAAATAAATAAATGCTTGACGTTTTATCTGTCACAACGTAAGTTTATTTGACGTTTCTGCCAATTTGATAAAATGTCAAGCATTTATTTTTTGTTAAATTCCATGGCTGTCGATATTTTCAACGTAATTTTCGACATTTCCATAATTAATTTCTACCGTTACAAAGCATGTAAAGGTAAATCTGTTTATTGATTTAGATGCAGAATTGTATGCCCTAAAACTTTTATTTGACGCGTTTTTGCTTAAAATAATTAGGCGAGCAGGAAATTGCAAAAAACTGATTTCCCATGTTAATCTCCTATGTACACCTTTAAGACAGACACATGGTATATTAAATGCAGCAGCAATTTATACGTCAAAAGTTCAGGTTTGATCCTAACCGATGCCAAATTTTAAATGCAACAAAATCATAAAAATGACCCCTGGGGTCTACTCTCCACGCCAGCAATTAGTGCCCGCACAGTACGAATATCATCATAATTACCGATGTGTTCAACACAGATTGGTATACCCAAAAATGGGTAATATTAAACGCAGCAGCAATTTTAACGTCAAAAGTTCGGGTTCGATTTTGACCGACGCCAAATTTACATCGAATTTTAAATAACAGAAAAATGATTACTAATGTGCACTCCCCGTGCCAGCAATGAGTGCCCGTAAGGTGACGTCTGCACGGTACGAATACGTCATCAAAATTACCGATATCTGTGTATAAAACAGATTAGCACGCCCAGAAATGGGCAACACTACTACATAACGAAATAAACGCACATAGTTATTATTTCTTGAATCAATGTAGAATTTTATGGTCTACAACTTTTATTTGAAGCTTTTTTACCTAAAATAATTACGGTAGCAAGAAATTAAGATATACATGTTAAAGTCCTATATACGGATGCCGGTTGCCACCATGTATATATGTATATATTATTGCCAATTATCAAGATATATTTTTTTTAATACTAAAAGCGTGTTGTGAGTGTGTTATTTTTTCATTGGTACGAACATCGCGTACGTCATCAGTCAAGGGGAAACGTGGGGGAATTTTCATTAATAAAAAATAAATAAATAAATCATGCAATATTAAAATTCTTATTACATCTCTCACCGCTTTGGTCAGGGTTGGATGAAATCCCTTGTAAAAAATTCTGCAGGTCCGCCAACTGTATGGGGTTGCTCGGATTGGTCCCCGGATTCGACCTGGTCACTCTTGGCGGGGCGTCTGGAGTGGTCACCGGCACCGAAGCGTTCGCTGGAGTACCTGGAGGAGGCACGGTAGCAGCAGCAGCAGTGGCAGCGGCGGGAGTTGCCGAACCCGTTGTAGTTCCACTAGTCGGAGTCGAAGGCACCGTTGGACGGTGGGTTATAGCTGGGGTGGAACCCGAGCTAGCCCTACTACCCGTTGATGGCCGACTGGAAAGAATAAAAATAATAAATATTTATAAAGAATTCATTCTTGCAGACGTTTGTTTACACTTAATGTACGCACGATATTTATAAATATATATTGGCACCATTCCAAAATTTTGATAAAAGCTAACAAAAAAAAATCTGATGTGGCCAGCACATTACCTTCCGTCAGTTCTATGTATTTTGTACAAATTCCATACGGAAAGTTCCTTGCTAAATTAAATATTCTATTTCTTGTACATTACCTTCCGGCAGCTGCATGTATTTTATGCAAATTTCATATAGAAAATTTATGTCTTAAATTATTATTTTGTAACGTTTTATATATATACAGTGTAATGTATCTGCAGAAATAAAAGATTTATTATTATTATTTCTTGTACATTACCTTAAAGCAGTTGTATTTATTTTATACAAATTTCATACAGAAAGCAAGAGATCCTATATTTCCAATAAAATTATAAGACAAACACACTATGTCAATTTCACTTGACACTGACATCTTTCAATCAAAATTTTCGTAATATAGTAGCTGTTTTTATAGCTATAGGGCGCGAGCAGACACGTGACTCGAGCACCCTTGACGTGCTAGGAATCAGCTGATTTGTGTGCGCTTGTCATTTTGACAAGAATAATGTCACTTTGACAAGACCAATGTTTTGATTTATTTTAATTTTGAACTGTTGATAAGTTATTATTTTTAATTTCATGTGTTTTTCTGCCTGTAAATTGTACATTAATAATATTTTAGCAGTTCAAAATCAAAATAAGTCAATACATTGGTCATGTCAAATTGACACTTTTCTTGTCAAAATAACATGCGCACACAAATCAGCTGATTCCAAGTACATCAAGGACGCCCGAGTCACGTGTCTACTCGCACCCTATAGCTACTTTATGAAATTTAATTTCTTTACAATTTTTTAACTCTATATCCGTTTAATATTAAGTATAAAATGCAGTTAAATCGTATAGAGAATAAAATATTCTTTAATATTTATAATAACATTAAATGTGAAAAAATGATATTTAACATAGTTTTTTCAAGAAAAACTGTTAAAATCTTCAAATGATGGTACTTCCGGTTGACCGATTGTAACCAAAATCTAATCAGCTCTTCATCTGGATGTAACGAAGAAGTATACGAAAAAATTATAATTTTTGAAACTGTAGTATTAGAGTTATAGCAGACGAAAATTTTGTTACACACACACACACATCCACACACACACATACAGACATCATCGCAAAAATAGTAAATTCGTATTCTAGGGACCCTAAAACGTGCTTATTGATTAAAAACTCATCATCAAGACAATACCTTCCTTACCTAAAGGTGACGGAAGGTAACAATCATTTTATTTTTAATGTAAAAGCTTTAACAAAAGCACAAATTATTGTCTACCTCATAGTTCCCAGAAGACTAGACAATCCCCCGATTTGTCCAACGCCTCCAAACAGCTGCATAAGTTGCGACTGGGACATGTTGTTCAACAACGACTGCAAATCTTGGTCAGCTGCATTACTGGAAGGCAGATTACCTGGGGGGTTGTTCAGATATTCGTTGATTCTCTTGCTGTATTCTTCGTCTCTGTCCGTTCTAGGTTCTTGCATCCAGAAGAAAAGCTTCCTGTTCGATGATTTGAACTTGAGGACGAAAACTCGACCGGTTGTGCACTGAGGAACGCGCACGTATTCGCAATCGTCGGGAAAAATGATAAGATCGTCTTCAACCACACCTTAAAAAAAATAATAACATCGGAAAAAATCGCAAGGTGCTAAATCTGGCGAGTGCAATGCCATATTAAGATTAGGGAGGTTCCCTTGCATGGGCGCCCATAGGGGGGGCAAGAGGGGGCGCTTGCCCCCCCCCCTGACTTTTCTCTACTTATGTCGCATCCTAATGTCCTTACATCGCCCTGTTGTTTTCTTCTTTCGTTCTGTTTCCTAACGTTCAAATCTTCATCATGAAGTTAGCGTAAGCTTCGCGCGCACATAATTTAAAAGATACATCCGCAGTACAAATTATAAATAAAAATATTACCAATACAATAGCTGAAGTTAATCGTGCTACTAGATTAGGAGCACAACAACTATCAAGTGCTACAGTTGAGAGCTATTTTATTGTTTCCCTTAAAATAATTTCTAAATATTCGGCACTTCTGGAACCCGTAACAAATATTTTGCAGGGTATTTCTGTTGATGTGTTAGCTGTACAAAAACATATTAATCACTTATTGGATATATTTAATAAACATAGGAACTCTGATTTATAAATAATTTTTACTGAACTATTTAATAGCGCTGATGAAGTTGTAAAAAAATTTGATCTTGAATTAAAAATGCCGAGAGTCGCTAGTGGTGGAAGACAAATTCACCGTGCAAACTACGAAGCTAATTCTGTGCGAGAATATTTCAAAAAAGCAATTTTTACAAATTACTTAGATTTTTTAATTAGTTCTTTAAATTCTCGGTTTTCGAAAGATGATAATGTTGCCTTTTTGCTCTATAATTTGCATCCGATTAATTTAAAACAAATAAACTATAATAATTTTACTAAACTAACTCAAGAGATTCATTCATATTATAAAATTAACAATTTTTTTGAAGAAGCTTTAGCATGGCACGAATATTGGGTTTCAAATAAAGAAATGATTATTACTAAAGAAACTCCTGTAACAAAACTTTTACAACATTGTACATTTTACCCAGCAATCTCCAAACTTTAGAAATTTTAATTTGTCTTCCTCCAACTACACGCACTGTGGAAAGATCTTTTAGCACTCTAAGAAGAGTGAAAACATGGATTAGATCTACTATTAGCGAAGATCGGCTAGACGATGAGCCTCCATCGCGATTACATAAGCGAAAATATACAAAAATATACAGACGAAGTTCTAAATGAATTTGCTAAAGATGCAAGGAATTTTAAATTAGCATTTTCGGAAAAAGAATAAGTAGGTAATGTTGTTTATTCACAATCAGTTGGTAATATAACAATTTCTGACTTTTAAAAAGTAGGGAAGTTAGTTATTGTTAACCTTCGCGCCTTGGTCAGCTATCTTCGCCCTCGACAGTAGTGAAACACTTTCCACCTCGGTTAGTAATGTACTATTACTGTATTGTAATTTTTTCCATAAATATTTATGTTGTTTTATATTTTTAAGAACATACTTATTTTTAGTATATTATATTTTTGTATTCTTGACTTTGCCCCCCCCCCCCTGAACAACATTGTATGGGCGCCCATGTTCCCTTGCCGTACCCTGTATATTAATTTGTCTTACCAGTATGTCGATCTTGCCAGCAAAAATGCATCAAAGAATCTTCGCTTTGATAGATGTAAAGTAGTCCCTTCCTTTTGTCAGGATGAACCATGCGACCTATTCACACAAACAAAATTTATAGATTTGAGATATTTAAATCAATAACTGATATTACCTTTTAAATTCATACGCCCTGCCCTAAATTCTACCAAATGTTTAACGCCTCCAGTTGATCCAGGGCCGCTAGAAGAGTTGCCGAATAATGCACCACCAGAAGGCATGATGAATCAGCGATTAAAACTATAAAAAACACCAAAAATTAAGGTGTTATAATGATTAATATATAGTATAAACTAGTAGCAATGTAAAATAAATGTTTTTTTTGATGGTAAAAATGTATATTTTATTAAAAATACCTTTAAAATCACGTACGAAAATGCTAGTTGTGAGGATGACAGCTCAAAACTGAAATGACAAATGGCGGACGGCGAATATACCCGATTTATGTCGGATACATCCGAGAAAAATGACAGATTACACTGATTTAAATTTAGAATTTTATAAAAATTAAACAATAGGTAATAAACAATTATTATGTTAATTATAAACAATACAATTTATACATTTCATGTCATGAATTATACACTTATTAAACTTTATATTTACTGTATAGTTTTTGTGTAATAAACGTTAATATTTGCTTTTTTTATTGAGCTTTGTAAATCGAAACATATGTTCATCTCGGGAAGATTTCCGCGCATTTTATATTTGAAATATTTACAGCTGTTCATTGTAGTTTATTTCTAAATAAATAAATATTTTCAACAAATAAAATCGTGGTTGATGTTTGAAGAAATTGCAGGTTATTCGTGGGTTGTAATCTCGGTGTATTTCCCGTCGTTGGCCTTGAATCTATTGGCGTTTTCGTGTAATTTTTGTGTGTACATTTAGTCGAGATTAGTATGAGATCCTCTGTGCGTGAGTGGGTCAGCTGTATCTCATGCGCAGATGTATATCTGCATATGTTACGTCATATATTTGTGTGACAAATCTTTGGACAAGTCCACATACAGTCCGCTTTAAGACCAGCTGATCGAAATGACAAGAAAACAACCCTTCGTTATCAAAGTGGTGGATTGTGACTGAGCGGTAGTGCGAAATGGATACGGTATACAACTTGTGAAGGATAAATAAGAATGGAAACCCAAAATAAACAATGGGTATGTCACCGTACACTCGACCATTCTGGTCAACTGGGGCCAGAAGATTTGTCAAGGCCCGATAAACATAAAGATCAACCGCAGATTTCTGATATTCAAAATAAAAACGGCCTTGATCAGTTTTTTGTACAACAAGTTGAAGATGCTATCTGGTTAGTTCACTGATAACACATTTTTAATTTTTTTGTTTGTTAATTTCATCATTATGTGTGTTATTAGTGAAAATTCTCGTCAAGCCATTCTTCGAATCTTGGACGAGGTAACCCGGCTTACCTCAATCGAAAAGCTTCTTTTATATCTTAAACTACCAACCGATGTAACGAACATATCAGACCCACTTCGCCAACCTTTGAATCCGTTAGGTAGCCGTACTGAGATCAGCCAGACTATTATGTGGATTCGAACGCATTTAGAGGAGGACCCAGAACTTTCACTGCCGAAGCAAGAAGTTTACAATGAGTATACGTAAGTTTAAAACATTTTTATGTGTGACTGAAGTGTTTAGGTGTGTTTTTCGTGTAGTATACATTGTGCCAATAACAAAATGAAACCACTGTCGACTGCCGATTTTGGGAAGGTTATGAAACAAGTGTACCCCAGTGTAAGGCCCCGCAGGCTCGGGACGAGGGGTAATTCGAGGTATTGCTATGCTGGTTTGCGTAAAAGATTCAAATTGGAAGTCCCACAACTGCCTGACCTTGGGGACAGACCACAGGTAGGAAAATATCAAACTTAAACCCATTCTTCTTTTGGTTGTGCTTTTTCAATTTTATAAATAAATAATAATCGAAGGGAGTTAAATAAGGAATGTAGTGGGGATGATCAATTGTACGAGGTGTGGCTATAAAATAATTGGATTAATCTTGGAACATTGACTATTTAAAAAATGTGGCCACCCTTATTGTATTATTGTATAGTGTGACACCAGCATTTCCAATGGACATGTTAACTTTTGATTGAAACTCAATTATTAATATAGGACATGTTATATTTTTCTTGAAACCAATTATGCCATTCCTAATAGCTAGTACTGATAGTTGGTAACTTTTTTATCATATTTTTTGTGATTTGTGTAGTCTACTGAGGTAATTTGCACTCAAAACGAGCTGACTTCTGCCGCTTGTACCATAATATTAGATTGGGCAGAAAGCATCCTAGGAACACGATTTCCCTCTGTGCAAACTCTCGCTTCATATCTTGTGAGACATGCTCCACAAAATGTTAATATTAGCAGTAGTGCAGCTGCTGTTCTTGCTGAATATTCCGAAAGTTTACAATCGAAAGGTGAGACACATTTTCATTTCTATTAGAGTTTGGATGAGAAAGAATAGTATATCGAATCTGCTTATTATTACAATTAAGATAGCTTAAGCTTTAACATACATATTTAATATAAAGCTACCCCATCAGTCTTTGGTGGGTTTTAATAGTATTTTGTGTACTGCACATCTCTCTTTAAGTAACGTCTCAAAAGTTTCAATAAGTCTCGCTAGAGGTAAGGAGGATTGTTTTCGCGATGTAAATGGTATATTTTTGCCTCCAAGCACTGCGTTCAGGCATATTGGCGTGAAGCTGGGTCAGACCAAAATTTAATATCTTCGTTTAAATGTTGTAAATTGATCAAGTAACTTCGGCTGGCAAATTGGTGTATACACCTTTAACACGTCCACGGTATAAGAAGCAAAGGCAGCTCCACTCGCTGTTTCCGTGTGTAGCAAACGCGGTCAAACGAAATACACATAAAACATGCGTATTCTACTTTGTTCTAACTTTAAATTTGAAGTAATGAAACCACAACACAAATAACGACGTAAAACTTATCAAACAAGTATCTCATAAACCATGCGCAAGAAAACACCTGCACTAGCGCCACTGTGAAAATGCGTGGAACTAAGTGTACTGTGTTTGACCGCGAAATACAGAGAGTGGCGTTACTTTAGTTTCTTATACCGTGAACACGTTCAATGTACAGGGCGCGGCAGAACCAATTGAGCAGTTTTGAAGAGTTAAAAAAAAACCAGGGTATATATGAAAAAATCTGATGTGGCCAGCACATTACCTTCCGTCAGTTCTATGTATTTTGTACAAATTTCATACAGAAAATTCTTTAAATATTATATTTCTTATACTTAACCTTCCGGCAGTTGCATGTATTTTATGCAAATTCCGTACAGAAAATTTATAGCAAAAGATTCTATATTTCCACTAAAATTATAAGACAAACACACTATGTCAATTTCACTTGACACTGACATCTTTCAATCAAAATTTTCTTAATATAGTAGCTGTTTTCATAGCTATGGCTACTTTATGAAATTAAATTTCTTTATAATTTTTTAACTCTATATCCATTTAATATTAAGTATAAAATGCAGTCAAATCGTATAGAGAATAAAATATTCTTTAATATTTATAATAACATTAAATGTGAAAAAATGATATTTAACATAGTTTTTTCAAGAAAAACTGTTAAAATCTTCAAATGAGGGTACTTCCGGTTGTCCAATTCTAACTAAAATCTAATCAGCTCTTCACATGGATGTAACGAAGTGAAATACGAAAGAATTATAATTTTTAGAATTGTAGTATGGAAGTTATCGTAGACGAAAATTTTGTTACACACACACACACACACAGACACACATACATACATACACACACACACACATACAGACATCATCGTAAAAATAGTAAAATCGTATTCTAGGGACCCTAAAACGTGCTTATTCATCAAAAACTCACCACCGAATTTTTTGGCCAAAGACAATACCTTCCTTACCTAAAGGTGACGGAAGGTAAAAAATGTTTTTATTTTTGAAATCAGTAGGACTTACCATTTTATACTCATTAATTTTTAAAAATGTCTTTAAGATGACGGCCGTTAGCTGCAATTACATTACTGGAGCTGATTTCTAAAGTTTTGAACAGCCCGTTCACACATTTCGAAGGGTATCGCGTTTACATCAACAATCTGCTCCCTTAGCTCTAGCAGGTTTTGGGGGCGACGTTTAAACACTTTTTCCTTTAGATATCCCCAAAGAAAGAAGTCGCATATGCTTAAATAGTGCGATCGCGCAGGCCACCCCACGTCACCTCTTAAAGACACTAGACGTCCAGGAAACATTTCTCTTAAAGCGTTTAGAGAATTTCGGGCTGTGTGGTATGTAGCCCCATCCTGTTGGAACCAAAAGTCCCCTAATCCCTCTTCTTTAACAACCACTTCCAATCGGGGCTGCAGAAAATTTTGACATTGAAGCATAACGCCCGGATTTCACGGTCACGCCTCCCTCTTCATAAAAATACGGGCCTATAACGCCAAATTGTGATACGGCACACCACACCGTTAGTTTCGGAGAATGTAGCGGTCTTTCGAGAACAATTTTGGGTTTTTCAGCCCAGTAGCGAAAATTTTGTTTATTCACAATCCCACTTAGATGAAAATGTGCCTCGTCGCTGCTGAAGAATGCTGCCTCAGGAGGGATCGCTGCAAGAATTTCCTCATAGATTTTGGCGGTTGGCGTAGTCTGCTGGGTTTAATTCCTGAACCATCATTATTTTGAAGGGATGGAAATTCAAATCTAAATGCAGAATCCTCCTCAAACTGCGGTCTGAAACCCCCAATGCAATAGCGTGCCTTCGAGCAGAACGTCTTTGCGATTATTCGACTAGCTCCACATTTTCTGGTGTTCTGATGGATCTTCGTCGGCCATGTGTACCTATTCTTAGTGTGTTCCAACTGCCGAATCCAGGACCGAATTATGTTTGCAGTAGGAACAGCATTATTTCGCGGAATGTTGAACCGTCGCCGAAAAGCTCTTTGCGTCGCAATCACAGATCGGTTGTTTTCATAAAACGCACGCACGGCAAATCCACGATGTACTCCGGTCCAAACCACGTTGGGTACTAAAATGGGGATGCTGACAGAACAACAGGAGACCTAGGGCAGCTGCCTACCCCCGCCACCGCCCGAACACCTGCCCCTCCAAACTGCTCAATTGGTTCTGCCGCACCCTGTACTATCTGAAAGCTTTGCTGTCACTTTCAATTCTATATAGATACTTTTTGGGCGTTACTTACAAGAAAGACATACAACAATCTATAGGGGCCGTAAAATGAAAATATTTAAGAAGAAGAAAATTAGTCACTAGTTCTATTTTAAATATAAGGTTTCAAGCTTAAGCTATGTTAACAGATTCAATATATTTTCCTTAAACCACAGTATAGTCCATTCAATTTTTTTCCGAAGACTTATGTGACATGTTATGTGGTTGTGTGTGTTTTATAGATGGAATATCTCAAGAATTATTGCCATACAGTAACCACGTAAACCCAAAACATAAAGAAGCCCAGCTGCACTTACAGAGAAAATTACAGCAGCGGGAATTCAAAAGAAAATTCCAGGTGAGTCTTTTTACCAAAAACTGAGAAATAGATTTGTACGAAGGAAATCATTATTTAACTTTCTATCTTCTTTTATCTTATGTGTCTTCCCCTAGCTGCACTCCCCGAAAGCAGAGCCCAAAGGCAAGTGTAAAAAGAGCAAACTTCAAAGCGGCACCTCGCGCGCAGTTAGTCTAGATTCAGCCGAAAGCGAAAGTCCAAAATCTCAGGGCTATTTGAACATTGTCTGTGATAAACCAACAAACGAATGCACTGTACCTACGTTACCTGACTTTAGCAGTTTTCATCTCAAGAAACCAGAAGAGCCAGCGAGCGACAAAAAGAAAGACAAACCACCCAGTACGCAAGTTTCTCGATCCAACTCAATAGATAACGAAATGTATGAACCTCCAGTTGAAGAACCTGCAGTTGACTTAAAGCCGAATTTCGCTGGTAAACTTCCCATACCACGATTACCACAAAAAGTAAAATCATTGGGACATTCTTCTAAATCTGTTATATTACAGCCGCCCAAAAAGGGAACCAGGAATTTAAAGTACAAACACATACAACCCAAACCTACAAAAAGCGACGAGGGGTTGGACACTACTGACGTCATACCGGATGAAACATTAAAAAATACGGATTATTTAACTCGGGAACGCTTAATAAGTGTGAGTCAAGTCGATAAAGACGCTTTAGATGATTATCTTCATGGTGGTAGTAATTCTCAAGAACAAGAAGAAGAACTTATGCAGTACTTCAAAAACAATAACAATAGTACAAATGAAGAAAATCCTCAAACTATTAATAATATCAGTCAAGATCACGACGATTTAAGCAATGGAAGCAAATCAGATAAATTATCCCAATTGCGCATATTATTGGAACAAAATTTAATGGGCGCCCCGCCATCTTTAAACGAACCAATAACCAAAAATATACTCCTTAACAGTCCGGGTTCCAGCGCGTTTAAAGCAGCACCAAACGTCCAAAATATCTTACAATCCCACAATACGGGCGTTAAAAGAAGGGTCAGTTTTGAAACATCAGTCATGGAAAATGAAACCGTACCTCCAAGTCCAAATACACGTCGAAAAAATTTCAGTTTTACTCCTATTTCTCCGGGGCCACATTCGCCCGGGGGGCGCCAAAGCAAGTGCAACAGTACGAATGCAAGCCCATTTGTAAGCCCACGTAACACTCCAGTACCACGCGCAAAAGCAACTCACGTCCAACAACAAATTCCAGCGTCGTTTGTCTCTCAACAAACTGTCTCAACTCCCCCGAGAAAACACCCGAATTTAATCAAACCAACATTGAAGCCAATCATGAAACACGACGAAATTTACGCCGAATCAGATAAAATATTCGGAGATTTAATGGAAGAAAAACATTTTGTAAATCCAACTGACATAATGCCTAAATCCATGCCGATGTCAGCGCCGCCTAGCCCAATGCTGCCGTATAAAAAATTAAACAATTCAAACTTACTACAAAAGTTGTTAGACTCAAACTCGAAAGTTTCATATGTCCCAGATTACGACAAGAATCAAGAAGTGACTCAATTGTCAGAAAACGCACAATTCAATCCGAATTCCTATCGTTCTCAATCGGTGCCTTTGCATCAAATGACTTCCATCAAGAACTTAATGTCGCCCTGTATGCCAAATTCACAACAAACTCATTTTAATTTCAATTTTAACAGCAACGCGCCCACTCCCGTTCCGACGGAATTCTCAGATTTCGACACATTAACAGAATTGAACACTGGATTAAACAATGAAAATTTGAATCAAATTTTAAACATACTCGAAACTCAACCAAATGCACAACAAACTCAACAAAATTCCGACAATGTTTTTAATTTTAATACAAATCCTCCACAAACGGAATTTGTTCAGAAATTAATCCGCTCGCAAAGTATAGATTTTGATATAGAAATGAGAGATTTGACGCCAAAATATCAACAACCATCACGGTCTGTACCGAGTACACCATTACCATATGCAAAACCCAAATTTCTTGAGTTGAATTTGAACAACAACCAAACAGATTTACAACAATCAATAACTGAAAATCTATTCGTGAATCAAGATTTTCTGCTGAATGGTCAGCCAGTAAAAGGACATCAGAATACAGACGAAACATTTCCGACGAGTTTGGGTTTTAATATGAACGAACCAGACAATAAATTGAATTTTGTTGCTAGAAGAAATTTGAATCCGATGTTGGAGCAACAATATGCAGAAACAGATGAATTTACCGCTGTGCCTAGTATAAATAGTGGTACGTCTTAATGTGTTTATCCCCGTGCATCTTTGTTTTGTAAGCAGCTAGCACATATCTGTGTAGATTTACAGACTATTTGTGTAAGTAACAGTGGACCACACAAACATATAGACTTTTTGATTTGGCTTAACCAGCTGTACTGAAGGAAAGCGCGCGCGTCCGGCCATATGAGAAGGTAAGGTTGCCAATTATTCGGTAAGATTGCCAATTATTCCCCGTTTCTGTGATTGGAGAAAGATAAGAGTTGAGAGATTTTCGAAGGGTCAGTACAGTTTAATGATGTATATATCTGTGATAAAATGTAATAAAAAAAATTAAAAATATATTATAAACAATAACCATAAAGGGACACACGTAGAGTGTGTGTTCGAAACGCTCAAAAATTGTCCAAATTGCGGTGGTTCGATTGGAATTGTTATCGTTTTTGTTGTTTTATTTGCTTGTTGATTTTATTCTTGAACCGGCGAGTGTACCACTGAACTCACTACACGTATTGGAATGCGCTCGAGTGCGTACACGTTAAGAACAAACACTTCCAAGGAAATGTTCGACAATATTTTGCTCTAAAATATTTTTTGTTAATACAATACAAATTATTCGCAATCGCAGATAAAAAAAGCAAGCGTACAAGTGACGTGTAGTAATTAATAATTAATTATTTAAACTTATCGCCTTCATATAAATAAGATTTTAAACTCGGTTGTGTACATAGTCAATGAAACATATGTCATATGTTAAACCCGTCGTATAACGGCCATCTTTCGAAAATCAGCGCCTCTATCGTTAAATGGACCTGTTCATTTAAAGAAATAGAAGATATGCGCAATGGGGATCTGCGCATAGTAAGAACAACTGAGATCTATGGCGTTTGTTTCTAAAAAATTTAGACGGAAAATGTTAGAATCAGATAACTTTAAAAAATCTTATCGAAATAAGTTACAAAAGCTTTTATTGAAGTTAAAATGTCTAACGATGCAAATTTTCATTGAGAATACTATTTTTGATGTTTCGTTTGACAGCCCAACTGGCAGTTGTTCGCGCCATTTCTTACTATTTGCAGCGATAGAAAGAGATAGCCGTTAAATTGAAAAGGTCCACTGCAGACATAGATAAAATTTCCCCTCTCGTGGCACAAATCGGTACTACAGAAAGCAAGCGTACAAGCGCCATATTGAATAATTGAGAGCTGAGTGAGTGGGGTAGTAATTAATAATTAATTATTTAAACTTAGCGCCTTCATATAAATAAGATTTTAAACTCGGTTTATATACATAGTCAACGAAACATATGTCATATGTCAAACCCGTCGTATAACGGCCATCTTGTTTCGAAAATCAGCGCCTCTATCGTTAATTTCGATTGCTAATTAATTTAAAAATTAAAATATGGATTCTACAATAGTTATTTGTATATCACTCTTTAGCCTACTGAGAGAAAAATTGTCAAGACAATCTCAAAGACGCTAAAGGATTTCGCGGACAAGGTGTACACAATATTTTTTGTGCAACCGTAAAAATATGTAATTACAAATTTTATTATTATTAATAATAATAATATTTTGTCGGCTTTTGAACACCACTGTGTTATATTGTATTCAAATACTTTTATTTATTATTTACCATATTACATTTTTACATTTTATAAGAATATAATGTATTTGAAAACACTCACAAACACCCAAGCCCCTAGTGGGAATCGAACCCACGACCTCAGAGTCGAGTGGTGACAGTCGCTTCGAGCGTTGTGCGCTGCCTAAATCCACACGACCACCAAGGCGGCTACAAATTTTATTAATTTTAAACAGTTAGCTTTCAAGGTGGCTATGGAATTAACATTTGATTAACAAAATCATGCAATTCTCTAGTGTCAAAGTGATTATTTACCTAATTTCGCGGCCGCTACCTTGACAACGGCCGCGAAATGTTTATTTCGCGTCCGGTTGCACAAAAATATTTTACGACCAAAAATATACGTTTTATTATGGAGCGTAATTAACTCTCATTTTTAAATAAAACTGACGAACGTTAACATCTCTTTTATCCCTAATCAAAAAGTTCTAATTTAATTTAAAACATTTGGGAAATATTTAACATAGTTATCCCACTTCTGATATCGTAAGTAGGGAATTAGGACGTTGTTTGCAGGGACATATATTTATTTTACTGTGAACATATCGGTTTATAATATAAGTAGCTCCCGTACGTCCCTATTTTCTGAAATACCAATATTTAGATAGTTATGATTTTGAAGCTCTTTCAAATTGTCATTTCATAATACATTTAAAAGTTACCAATGACTTATTAAATGTGGCAAAAACAGAGTTTTCCCTCTTATGATAATTGAATTCCTTGACATATCTGGCAATAAAAAAGAACAGGTAAAAATTAAAAAATAAATAGTCGCACGCTATGAATATGTCATCATCATTGCCGATATCTGTGTACAATATACAAAGTAGACTGGCACACCCAGTAATGGTGATTGTGATGATTTATTAATTTATTTCCGTACTATATCTTTTGTAAGGTAATAATATCGCATTCCAATATTCGTATTGAGTTCAATGGCGACAAGGAATACTTTCCACGTCTCTCATTACATTGTAATTCGTTATAAAAATGGTACAATATCATGTGTTAGACATCTAACTATGCTTAGTGATTAGCTATTTCAAGTACCTGACATCATTTTCATTTATTTTGATGCAATGCATTTCCTCTATGATTATGTTGTACTAAGCTTAATTAAAAATTAGATTTTTATTTTATATACTATTGATGTTATTTTACTTTCGCTTGTATTTTTATAACTTTTAAATTTATAGCTTAATGTTGACTTTGAAATTATTATTTCGGATGTTATGTAGCTAGTCTTGGTCTTTATTATTTTATATTTTATGTCTACCAGTACCAATTAGACAATAAGATTTGTATAGTCAGAAATATTGACTTCGTACTGTCGGCTTTAGCAATAAAACTAAAAATATAAGTACGAAAAGGTGGCACGTAATTATCACTGCTTGTTTTTACATTTAATATTAACCGACCATTTCAAACAAAATACGAGGCCTGTCTAATCCGACCTTCGGCTCGGGAAAAAATATTGTGTACCTGACAAGGTTGGGATCCACTCCAAAGTCCTTTGGGCCTCCACACATTTAGCTTGCACTGTTGCAAACACCTCTGAAAGCCTTCATTTGAAATGGTCTGCAACTTCGCTGTCGCGTTCCGCATTATCTGCACTCTCAAAAAGGGATTCGTTCAGTGCCCTTTTTAATTTTGAAACAAATAGAAGTCGCAAGGAGCCATGTCTGGAGAGTAGGCAGCTTGGGGAACGACTGGAATTTTTCGCCAAGACAGTCTGGATCAGGTGCGATGCAACTGCCAGTTTTTCATGGCCTGAGGTGTGGTCGTTTGCATCGAACTGCTTCACGGACACGGCAGAGAACTTCGACACTTCGTCACTGTTTGTCTTTCCGTTGCTTATTCCACGATTATCAAAGAACACAGACATCATCATCTTGATTTTGCTGCGGCACGTAATTGTCACTGCTTGCTTTACATATTGCGTATTTGACAAGGATAATCCTCTTCAAAGTAGGTCCCTTTTGCCTCCACACTTTTAGCTTGTCTTCCACTGTTGGTAACACCTCTGGGAGCCTTCTTTTGAAATGGTCTGCCGCTCCGCTGTCGCGTTCCGCATTATTTCTACACTCAAATGGGATTCGTTCAGTGGTCTCTTTAATTTTAAAATAAATAGAAGTCGTAAGGAGCCACCTCTGGAGAATAGGCAGCTTGGTGAACGACTGGAATTTTTCGCCAAGACAGTCTGTATCAGGTGCGTTAAATGAGCTGGAGCATTATCATAATGCAACTGCCAGTTTTTCTCGGCTTGAGGTCTGGTCGTTTGCATCGAACTGCGTCATGGAGACGGCAGAGAACTTCGTCTCATCGTCACTGTTTGTCTTTGCGTTGCTTATTCCACGGTTATCAAAGAACACAATCATCATCATCTTGATTTTGCTGCGGCACGTAATTATCACTGCTGCTTTTACATATTGCGTATCTGACAAGGTTTGGACCCTAATTGCCTTCAAAGTAGGTCCCTTGGGCCTCCACACATTTAGCTTACCTTCCACTGCTAGAAACACCTTTGGAAGCCTTCTTTTGAAATGGTCTGCAGCTTCGCTGTCGTGTTCCGCATTATCTCTACTCTCAAATGGGATTCGTTCAGTGGCCTCTTTAATTTTGAAACAAATAGAAGTCGCAAAGAGCCATGTCTGGAGAGTAAGCAGCTTGGTGAATGACTATAATTTTTAGCCATCTTGGATCAGGTACGATGAATGAGCTGGAGCATTGCCATAATGCAACTGCCAGTTTTTCTCGGCTTGAGGTCTGGTCGTTTGCATCGAAGTGCTTCAAGAAGACGGCAGAGAACTTCGTCTCTTCGTCACTGTTTGTCTTTCTGTTGTTTATTCCACGGTTATCAAAGAACACACACATCATCATCATCATCTTGATTTTGCTGCGGCACGTAATTGTCACTGCTTGCTTTACATATTGCGTATTTGACAAGATTGGGACCCTAATACCCTTCAAAGTAGGTCCTTTGGGCCTCCACACATTTAGCTTATCTTCCACTGCTGGAAACACCTCTGGAAGCCTTCTTTTGGAATGTTCTGCAGCTGCGCTGTCACGTTCCGCATTATCTCCACTCTCAAATGGGATTCTTTCAGTGGTCTCTTTAATTTTGAAATAAATAGAAGTCGCAAGGAGCCATATCTGGATAGTAGGGAGCATGGTGAACGACTGGACCTTTCGCCAAGACAGTCTGGATCAGGTGCGATGCAACTGCCAGTTTTTCACGGCCTGAGGTCTGGTCGTTTGCTTCGAACTACTTCACGGAGACGACAGAGAACTTCGTCTCTTCGACACTGTTTTCGTTGATTATTCCACGATTATCAACGAACACAGACATCATTATCATCTTGATTTTGCTTCGCACCTGTCCGCGCTTTTTTCGGCCTTAGGGACGAGGGTTCTTTGTGTCATTTCGAGCAAATCGGAAATACGAATACACAGCAAAAAGTGTCCCCCTCTACTGTGGAAGGTGCGCAGCCTTACCGTCATTATTTTGCGCGGGAAAATTGAATTTTAGACAGTCCTCAGTAAAATAATTTTACTATGCTGAATAGGCAGGAAATCTATCCAATGCATGTCTCCATTCTTTGTCGTCATAACTACGATAGTTATAATTTTATCGCTGGATCCGACAAAGTCATTTTTTCTGACTATCATAAATATTGTCTGCATGCAGTGGAACATTAATACCACATTACTTTATACTTACATTAGTAAATATTGTTGAAACATCGACGTTTCACTGCCCTTACTAACTTTAACCAACACCCACACGCTTCAATGAACTGAACATAAAAATATAAACATTATTTTTTCTAATAAAATGTTCGAGTTTATAAAAAAAGGTTGCTTGAGAACTAATTGGAGACTGTTAAGAAATATACCTTTCCGAATTAACGAAATAACTACTTTATGTAAGAACAATGTACAAAATATAATGTTGATTGTAATGTTTAAATCTGATTGTCCAGAAGAAATATATTTCTTATTTCTAGACGTAGACGAGCCTAAAATGTGCCTGGCTTAGTAGCTAGACCCCCCGCGTACACGGACCTTGCTTAATTCACCATATTCAGTTTATATAATGAACTATAAATACTGTCAATTGCATTAATTGTATCGCACGATTGCTGTGAATACGGGAAACACAAATATTTATTTTAACAATCAACAATGAAGAAATATCAATTGTTTGTCTTAAATTGACAACTATAATAATCAAATCGGACAAGCACCCAATGTACGTCATGACGAGAAATTGACTTATTAACGATTTAAGTAAATTAATTAGTCAAATTATCGTCATGACGTGCATTGGCTGTTTATTCGTTCTGAGTATAGATGGCGCGCGTTTACTTGCATGAGCAGAACCAACGACCAAATATAACTAGACAAAACTTCATTTGGTTTATTTTGATTTCGGCTGGCCAGGCAGAGAAACTAGAGATAGAGATATGTCTTGTCTACTCCGAGTATTTCTCACTAGATGTCACCACTGAGACCACGTAGAGTATCAGTGTCTAGTTTGAATGTTGCTCATTAGAGGCGCAAGTGTTTTTAGTTAAAATTTCGTGGTTAACATCTAAGGTTAACATGAAATAATTTATAAGGTTCAAATTAAAGAAAAACCAACTCACAAAACCACTACTACAAAACAAAGACAAAATATACATGTTTCTATGTGGCCTCTAGTGAGCAATGCTCAAACTAAACACTAGACTATACACTGTCACTCTACGTGGCCTCTAGTGAGAAATACTCGAACTAGACAAGACATATCTATCTCTAGTTCCTCTGTCTGGCCAGCCGAAATCAAAACATTCAGTGAGAAAGGATAGGGAATGTTTTGTCTAGTTATATTTGGTCGTTGGTTGAGACTGATCTTGAATGAGCAGAATCTACGTTCGTACTTGAATAAGTCGAAATGTAATAATTCGTGATTCAAGCTAAGCGATACGCACCAAGTGGCTAAATTTTGAACTAAAAATATGCCCAGAATATATTATTTCCTATGTTCCATAATAATTTTCTGGAGTTTGCAGACCATTTAAATAATTTAAAATATCCTTTAACACAAGTTTCAGGTTTTTAAATTTCTATAAAAAGCGTAAAATGCAGTATCAGTGGCAGTACATTTTCCAATTGTAACGTCAAAGTACAAGTAAGCAATATTGCGTACCTATACCGTGGTGACGTCACAACTGGGAAACGTTCCGGCGGGAAAAGTTAATTTGAATCGTCAATTATGCTATTGCTATAACGAGGAGGGTCCCGTGGCCGCGTGCCTGAATGTCTGGTCGCGAATCTGGGGAACCGGGTTCGATCCCGACTGACGCCAAATATTTCGAATTTTAAATGGCACAAAATTGACCCCTGTGGTGTACTTTCCACGCCAACAATGAGTACCCGTGAGATGACGCCTGGTAAACGCCCGCACGGTTCAAATATGTCATCATCATTACCGGTATCTGCGTACAAAGCAGATTGGCACACCCAGCAACGGGTAATATGCCATGATGATATATTTATTTAGGAAAAGACTCCGTCAACATCCGTACTTGAATTTTACAATATAATAGGCACGGTGCCCACATACTCTTCACGTAAAAATTAGTATATAATTTTTGACGACATACGTAATTGAAGTAGTTTCTTTTTGCAACACAAGTTATAGATTTGTTCATAAAGCGATATATGTTGTAACTTTGTTCAGGACATTTACAGCACGAGTTAGAAACACGGACACAAGCCGCGTAGCGGCGAATAAATAAACGATTGCTTGAATAACTTTTTGTAACGAGATTTTAATACTATTTCCTTTGTTTCGGCTTTAATTTTTGGTATTAAATTATGTTGGTGGTCACTAGAAATCATTTAAAAATGAAGCTCCTTCTAGCATCAATAAACTTGCTAAAATGTTATTGTTGCCGTCAAATAAGTACGGACTGAAGATTTTTACACTATTGCCAATTTAGAAAATGCTGTTATGAAGAAGCGGCAACACCGTAAGGCGACTATAATTATTTTTATTTTGAAACAGAAATATTTACATGAATCAAGACAAATATACATTCTCTTGAGTTCAAATCCCAGTGAAAATACATATGAATTTTTTACAAATCCATTTTCGTTATTTATATTTAAATAAGTTTTAAATGTTTGTTAAAAAGAATATTTGTGTGATTTTCCCGTAATGTTTATCATAAAGGCACATTCTGACTCACCATTTAATTTCTGTCACTAATGATCTCGTTTCATTTAATGAATTCTGTTTAATAATTAACTTTAAGTTGTATTGTTTAGCGTTAGACAACTTACATTAGATAAAAATTTGTGAAACCATCATCCATATACATCACAAACAGTTCACAAATTTTTATCTAATTTTAAGTAAATATTAATCTTAACTAAGTGTGTTCTATTAAATTGCCTACAGAGAATACGACAATGGATATTATTTAACGGGTCGTTTATGTGATAAGCCTGTTTCTGATTCGTATGATAGGTTTTCGTTGTGCTTATTTTAATGTAAAATCAGAAACAGTTTTGATTATAATGGAACTGAACTGAGACTTGTGTATGATACAGTCAATTAGAAATAAACAGAATGGAAAGAAACAATGCACAAAGTCTAGGATAGATCAGGTTTAGCAGATGGATAAGAGTACAAATAAGAGATGAGAGCAATGGTGAGAGGTTATTTTATTATTAAGCCTGGATGTTTGGTGTATGCTATTTGTATGAATTATAGTGAAATAAACATGTATTTCATTAATATTCTTTTCTTTATTCACCCTGAAATACTGTCCAATGGAAATTGGTAGGAGAAACGTTGATTACAACAATGAAATTTATCTTCAAATTTCATTGTTGTAATGTAGATTTATTTTTCTATATCTATTCTATTAGATTTCAGAAAGCGTCAACTGTAATTCAGAAAAGTCTATTTTATGGCAGACAGCGTCAAAGGTAAGTTGGAGTAGTCAATTTTAATTCAGACAGTTTCAAATGTAATTTGGAATAATCAATTTAATTTCAGACAGCGTCAAATTTAATTTAGAAATCTTAAACTGTAATTTTGAATAATTAATTTTAATTCGGAACGCTTTTAATGTAATTCTAAATAGTTCATTTGATTTCAAACAGCGTCGAAAGCAGTTTAAATTAATCAATTTCAAAATCAGTTTCAAATATAATTTAGAGTAGTCAGTTTTAATTCAGTAAGCTTCAAAAGTAATTTGGAGTAGTCAATTTTATTTCAGAAATCATTAAATATAATTCAGGCTATTTAGTTTGAACTCAAAAGCTCCAAATGTAAATTATAGTAATCAATTTTAGTTCAGAAAGCTTTTAATGTATTTGATCATACTAAACTTAATTTCAAACGGGGTCGAAAGTAATTTAGACATATCGGCCGCTAGTATGGACGGTGATTAGCGAGCATTTGACTAGCATTGTTTTATCTCTGTCAATTGTTTAGAGATTTTTTTAAAGAAAAATTCTTCAAATAAAAGATGCGGGCAATTAATTTTTCTATAACTATTATTTGAAGTATTTTCCATAAACGAATGACAGAGATAAAACAATGCTAGTCAAATGCTCGATAATCACCCTTAATCAGTTGTTCATACTAACGGTCATCATTTTGAAATCAGAAAGCTGTAAATGTAATTTAAAGTAGTCAGTTCGAATTCAGAAAGCTTCATTTGTAATAGTCAATTTAAATTCGGAAAGCTATGTAATTCAAAATTGTTAATTTCAAACAGCGTTAAATGTAATTTAGACTAATCATTTTGAAAGCTGTAAATGTAATTTAAAGTAGTAAATTCGAATTCAGAAAGCTGCAAATGTAATTTGGAGTAGTTAATTTCAATTCAGAAAGCGTCTAATGTAATTCAAAGTAGTTAATTTAATTTCAAACAGTGTCAAATGTAATTTAGACTAATCAATTTGAAATCAGAAAGCTGCAAATATAATTTAAAGTAGCCAATTAGAATTCAGAAAGCTTCTAATGTAATTTGGAGTAATTAATTTTAATTCAGAAATCGTCTATTGTAATTCAAAATAGTTAATTTAATTTCAAACAGTGTCAAATGTAATTTAGACTAATCATTTTGAAATCAGAAAGCTGCAAATGTAATTTAAAGTAGTCAATTTGAATTCAGAAAGCTTCAAATGTAATTTGGAGTAGTTAATTTTAATTCAGAAAGCGTCTAATGTAATTCAAAATAGTTCATTTAATTTCAAACAGCGTCAAATGTAATTTAAAGTAGCCAATTTGGATTCAGAAAGCTTCAATTGTATTTGGAATAGTCAATTTAAATTCGGAAAGCTTATGTAATTTAAAATATTTAATTTAATTTTACACAGCGTCAGTCAGAAAGCTGCAAATGTAATTTTAAGGAGTCAATTTGAATTCAGAAAGCTTCAAATGTAATTTGGAGAGTTAATTTCAATGCAGAAAGCTTCTAATGTAATTCAATATAGTTAATTTAATTTCAAACAGTGTCAAATGTAATTTGGACTAATCAATTTGAAATCAGAAAGCTACAAATGTAATTTAAAGTAGTAATTTGAATTCAGAAAGCTTCAATTATAATTTGGAGTAGTCAATTTAAATTTGAAAAGCTTATGTAATTCAAAATTGTTAATTTAATTTCAAACAGCGTCAAATGTAATTTAGACTAATCAATTTGAAATCAGAAAACTGCAAATGTAATTTAAAGTAGTCAAAATTTGAAATCAGAAAACTTTAAATGTAATTTGGAGTAGTTAATTTCAATTCAGAAAGCTTCTAATGTAATCCAAAATAATTAAATTCATTTCAAACAGCGTTAAAGAATATTTTAATTTAGAATGTTTCAAATATAATTTAACTTTCAATTCAGAAAGCTTCGACCGTTATTTGGAGCAATCAATTTTAATTCTGTAAGCTTCAAATGTAATTTGGAGTAGTCAATATGAATTCAGAAAGCAGGAAATGTAATTTGGAGTAGTTAATTTAAATTTTTAAGCTTGAAATGTATTTCAGAATAGTCAATTATATTGCAGAATGCTTCCCATGTAAGTTGTAGTCAATTTAATTTCAAAAAGTTTTAAATGTAATTCAGTCTACCCAATTTTATTTCAGAAAGCGTCAAATGTAAGTCAAGTGTATTCAGTACAGTCAATTTAATTTTAGGATGTCTTAATAAATTGGCCATTTCTGACATACTATTAGTAGAGAATAAATCATACATTATTTTACTATTTGACGTCCTGAAAAAAGAGGGAGGGAAACAATATAATGAATTGCACTATCAACATGTTATAATTGAAATTAAGTACAGTCATTCAATATAAATCCATCACATAATAATCGCAACAATAATACTGAGTATGTATGTACAAACAAGAATTGATTACCGTTATGTTTGTTGGTTGGTATTGGTGGTTAACTGAGCCTCGTCTACACGCGTGGTGGTAAACCGCGTGCCCCTCTGCCCCCGGCCGCTGGTTCCCGACCCAGAGCTCCCATCAACGCCGTCGCTAGCCCTACGGGGCCCCGCTACGTTAAGGCTAGAATTAGAAGTTTTACCATGGAAACTCTTACTTATTCTCGTCATGCGTGGAGGCTCAATGAAGCTCTCTTTTACAACTACTGCCCCACCGAACTTAGGGGCCTGAAGTTCGTTACAAATCGACTTGTCGCATTTTGTTTTAACTTCATCTATATTTAAATTTTTCGCCAAGTCGCACGCTAGTTTTTTATCAAACACTTCGTTCATGAGATTGTATTGGTTAGATTTGTTAGTTAATTTGTTTTCTTTACTGTCTAGAAACTTTTCTTTGCTTGTGCTCCACTTGTCCGCGCCAAGTGATGAAATATTTTTGGCAGATTCGCTATAATCTTTTTCGAAAATTCCCTGTAGCTTGACTTCGCTGTCGGGCACGGATGGACTTCGGTGATACGCAATCCTTCCATGTATGTTACTTCGCGATGAGCTTGGACCGAATTGAATTCTTTCAGAGTTTTCTACGTGTTTTAAATGCGTCTGGTTACAAGAATTTAGATTATTGGACACGAGATCAAATGGAAGCGATTTTGCGAAGGGTTCCTTCGCATTATTTGTATGTTTAGTTACAGTGTCGCTGATATTACCTGGGTGATGTTTAGTGTCCACACATACCGCATTGGTATCACCTGAAGCATTTATCTGAGGCGTCGTGGCGCTAGAATCAGGCAGGGGCGTCGTTTGGCCCCCTATACAATCATCCTCAGAAGCGTCGAAATCTTCGGTTACTGTTACATCAGCGTCGGCTGTAGATCCCGCGGTTGCATCATTAGTGTTACAATCTACCTCGGAACATCCAGATACAGGAGTAATTTCTCCACTATCTCCTGAAATTAATACAATTGTTTCAGGGCCTCCACTTTATTTTTATGAAACTTCATCTAACTGATTTTAAGTTTGTTCCCGAGCAATTTCGAGGTAGCGTCAAAAAGTATCTGTAATACCTAGAGCCAAGTGAGTGATAGCCGAAAAGAAATTTATTTTTCTTGAATTGGCAGTCATAACTAGGGAAAGGGTCGAGCTACCTGGAACCCCTTTTAGTTACTGTATATGAAAGTTGCAGATTGTTTCTCTGTTCGTCGGATTTTCAATGCCTACAAGTGGCGGTGTGTGAACTTAGAGTGAGGTAAGACCACGGTGTAGTATCTATTGGCGACTAAAACTACCGATGGCGGCGCTAGTGTTGTAGCATACACGTGCTCTGAAAATGGTATTGTGTTATAAGATCGCATACAGAAACATTGTATAACCAACATTCGTTTTGAAGTATACTAACAAATTCATTAAAGTTTTTATAAATACTGTTAGTAATAATTTTGTGTACGTACTTAAATTATAATGACATTCGAAGAAAGTCATCTTAGACTTTTTTCTAAGGAAATGTTTACTTATTTGGAGGAAACAAATTCTTCTCGAAGTTTTATACAAGGGGGAGAATTGTTGAATCGTGGGTTGTTATTTTTATGTGGCGTTAATGAACATAGTGCTACAGACTAAAAATTTTTTTTGGCTGTTTAAACAAGTGCTTTAAAGGTACATTCTCATGAGATTAGAAGAACTTTAAATTTATAATTGATTATTTACAAAATACTATTGTATAGCTGGCCATAGTGGCCAGTGCAAACACATTAGAGCTGTCTTTATATTTTGTACAAGATAGTAAAATAGTACCATATATTATTTATGGATATTAAATAAATATATATTTACTTTACTTGGTTAAGAAAATTAAAATGGAACTAATGTCAAATATCTTTCAAATTGTTTTAATTACAAGTGTAAGAAATATATTGCACGCTACACATAAAGTGAAAAGTGTATTATTTTACTCATGAATTGGTCAGGAAATAATACAATACTTTTCATTTTTGTTATTCTCTTATGATTCGTCTCGTCACATGTTTTCCAGTTCGCATTTTCCTAATCCAGCCCTCTCTTTTGTCGGTAGACTCCATTTTACCAAATTTATTTTGAATGTCACTCTTCCTTTCGCAAATTTTTGGGACATAATTTCTTCCTACCCCGAGAATGACAGCAATAAACGCAGCAATTGACGTTGTTAATATTTTTTCGTTCTTTGCTCAAGTTGCAAAGTAATTTATATGTATTTGAAAACAAAAAGACAAACAAGAAACTGTATAGTTGAATAACAGAATACCATTTTCAAGAGTTGCATATATCGTCCGCTTGAGGGATTCACGTTAATTTTAGGCGCCAATAGGTGAGTGCACGACGTATTCCAATGCATTACGAAAAATGGCTAACTAACTGAGCTAGTCCATGCAGTATGCCGCTAGATGTCAGGTTTTGTTGCGACCCGGTTTTTCACAAAATATTTTAAATATTGAATTATTCATATATAACGCATAATATTATATATTTTCAATCATTACCTTTTATCTTTTGTCAGTTCTATATATGTATTTTGTACAAATTCCATACAGAAACGTTTCTACATTACCAGTAAAATTATAAAACAACATATGTCAAATGCACTTAACATTTACACCTTTCAATCAGAAATTTAACTTAGCACCTGTTTCTGTGATTTTAGTGTAGCTAGCTGCCGCTAAATTGCACATTTTGTCACCTTAAAAAGATTTATATTTATCTTTATTTGATCCATACCCTGTTGTGCATCTCGTAGCAAAACATTTTCCCAGTTGCGATATTCTGTGATCTGAGTAAAGCGTTTGACTGTCTCGACCACAACCGTCTTATTGCTAAATTTGAAAATGCGGGGGTAAGAGGGGTAGCCCTAAACTGGTTAATTAGCTTTCTCAAGGACAGGCAACAATATGTCTGTATCAATCACCATTCATACAAGAGCTGTAGCAAAATATGCTCTAACTCTTTGACATTAAACATTGGGGCCCCCCAGGGGAGCATCCTAGCTCCTCTAATTTTCATTCTGTATGTTAATGATTTAAGCATGATATTTAGTATAGACACTAGTGCAGTATTATATGCGGATGACACGTCTTTAGTTATTTCAGATAAAGACAACTCTGCTTTGCAAATCAAGTGTAATGAAAACTTAGAAAAATTGTCTGTTTGGTGCAACGAAAACTCTTTGTTCCTAAACGATTCAAAAACAAATTTTGTACGTTTCCATAATCATCAAAATCCAAAAGATATGGATATTGATGTAAGTATTGGAAATAATCGGCTAATGCGAGTTACTTCCACAAAAATCTTAGGACTCACAATGGATGAACACCTCAAATGGAAATTACATTGTGAATACATTATTTCTGCACTGAATAGGTTATGTTTTCAAATCAGGCATCTTAAACAATATCTCAACCTTAAACAGTTAATAATATTTTATCATGCTAAAATAGAATCAATCTTAAGATACGGAATCTGCTTCTGGGGACCCTCAGTCCTTGCGGGCAATGTGCTTTTAACTCAGAAAAGAGTGCTACGTTGCATAGTAGGGGCCAACCGTTATGAATCTTGCAGAAGCATTTTTAAGTCAACAAAAATATTGACGCTACCATCTCTGTATATTTTAGAAATCGGTACACTTATTTTTGACAAGAAGGACTCACTCCCAGATAATAAAAGTGTACATCATTTTAACACTCGAAATAAAAATGAATTGAGACAACCCTTCACTAAATTAAACACTGGCAAAATATCACCTGGTGTTTTAGGAATAAAAATTTTCAACCATCTACCTACACATATAAAGCAATGCGCGACAAGAAACCGGTTCAAAATTAAATTGAAAGAATTTTTATTGGAAAAGGGCTTCTATGATCTGGATGAATATTTTAATACAAAATAATAAACCACTTTGTACTCTATGCTATTTTAGTATTTTATGTATGTATGGTACTTTACTTAATTTATTTTATATGACGCTTCCCATAAGATGTAACATATCTTCAGCATGGAATAAAGCTTTATTATTATTATTATTATTATTATTATTATTATTATCAAATGGTAAAGGGTCGTGTTAGCACCATTTTGTTTCCCAGTTAATTAGCCATGTCAACGCATCTCGTACTCTCACCTATATATACTATACCGTGGGTAAGACTAAATATTAAAAAAAAATGCTACTTAAATAATCAACACACAATTAGACATTACCTATACCTATTGTAAATGTGCGAAAATAAAAATATAGTATTCATTTGTACATTAAATCAATCAGCAAATCTTTTGAAGAGCGAAAAACTATTAGGCTGACGGCTAACGAAACACGAATGGCAAGCTAGACGCTATACAGTCCAGCGTGTTAAATTGGCAGCGTGTAGCCCAGCCATACTTAGTTCTCCCCATCACTTAACCGAGGCCGAGAAATTCTCATCCTCGCGTATATTTTATAAATAAATAAATATATCACGGCATATTACCCATTGCTGGGTATGCCAATATGCTTTGTACGGAGATGTCGGTAATGATCTGCCTCATCTGACGCACCGCCACTGATGCCTACGAAACGCAATCACACGAAAACAACCTCAACGCTCCCTGATGGTGAAAAATTGTAAAAACAATGTCACCACTCTGGAACACCCCCTCTCCCCATTCTCCCAGCCTCGCACCAGCCGATTTTACCTGTTCCCACGGCTAAAAATGAAATTGAAGGGTCTACGTTTCCAGGAATGTTGTTGAATAAATGTGTAAATGCAGGAGTGATGTATTTTAATAGTCTAACTTAGCGACTATTACGTATTTTTTTAGCTTTAGAATTTTCCGTTAGCATTGTAATTTGAGTATTTTTTGTTGAAATATTTACGTGACAGCTAGTGAAGTTTCGGACCGGATGTTACAAAAAGTCTCAATGTTAGGGCATTTGACAGAACTGAGTTCTCAGAAATGTTTGTCCGTTAAAATATATCCCAGTGAATACTAATAGTTTTTGTGAGAAACTGGAAGTTTTCTGTATGAGAGAGCCGAAATTAAGGGTTTGAAAGTCACTAGTTTCTTCCCCTTAAGAGTACAGGCAGAGTTTGACTCTGAGTCAAGGGGTTGTTTGAACATTTATTAAGTTGTTGTCTTCGTGACTTCTGCTTGTTGTTTTACAATTCTTGTTGTTCAAGTCTATAACTGAGCTTAGTATGTCTGTGAGAAATAACCGATTAGATTGTATTGTGGGCTCTCTCTTGTGGTGTTACTTTGTTAAATGTTTCATGTAAGTAATTTTAAAAGAGAGGAGTGCAGCCAGTAGCTTAGTTGGTAGAGCACTATCCCGGCAAGGTAGGTGTTTATATAGAATCATTTGATCGCGTTGTAGTTTTATTTGGATTATATAATTTATTTTGCTACGCGGAGTATTATTAAAGATTATAGTTTTGTTATTGTTGGAAATACGTGTTTGTTTCTGCCTCATACCAGTCTAGCGTGTGTCTTTGTGACCGATAAAATAACGTGTATCAAATGAATGATTAGTAAGACTACCAATTTTGAGTGATTGATTTGTTTAATCCATTTTGCTCGCGTCTTTCTATCCGAGAACTTTTAAAACAGGGATAGTGGTGGCAGCGTGACCCTTGATCCAAATTAAGTTTTTGCATTAATTAAATTAGTGTTTTACGTTTTTCAGGTACTAAGTAATATTCCTGTTACATAAAGGAAATTAATATAAAAATGTTGTAACATTTTGACACCACCTCGTATCATTCCTCTAACCTCTACCTTGTATTGTGTGTAACCTCCCAGTTGTAGGCGAATAAAACTCAGCAATTTCCATGGAATCTCCAGGCGTTTCATTCTCCAGAAGAATTCCAACACTTCCAAGATCTTGGTCTAATCCTGGAGCCGTTGGAAACATCTGACATATTGCGCCAACATTTATACTGCATCTATAAATCTTTCAATGACATATTTGTCATTATAATGAGCTAAAATCGTACCCGTCACTGCTTATTAGACTTGCAGACATATCGCTACTTCCCCTGGAGTAACCATCCGACATTCCATTTGGGGATGATGGACCGCTGCTCGATACGAAACTCGGAGGGCCTGACCAACCTAAACCTAAGTAGGTTCCACATTTTTTTATTCAGACACCCACATCCAAATATTGCTACGCGCAACTTTAATTTCTTTCAAATATTATATTGAACAATCCTCATATTTTTCATTCAATAAACAATTGCGTAGGCTTCCACAGTCTGAGTCATGAGAAATATTCGTTTTCCGGGAATGGACTGTGTCATATTTTGAGTCAGAACTCAACGTTTCGCCCGCAGTCGTAAGGGGCATCTTCAGGTGCAAGGGAGATAGTACTGTCTTAAACAAGGTTAACCGACGTGTCAACCACGCTAGAGACAATCTAGTATGAACACTCCTTCCTGTTTCACCTAAGTATACTGTGCCGCAAGAACAAGGAATACTATAAACACCGGGTGACGACAAGGGTTCGCGTTTATCTTTAGTTTGCGGTACAGTATACATATGTGAAACAGGAAGGAGTGTTCACACTAGATTGTCAGAACAAAAACGCTGTCTGCGTAATGGTATGGTATTAACATCTGCGGTCGCAGAACACCAACACAACACAGGACATAACATCTTATTTGAAAATTCCCGCATTTTAGCTCCTGTCTCTGAGTTTTACAGACGTAAATACAGGGAAACTTTAGAAATATGGAAACATCCTAATAACATCAATCGGGATGATGGCTATTTCTTGAGCCACATGTGGAAACCGGTGATCCTCGGAACACGACACGCCCAATCTACCATTACGAACTCGATTCCCATTGGTCCTCAGTAGCTTCCGTATCTTTAGATTAGTATATAACTGTCTTCTCGGCCTTTCTTTCGTCACTTGGTTTATTTGGCCTCTAGCGTGGTTTACACGTCGGGTAACCTTGTAAACTGAGTCTCCCCCTCTTGTTGCTTAAACTCGGCCTCTAGCGTGGTCGACAGGTCGGGTAACCTTGTTTAAGAAGAAGCCCCGTACGACTGCGGGCGAAACGTTGAGCTCTGACTCATAATATGACACAGTCCATTCCCGGAAAACGAATATTTCTCATTCAATAAACATATACAATTACTTTAAAATAATTTATTTCTTATTAATTAATGTATATTTGACTCTCAGAGGAGCAAAAACTAAACTTACTGTTGCTAGGCGACTGCAGTTTTAACGGGGGCGGATGATTGGACTGTGACGTAGTATTAGGGTGAGACTGTTGTGTGGTGGGGGTAGGTAAAGGAGTGGAGGGGTACTTAGGTGGTGAAGATGCAGGTGTTCGATATAATTGGGTTGAGGTCATCTTCTCCAAGAAGAAATCCAACTGTCTTAAAGAGAGAGCGTTGTGCAGGGTTTCTAATGGACGAATTGGAGGCACTCCACCGAAACCTTCAATCGCTGAAGGATTAAATAGAGTTAAGAAATATTAAGATAACGTATGTAACGAAAGTTTTGGCTCAAATTAAAACATTTCTTATAAAAGTATTTTTATAAACAAATCCGGTCCCGGCATCCGGGATTTATCAATACACCTAAAAGTCCCGTTCCTCGCTTATGTAACTTTCCAAAAACGCAATAAGCCGAAATACGACAGCCGTCCGAAAATTAAAGATGAAAGATACTGGAGGCCTGGGGAAATTTTGATTCGAAAAGTTAGCACCACTGTCTTGTAGAAGAACTCCCCAAACTCCCAAATGCGAGGTCCTACAGCTCTCTAGGGCGAACAGTCTGGCAATAGCCTTCATTCTTCCGCCAGATGCGAAATTCGCTCGACCATGCATTTTCTGCATGCGTCTACCGTGAATGCGGTTTAGTACTATAAAATCTTAAAGAAATTCCGAAGAGCGGTTCAGAACCGAAGGCTGGGAATGTTGACTCGCGGCGTATATCTGCTACATGCTAAAATCTGTTCTGAGACCCCCAAACAGCGTGAATCAGCAAAACTTTATTGGATGATTTTGGACGGGTTATTGTGTCCGATCTGGAACCGTCTGATTTTTCCCTCTTCCTTAATTTAAATAAGCATCTGGCAGGAAGAGTTTAAAGAGCGTTTTCGATTGGGTGCTCGCTACTGCTCTTAAGGCCTGTGTCCACGATCCTAGAAATCTGAGTTCTCGGATATAGTTCGCAATTCGATATCTCGGATCGTGGACACTACCAACTCGGACGCAAAAATCGAATAGAAAATTAGAATGGAAAAATGCGTTCTGTCCCATTTTTTCGTACAAGTTGCTAATTTCATTTAACTGTTACCAATTTAAAATCTTGACGTTTGATGTTTGATAAGCTTGAAAATGATAAGGTTATAAAATATTACATAATTCTAGTCATTTTTGATATTGATTATAAATAATTACTGACATCTATAGTCATACAAGTTCAATGATTATGATCAAAAAATGTGATCGAGAACTCGGAATGATTTCTAGTATCGTGGACACAGGCCTTTAGGTCACTCTGCGAGCAACAACTGTATTCGATTGGGAATTTCAGAGCAAGCGAGCATCTCACATTGTATTCGATTGAGAACACAAAACCGCTCGCAGATCGCTCTGCGAGCAAGATATTCTGCTCGACCTCGAGAGGTCGAACGACTTTTCCACAGCAATATGGCTGATCGAGCGGCAAGAGTGCCGAGCATGACGTCAGACGGCAAATTTTCGAACGGTTTGCGAGCATGCTAATCGAAAACGCTAAGAGATAAGGTAAAAGAGGAGCAGGCGGCATTATTTTCGAAACTGGCATCAAAAATCTTTTAACTCGCCTACAGATGAATGAAATTAACGGGATGCCTATGTATCTTTAATAGACCCTTTTGATGAGAGGCCCCACGTTGGGCGCCAATATTTGTTGCGTCGTTCAGATGTTGTTTTCATTTGATAGCTAAGTAATTGAGCGGTGAATTTTTGCCAAAGCTTTTGTTACATACGTTTTGTGCTCCAAAAGTTACGAAACTGAAGTAGTTTCATTTTCATTTCTTTCAGAACACTATTTAAATTTCGCGGCGCCTTACCAGAAGCAGATGCCGTGCTGGGTATCATATCCCTGAGATTCGGCGCCGATGAACTCCCGCTGATGACCGCCGTACTAAACAAGGAATTACTGCTGCCCCCTGTGAGTTTCTTCAAGCCTAGAGGGCCTCCGAATCCGAACCCTAGCATCTTGATGTAACTCATATGTCCGGCAATGCTGTGTCGATGGCGTCGGGTACTCGCGCAAGCCGACTCTGGATTCACAGCGCTCGGATTGGTCAAAACTGGCGAAGGGTGGGGCAGGACAGGAGTGGGGGACGGTGTGAGAGGGGGTAGGCAGTCAGTAGAGGTGGAAGTGTCAATGCACACAGATGCGGAAAGCGTAGATGGTTGCGAAGCCGATCTAGAAGGGGGGGCATTCGACGTATGGGGGTAGAAGCTGAACGGGAAGCAGGCTGTCTCAACTGGAGACAAATGACAAGGTTGTGATAGTGATCTCAAAGGGGGAGCTGTACATTTCGGTGGAATAGGCACTACTGGAAATGAGGGCGAATCAATAGGGGGAAAATATGGTTTTAATTCTTGTTCTTCCAATGTAGAAACTTCCAAAACTTTTATAGGTTTTTGTTCATCTAAATCTAAAATATTTGGATCGGAAAACGATCTTTGTGGCTTTTGTCTTTCTACATCTAACGGCAAATCTTCAATTTTATGTTCCAAATGTTTAAATTTAATATCAGATAATGGTAATTCATTTGTACTCGAAATAGGGCTGTCTTTATGTTGTGAACTTAAATCAGATTCTGATGTAAACAAATCTAAATTCAATTCAGTTAATGGTAATTCATTTGTCGCTGAAACAATCGATGATCTAGGAGTTATATTCATATCTTTTTTAATTTTTTCATTTAAATCTGAATCTGCATAATCAAACGAGCCTAAAATAGGACTTAAACACGGTTTTTGCGATACTGTTTTGCTTAAAGGTAACTGCATAAATGAAAAATTCTGTAATGTTTTCGATTCAACAATTTTCTGATTAATCTCTTGAAAAGTAGGAGAACAAATAACTGCAATGGAAGAAGTATGAGACGGTATATCTATAGGTGGAGTGATTATTTGTTCTATGATATTAAATGAGCAGTTAGCATTCAAGGACAGGACATGCATAGCAAATAAGGATAAAAATGGCCAGGTAGGAAAAGAAAAGAAATAAGAACAGATTCATTAAATGTCCCAACCCATACAATAATATACACACAACAAAAAATCATTGAATCATTACTTACACCGCTAAAATCTCCTCAGCTGTGGTTAATGTTAATTTGGACACACGACAAAAACATGCACACGGAAGTTCACACAGCAACGAAAAGAAGTGTTTAAATTAAGCACATTCCACAAGAAAGAAGAGAAAATAGATTAATCACTTCAAAACAACGGAAATGTTATTCGTTTATGAGCGAGAAAATTCAACCAAAAGAAGATTTACTCTATTCCCGTTAAGAATGGAAGCTTACATCCGCGAAAACTGCTCAAAAATAGATTAAATTGTTGGTAAAAAAACTTTAGGAATAGGATCCGTTGTCAGGAAAGAACGTGGACAACAATGGACTGCTCGAACACCCGAAAATATCGACGAAAGGAAATCGGACAGTTACCATCAATGGGGACTTATGATTTTAGAATTCTACTGTTGCCATCTACAGAGTTCTGAAGTAACCTTTTAGACAAAGACGACAAGCTCGAAGAAAGAGACAGTAAAGCACTGCCATGACCTCTTAGATAGAATCTAAAATAGTATTTAAATGTGTTGGATAATTTTACGTTTCGGTATTATTATTTATTTAGAATTTATCTTTAGCTAACAAATCATTATTATAACAAAATAAAACAGCAAATATCAAATCGGATTATGACAATAGGCGATAGGAAACAAGTAATATGACATCTGGTGGTATTTTGAGGAACTATAGTTGACGGGATAATTTTATATGTGACACTTGTTTGACTGTATCAACACAAGTGTTATCTATTATGTTCCTAATATTTGCGTTTAGGTATATAATATCTCTTAATATTTCATACGTAATGCATAAATGAAATTAGTAAATGTCAAATTATCCCGTTAACATTAGTTCCTTTAAAAGCCATTTTGGCGCTACGATCTTATTTTCCATCGCCTATACGTTGAGAAGAGAGGTCTATCTCTTTCTTCGAGTCTATCGTCTTTTTCTAAAGACATGTAGTACTGGAGCGGAGAATGTGTGCTATATGACGTCAATTTCATAAGTCCCCATTCTGAGTATGTGATACTGTTCCAGATTTTTTTTTGCCCCAATACTTGAAGAACGTAGCCTGGAGAATATCTGGAGACCTATTCTAATTCATAGCGAATGTCATGGCGGCTTTTGACAAGCGCCTATGAATGACGTCAAGTCCAGATGGAAATTGTAGAGATTTTTAATATTGGAACCAAATGTTGGTAACACTACTTGTTGAATATATGAATTTGATTGAGTATTTATGACTTATCTATTCAAATAAACAAGAAAGAACTTTGTGAAAACATTCTAAATATATAATAACATAAAAAGAAACGAAAAAAACAAACTAAATTGAATATAATTCTAAATTGAAGATAACTAAACTATACTAATTAAATATATAAAACAAGTAAAGGTAGTAATAATATCAATTCGCAAAATACTCAATAGGGGATTCCGATTAAGCGAATTTTTAGCGCCCCGTCGCGGTATTTTTGTGAACTATGTGGACAAACTAATAACTGTCATTGTGCTATCAAGTTAACAACCTTGTAAAATTTGTGTTTTAAATTAAAAATATGGGTACTAGGTGCACGTATGTCCTCTGTAAGAGTGATTACAGGAATAAATATAAAAAAATATACGAGAGGAGCTAATTTTATACCATTTCCCAAGCCGCTCTCATGGGTTATCCGTAACTAAACTAAATTGTTTCGTGGAATTAGTGGTATATGGGTCCGTAGTTAAATAGGTTTGATACATTTTGGGATGGAAAATAGCACCACTTTATATTTACATCAACTACCACACACGTATTACATTAAACTAACGCAGATACCCATTTACCAACATCAATGCTGGGTAATATATTATTACTGCGTTCCGCATTCATACAATTTTGAATTCTGAGAACGTTATAACATTCTGAGTTAGTATAAATACCCAGTAATCAACCTGAACTAACCTTAAAATAAGATCGTTCTTTTTCCGCATTTTTTCAGACCACAACACTCTAATCATCTTTTTTGTTCATTCGCCGAATGATATTCAATATTTTTCTTTTTAAATTTCGCCCCTGGCACTAACTCTGCACTTAAAAAATTCATTTTCATCTCTAACCGGACACATGTCAACAGAAAATGTCTGTTTGTCCACATAGTTCAATATTTTACCGCAAGTGGCGCACTTTGTGACGTCACGATCGGAATCCCCTATTACAATGACGAATGCCGCCTCAAAACATGTGATGTTGGCTTAGCGAATACGCCATGACACTTCTCGCTAAGTATCATGGCGGAATTGTCGCATGTTCGCCGACCATGACGTCACGGATGTACTTCTCACATATTTCACTAGGTGACAGCACGATCGAAAAGCGCTAATTATGGCGTCCGGTGAACGTCAACTTGAATTAGAATAGGTCTCCAGGTTTCAGCAGGAACGCGAGTAGCAATGCAGGTTTCTTGATTTCCTTAGCCCGCGCGCTCACCAGATTTAATACCGTGCGACTTCTTTCACGCATACTCGACAATTCTAAACTTCAAAATTTGATAATTTTTAACTCTTTGGTAAATATATTATGGTTAATAAGCTGTGATGATATATTTATTTATTTATTTTATTTTTTACGACGTTCAACAGCTGACTGAAACGTTTACCTATAACTTTTTCGTATCGTAAACTCGGTCCGCGTTTACAGTTTTTAGACCAATCAAAAATCTGGAATGCTCTATCTTACTCTAAGTCCATTCTTCACTGGAAAAGAGTGAACCTGTGTTTTGTTTGACGTTAATTTCGTAAATCCCCATTGGTTTTGAATTGTTTTAATCATTTCTCTCGGTTGAATTCCCGCGCATTTTATTTGGAAGTGATTGACAGTTTGGTGCGAAAGTTTTGCTCCGCGTGCATAAATAAGCATTGTTTTTGTGTTTTAGGACGGTGTGGTTAGGAGTCTAGGCTGGGAAAGTGACAAGTTGGTTTGCGGGTGCAACTGTGCTAGACACCGTAGCGGTTAAAACTGCGGTGTCCAGCACAGCCTCGCTCTACAACACACCAATCGAACGGCAACGGCACCAGACAGATGAGATAATCAATCTTTGCACCTCCAATCCATGTAGTTTAGTTAGTCAGTTGGAATTAAAGTAACAGAGGACATAACTCGTCAACAAATTCAAACATTCAGGGGGAAATAACACGAAATAATGGTGTAGTTAGACCCTATTTTCATTTTTAAATTTAAATCTTCCCTATTTTTAAAATTTGTTTTCAACAGAAAATACGAGATGTACATACTCCCGCCATTGTGACGTCACTTTTGCTACTTCCGTTACAGTTGACTTCCGACATGCATGAAATAGCCCGAATTCAAAAATAAATTTTGTTTATCAACTATAAGTTTTATATTATTAGCTTAAAAAAAAGTTTCTATGTCCCATTCTGAACATATGTTTTGCGGGGTAAGGGGAACTTGTTTAGTTGATAAATATTTCTAATTATTATTGTCATTAGTATGCAAACGTGACGTCACGGTATAGAGGGCCTTAAGTGTTCTAGCCCCCTCAGATTTTAGTTGTATTTCTCAGTACAAGTTTATCAAAAGATCTACATACCGTGTGTCTGTCTTAAAGGTGTACATAGGAGATTAACATGGGAAATCAGTTTTTCGCAATTTCCTGCTCGTCTAATTATTTTAAGCAAAAACACGTCAAATAAAAGTTTTAGGGCATAAAATTCTGCATCTAAATCAATAAACAGAATTACCTTTACATGCTTTGTAACGGCAAAATTAATTATGAAAATGTCGAAAATTACGTTAAAAATATCGACAGCCATGGAATTGAACAAAAAATAAATAAATGCTTGACGTTTTATCTGTCACAACGTAAGTTAACTTATTTGACGTTTCTGACAATTTGATTTGAAAAATATCGTTAATTATGATAATAAGAGAAAAATTATATTAGACTAATAAATAAAGTTAAAAAGTACAGTTTTGTGTAAATAATATGAATTTATTAAAAATTCAACTGCGTAACAAAATTATGTATGAAGCTGTGATGTACTCTCAACTCATTTCCAATACATCTAGTAATACAGAAGGGGACTACACTTATTCCTTACACTCTTTCTTAGAGTAACGCATGTTCTGCTCGTCATATATTCTCATTACGCGGCTAACGTATTTTTTGAAGACACATTAGCAGTCTTTACATTTTGTCACGAATTTAGCAATTGTGAAATCACGCTCTTCATTACTATAAATATTCATTTTCTAATAATTTCAGACAATAAAACTAGAGACAAATTCAAATTGTTAGAAACGTCAAATAAGTTACGTTGTGACAAATAAAACGTCAAGCATTTATTTATTTTTTGTTCAATTCCATGGCATATTTTCGACAATTTCATATTTAATTTCTCTCGTTACAAAGCATGTAAAGGTAATACTGTTTATTGATTTAGATGCAGAATTTTATGCCCTAAAACCTTTATTTGACGCGTTTTTGCTTAAAATAATTAGGCGAGCAGGAAATTGCAAAAAACTGATTTCCCATGTTAATCTCCTACGTACACTTTTAAGATAGACACGCGGTATACATTTTATAGTGCCTCTAAATTTAAATATTTTTTCCCTGAATGTTTTAATTTCTATATACAAAAGTGTAAAATATACTACACAATTTTTTGTTAGAACCTACGCATTATAAAACCAGTAATTATTATTACAAACTGCTGCGTATTACTGCAAAAAATTACACCCAAAACTGGGTATATTAAACAAGAAATATGAAACATTTTCTTCATTATAAATGTGATATTCTACTGCTAGACTATTGGCTTGACTACTGTAAGCAATAAATTTCTTCTTCTGTTATGTCCTCTTGAAGAATAACAAAACCAGAAAAATAATATAATATAAAGAACTAATAGAAAATGTTCAAGCGTAAAGTCTGTTTTACCAAATAAAATTTCATGTTAATAGTCCTTAACAAAGTTTAGGTCGAGAAGCTGTAATGCAACTGAAACAAGTCCTCAAATTTTAAATTTAGTACAAACCAAAATGTAAAAGGATGAATTCCAGCTACAGAAATTACTGTCATGCCAAACACAAATAAATAAAACGACAACAATAATTCTGAAACTAGTGGAACTCCTTTTACGATATACAAACCATTTCTCATGCATTAAAAATTGTTGTTAGTTTCCAAATTCCATTTTTAGATGGTTGTTAGGCAGGGATGATAGCAGTGCAATGATCAACAAGCAAAACTGTTTATGACGATATCTAATTCGCAAAACCACCCGAAGACAACAGCGCAATATGTTCTCAATAGAGAAGAAGTTTACCTCTCTATAGCTCCAAAAATTATATATTATTATCTTACAAGTTTTATTTTTATGTTGGTGTATGGGCTTTTTACATACGAAGCCTGTATAAATGAACCCGACCTTCAATTTTCCCGCGCAAAATAATGACGGTAGGGTGGTGCCACTTTACACAGTGGCCTTCATGCGCACGCCTGAATTTTCGCTTCGCCATCGCGTGAGTCATTCGCTGAGGGGTAGCGCCTGTGTGAGGTGTTGTTCCTAGTATTCGTCGGATTTCCGAATTGCTCGAAATGACTGAATATGTTGAGTACTGCATCGTTTTTTCAAAAGCTTGGTGACTCAAAGTGAAACAATGGGTGTACGGGTACAACCAGGAAACAAAAGTCCAGTCATCCATCGTTCACAAGGCCGAAAAAAGCGCAACAGGAGCGAAGCAAAATTAAGATGATACTGACTGTCTTCTTTGATAGCCGTGGAATTGTGCATGACTAATACACACCAGAATGACAAGCAATGACTAAAGAGAACTATCAAGAAGTTTTCCGCCATCTCCCTGTTGCTGTTCGATGGAAAAAACCAGACCTCTGAACGGCGAAAAACTGGCAGTTGCATCACGACAATGCTCCAGCCCATTTATCGCATTTGATTCAGACTTTCTTGGCCAAAAATGGAATTGCAGTCGTTAGTCAAGTTCCCTACTATCAAGAAGGCTTCCAAAAGTGACGGAAGAGTACTATCAAGAAGTTTTCCATGTCTCCGTGATGTAGTTCGACGCAAAATACCAGACCTCAGGACGGCGAAAAACTGGCAGTTGCATCATGACAATGCTCCAGCTCGTTCTTCGTACCTGATCCAGACTTTATTGGCCATAAATGGAATTCTAATCGTTCGTCAAGCTCCCTACTATCAAGACGTGGCTCCTGGTGACATCTGGTTGTTATCGAAATTAAAGAGGCTAATAAAAGGATCCCGTTTTGAGTGTAGAGGTTTCCAGAGGTGTTTCCAGCATTGGAAGGATCGGTGTGAACTCTCAAAGGGCCTACTTTGTCGGGGATTAAATGGCTGAACATGTTAAGCAAAGATGTTGCATCAAGTTTTGACAAAAGCTTGGTGATTCTCAAAGTGAAACAATGGGCACAACCCGGAAACAAAAGCCCAGTCATCCCTCGGCCCCAAGGCCGAAAAAAGCGCAACAGACGCGAAGGAAAATCAAGGTAATGCTGTCTGTCTTCTTTGATAGCCGTGCAATTGCGCATGACGAATACGCATCGGATGAACAAAAAGTGACTAAAGAGTACTATCAAGAAATTCTCCGACGTCTCCTTGATGCTGTTCAACGCAAAAGACCAGATCTCTGGACGGCGAAAAACAGGCAGTTGCATCATGACAATGCTCCAGCCCATTCATCGCACTTGATTCAGACTTTCTTGACCAAAAATAGAATTACAATCGTTCGTCAAGCTCCCTACTATCAAGACATGGCTCCTGGTGAGTTTTGGTTGTTACCAAAATTAAAGAGGCTATTGGCAACATCCCGTTTTGAGTGTAGAGAAAGCGATAACGCGGAATGCAAAAGAAGGCTTTCAGAGGTGTTTCCAGCACTGGACGGATCGGTGTGGACGTGCAAAAGGTTCTACTTTGACAGGGATTAAATGGCTGAAGGTGTTAAACAAAGATGTTGCATCAAGTTTTGTCAAAAGCTTGCTGATTCTCAAAGTGAAACAATGGGTGTACGGGTACGACCCGGCAACAAAAGCCCAGTCATACCTCGGCCCCAAGGCCGAAAAAAGCGCAACAGAAGCGAAGGAAAATCAAGGTAATGCTGTCTGTCTTCTTTGATAGCCGTGGAATTGTGTATAACGAAAACGCACTGGAAGGACAAACGGTGACTAAAGAGTACTATCAAGAATTTCTCCACCGCCTCCGTGATGATGTTCGACCAGACCTCTGGATTGCGAAAAACTGGCAGTTGCATCACGACAATGCTCCAGTTTATTTATCGCACTTGATTTAGACTTTCTTGGCCAAAAATGGAATTCTAGTCGTTCGTCAAGCTTCCTACTATCAAGACATGGTGACATGGTTGTTATCGAAATTAAAGAGGCGGTTGAAAAGATCCTGTTTTGAGAGTAGAGAAGAGATAATGCGGAACGCAAAAGGCTTCCAGATGTTTCCAGCAGAGGAAGTATCGGTGGGCTAAATGTGTGGACGCGCAAAGGGCCTTTGAAGGGTATTAGGGTTCCAACCCCGTCAGCTAGGCAATATTTCTTTCCTAGCCGAAGGTCAGATTATTTTTTGACAGGTCTCGTATGTATACCAATTAAGATGAGCTATAGAGAGTTAAGAAAGTGCGAACAAAAGTGTAACAAGCGAACACAAAATAGCATTTTAGTGAAGATACACTGAGCATAGCAAGCGACATTGTGATATTAAGCGTACCTTGGTGGTGGTTTACAGCGTCCAGGCTCTGATACTGAAGCTGTTCGGCTGAAGGATAACATTCAGTATTCAGTTAGTTACATTGCACTACAGATTCTCTCCAGCTATTCTAGCCGCGATAATCTAAGAATTTAATATAAATTATGTCTGTTTTACAAACAAACAGAGAAAACATACTCAAAATTATGAGCATAATCCGTGTTGATATATGCACAGGGCCCAACGGAGGAAACCATGGTTTCCTCTGCTTGATCCTGTATTTACTATTTCAAGCGTATCAAATCTTTTTTTTTGTATGTCTATCGCCCTATCCTACTCGATAAAGGCGTGATTAGTAAGTGCTCAAATGTAACGCAGTGCATTGTTAACTAAAACTTCAAATGAAAGCTCTCTGAAGCTTGTAAAGCACAGATTATCACGACTAGACAGCACAGTTATACTTTTGCCTTCTCGCTTATCGCCTCTTTGCTCGTAGCTCCTTGAGCGAGGCTCTGGATCTGGACTGGTGGTTCTCTCTCGATGACGTGTTCCGTAACTTTGACTTTGAGGACGACCTTCTGCGAGGATGGAATCTTTGTCTTGTTGAGCTGCTTGCGCGGCAAGTTCAGCGCTTAGCTTTTTGGCGAGATGGGCGGCTTCGTGACCGCTTACTGTGTGCGCACTTCTGAGGAGAAATAGTTTTTTGATTTTGGCGGCCTATAGCTAATGGACGATAAAAGATAGATGGATGGGCCTTGCGCCATTTGACTCTATGGACTTTTCTACATATATATGCGAATTTGCGTGCCCAGCTGATACAATATTATCAAACAAATAACTAAAAAATGATGTTATGAAATTGTCAGTAGACCATTAAAAACTCGACAATCCTGTATTCAAATAAAAAGTATCATATTTTTTTATTTCTCGAACCTATCATTTTCAGGTAACAATGGCGCAATGTCGATAGTTATAAACACTTTATATCTCGTTTGATACTGTGATAAGACGAGGGTAAGAGCAATAACAGATAAATAACTTTTTATAAACTTTTCTAAATTTTAGTTTCAATAATCATGTTTTAACTCTGTTTATCTATTTAAATTATAAATATCAATATTCAGTTTAGAAATTCTTATCGTATTATGATAGTCACAACATTTATTTGTTGATCATCTAGAAAGTAAGTTTACGTGCGTGACTTAATATTTTGGGCACGTCACTGATCACAAAATTCAGTATGATGCACTACGAAAAAAAGTGTGAAGTGATCCCTACGCTACGGAATGTTCGGGTGCGGTGCGCGGGCTGCGATTTGAAAAAATATATCAACGATTTAGAAATACATGAGAAGCCAGACGAAGACCAAGTTACTGAAGAATTTATTTCTGTGATTGATTCTTCATTTAAGGAATTTTCAGCGAGATTTTCTCAGTTCAAAGAATTATCGGAAATACTCAAGTTTATTATGTACCCTGATGTGACGTCATTTGATAAACTGAATTTGTCCCAATTCGATTTGTTGGAAATTGAAAATTTTGAAATGCAGCTGATTGATTTCCAGTCTAGTTCAATATGGATTCAAAAATTTATTGAAACAAGAGTTAGAATTAATTGAAACAGAAAGATTGACAAGTAATATAAGTGAAAATGCTAATAACAAAATTTTGGAAACATGGAATGCGTTACCAGACACATTTAATTGTTTGAAGAAGCTGGCTCATGCTATTTTAACAATATTTTCATCAATCTATACCTGCGAGTCATTATTTTCAGAGATGAATAAGATTAAAGACTCGGTTAGAAACCGTTTGACAGATGACTCCAGTTCAGCATGCATTCTGCTAAAAGTAACATCTTACAACCCTAACATATGTTATTTGTCATCTAATCTGCAACAACAGAAGTCACAATTTTATTTTAATTTAAATTACGCGTATAATTGAAACATTGCATTTTTTTTGTAGTAAATAAAGAGTTTTGAGTTGATAGTATTTATTATTATTATTTTCCCAATAATCACAAACTCAAAATTATTTGATGGCACGTCTATGACCTCATTAAACATTTTTTTTTAGAAAAATGGCACGTTGATACGTAAAGGTTCGCCATTCCTGCCCTACCCTATGCACCCTGTACCCCTAAGATAATCCAGTCCTGAAGATAGCGCTTTGTTATTAGATAGTCGACATTAGTTACTCATGGAGTAAACATGTTTTAGAGAGTCTAGATTAGTTCGTCGCGTCGTAAAGACGTTTGTAGTTGTCGGAACATGTAGTGTTTTTGGTTTTTTGGATGGTGGCTCATTACCAGCCCACTGTGTAACAATATAATTTGTTTAGTTTAATTAATCGTTAATAATAAGTTATAATAATCATGTAAGTAAAAACTTTAGTATAAACATCAGTCAGTAATCAGTAAATCCCAAGTAAATGTCCATGTCCATAACGTAGTGTTCATCCAGTGTAAAGTGTATGTGTGTTCTTCCTTCTCATCAAGTCGTGGACGCCTATTCGTAATTTAGTGGTTAAAAATTACGTGGCGCCCTTATCCCTGATTATAACCATATCTGTAGTTGGAACCCAGCCCGTCTCCATTGTCTAAAAGCTGGCAGCCTCCCAACCGAACAACAAGTGGAGTAACGTGACTCAAACAACCAATTTAGGTTTAAAAAGGTTACAAGACAAACAAAAAACCAAAAGGTAGAAAAATGAACCTGTATTGACTTACCCGATGGGAATTGGATCAGACGTCTTCAAAAAACTTCCTCTGGGCCTATTATATATCGGAGAACTAGGTGGACTATCAACATTTAAAGTTATGGACGCGTGTTCGACCTCATCTGTGCTAATTATATCTGATTCTTCTTCAATTCGTCCTCCAGAACATTGGCTATCATCTGGAGTAGCTGTAGCACTAGTTTCACCACTCTGACAATAAAAATATCTATGGTGTACTTTCCAATTCGCTTCAAAAAAAAAGCAAACTTACTGCACTTTTGCTAGCAGCGGATTCATTCCTACTATGTGGCCTAAAACCAGGACCAGGAGGGAGATTTTTTTGAACACAACAATTAACACCAGGACTAAAATGTAACTCGACATGGAATCTCTCTTCACTGCTTGGATCTTTAGTAGGATCTTCATATAACATGACGACTACTTGAGACATATAATTTAATTCGGAAACCATTGAAACGTATTCCATAGCTCGACGCCATTGTTCGTCTTTTACGATCTACAAGCAGGCAATTAATACTGAATTTTGTATTATGTATAAATACTAGAGTTGTGCTAACTCCTATTTTTTTGTATTTCACAAGTTTTTTCGACTTTGGCGGCCCATTGGGATTTGCAAGTATTAACAGATGGCGCTGATTGTATTAAACAATGGTACACATTTTGTTGACATTTGTTAGCGTAGCATTGCTGTCGATTGTGCTTTTTAGTTTTCGTATTATTTTCTCATTTATTAGTATATTTTATTTATATGTATAGGGCGCGAGCAGACACGTGACTTGGGCAACCTTGAAGTGCATGGAATCAGCTGATATGTGTGCGCGTGTCACTTTGGTAAGAACAATTTCACTTTGACAAGACCAATGTTTTGACTTATTTTAATTTTGAACTGTTAAAAAGTTGTTAGTTTTAATTTCATAAGTTTTACTGCCTGAAAATTGTAAAATAAAACATTTTAGCAGTTTAAAATGAAAATAAGTCAAAACATTAGTCATGTCAAAGTGACATTGTTCTTGTCAAAGTGACATGGGCACACAAATCAGCTGAATCTAAACCCTATAGGGCACGAGCAGACATGTGACTCGAGCAACCTTGAAATGCTTGGAATCAGCTGATGTGTGCGCATGTCACTTTGACGAAAATAATGTCACTTTGACAAGACCAATGTTTTGACTTATTTTAATTTTGAACTGCTAAATAGTATACCTATTGAGTATTAAGAACGGTAAAGACAGTTTACCGATCAAAGACAATGATTAGGGACTGAGCGAAGCGAAAGTCCCAATTTTGTCTGAGGTCGGTAATTCCTTAACGTTCGTGATGCTTATACTATTTTTTGTACGATCGACGCACAAAATTTAAAAGAAAAATAAGATTTGAAAATTATTTTGACATATTAAAAAAAATTAGGTGTCATTTTTGAAGTAAGCTTTGATTTTTGTTTTTATTTATTTACCGTCTCGCCTTCTGAACGGTAAGTGAAGCACATCACTTACCGACGTGAGTCACATCACTTACCGACGTGAGTCACATCACTTACCGTTCAGTAATTTGTGAATAAGACCTACTGTCTTGGAAACACTATCGGTAAACATAAAAAATAATCCGATCGTGCATAAAAAATAATCCGATCATGTAAAAAAGTTATTATTTATAATTTAATGTATAGCGCTATTTGAAAATTGTAAAATCCTAATTTTTTATCAGTTTAAAATCAAAATAAGTCAAAACACTGATCTTGTCAAAGTGACATTGTTGTTGTCAAAATGACATGCGCACATAAATCAGCTGATTCCAAACACTTCAAGGTTGTTCGAGTCACGTGTCTGCTCGCGCCCTATAATAGTTTTTGTAGTCATGTAGATGTAGTTAAGTGTAAATGTCAAATGTGCACCACTGTTACCACTAATATTCGCCGCTAGTTACCGTTTTCTTATTTGAAAATCCCAATAAATAATAAACAGTAAATGATAAGATTTGGTTCTATGAACTTTTCTACATACACAGAGTCGCTATAAAAACAGCGCCATCTATGAATTGGCGCCCAAACAATTTTGGCTACCTAACTTTCATGAAGATACAATATTACCAAGCAAATAACAAAAAATGGGGAGTTGTCACATCTATAGTATTTATACATTGATATTTTGTAAATATTACATCAAGCAATCCGCCATGTCTCAAGACGGTTAAAAGAGAATGAACATGGCTCTCTGAGGTGAAATATAATCGAGTTCTGACATGTCTTCCAGGACTGGAAACTCCATGGCTATATCTTGGATTTAAACGATTAACAGTTTCCTCTCCCGATTCTTCAATATTCCGTTGAAGATCAGCTCTGATTTTTTTCAACAATGGCGTACAAATTCCTTGCCCTATTGTTAATTTTTCTTGCGCTGTCAAGCCATATTCTTGAGGGATAACAATATCAGCTAGATATTTCGCATAAATATATAATTCTTCAGCTTGTTCAAATTGCAAAGTATGTTGATTGTGTTGCAAATCATATTTAATGCAATCGTATATATCTGGTATCTTGCTAATGTCGAATTTTTTGTTCTTAGTGTAAAAATCTTTTTCTATTTTTCCCCATCGGCGTCCCATAAGTTCCCAAGTTTCCCCATGATACAAAATAGCGTCTTTGGTTTTAACGTCGTCTTTTTTAAGTTTAACTATTTCCATTAATGATTTGATTAATTCGTGGACATGTTGGCAACATTTAACAGGGTTTTTGACAAAATCTAAAGCAGCGTCTATACTTAAAGCGTTACCGGGATTTATTTTTTCCCGTTCCTCAGCGGTAAATTCTCTATCTATTTGCATTAGTTCGTGTAGGCGTGATTTACACCTAAAATTACGAATGTATAAGTGTTGTTCTACATGAGACGCTATCGGAAATTTCCTCAAATGTTATACGTGACAGGTACCGCCATCTATGAATGGGCATGTTAATGGACTAATTTCAACTGTCTAATTACGTCATTCGGTTGGTGATATTTTAACAAATTGTATGTAACACATTAACTGAATAACGTATGCAATAAGTTTTGAAAAAAAATCAAAGTATTAGACAGCCGAGTATTTTCCGAGCTATACAGAAATATGAAGAACGTATAGTATGTATTGCACTCACTCAAAGAGTGCTCAAGACAAAGTTAGGACATCATCGCGCACATTAACTCGACAATTTAGAATTTTAAAGACGATTGTTGAATAAAGGAACCAAATAGACAGCGGCTCAGTTTGAACCAGAGACAACTATCTAAAGAGAGATTGGACAGACTTATAGGTGGCCTTGTAACAAAATGTTTGATGATAAAGGGTAACGGAGCACGGGGAAAATAGTTCCTTGCATATTTCTTCAGAGGGCACCAATATCACAAAAATGACAAAGGCTTAACATAGAAGGCAATGCAAAAAAATGTAATGGAAAATTTAGAGGTCAAACTGAAAATCAAGGAGCACCCTGAAAATTTCTAAAGCTGACATGACATATATATTTTTTGATCACACATTATTTGAATTTTTATATGTTTAAAACATACAGAGAACTCGTAAGGTACCTATATTATGAACATTAATTTATTTTTATATTGTAACGTTTTTATTTATTTAATTGGGTGAAGTGTAAATATTAGACAATTATTAGTAATTAAAATAAGTGTTTATTAAACTATAATGAAAAAGACTATTATTAATATTAAACAATTATTTAAAAAAAAACTAATTAAGACTAAAACTATAATTAACTAGATAACACTAACACTATATATTTATTTAACCAATTAACACTACTATTTATTTCCACGATATTACTAATTATTTATTTCACTACGCGTTCCAATCTTAGACTGCCGGTCTGTTGCAGACTCTTGCAGACTGTTTACGCGATATTTATATCACGTTCAACTGTCCGCCTACCGACCTCCACAGCGTCTATATACTCAACTGACTCAACAGCGTCTGTATATCGGACAGAAGTCACACCTTTCACCTCACTGTCTGTATATATTTATGTAACTAACTTTCTATTTCCATAGTCTCAGTATCACCAACTATCCGTATGCCACAATTCTTCAACACCAATGCCGAGTATCCACTCCAACTCGCTGTTACTGTCCTTGTATACCTAGCTTCACAATACTCGTCAACACTACCGAATATTTACTTCCACAGCTATCCCAATATACCAGTAACTGTCCGAGTACCTACTCGACTCCAACTGCATACGCTCACTACGATACTGCTCTGTTTCTCACTACACTTTACTCTCTAACACTCCATGTGAATGTCTCTATGACTCTGTATGTAACTAACTAACTGCACTAATGTAAGTGTCTGTCCGCCTTCACTCATGGAACTGAACTATGTAATTAACTCAGCTGTCAACCCCCGATCACATAACTAATGTTATGTGATCAGGGACTCAACTAAAATAGCTGCGTCCCTTTTATACAGCTACCATTACCTACTAGAAAAGCTCTAGAATGTTCGACCGCATAATAACAATGAACACAGAAGGTTCAGGCGACCGGAAGTAATTAAACACGTCGCGACCTGTTTGCTTACGTAGTCCTTAGCCCCCAATTGTAGTTTCTTTTTTTCACCTACGTACGCCTCTTTTCAACACATCTTTAAATAAGATTTAATAAAAAAAATACTAATACAGCGATGTACATATCCGATTGTGTTGCTTCCAAGTTTTAGTTTACGTCACATTCATAGATGTAAAAATATGGCTCAGATATTACAGTACACAAATTAGGAATTGAATCTCAAGAAGAAGTGAACAAATTACAAAAAATATACATTTATATTTTTCACTATTCCTCAAAATAATTATATGGATAAATACTATTAACTCTCTTATTAATATTATTTATATACCTATTAATTGTTCTTTTGCAATTTAAAATTTGTACACTATATATTTTAAATAAATATTCATAATACATATAAATGAGTTTTTCGTTTACTTTCATATAAAAAAATAGTATATTATGTTATTATGAGTAGAAAACGGTCTTTTTGTGTTGAACCCAGCTATTGCGGCCGAGGCGCTAGCCGAGGCTAGGCAAGCTGGGTAAAACACAAAAAGGGCGTTCTACTCCGAATGACATATACTATTTTTTCTTCAACTGTTTCAAAGAATTTTATGACATTTTTTTTGGAATTTTTTAATTGTAGTATTTGCAATTTCAGCCAAAACTGGCTGTATACACTACAAAACAAAAACGATACAACTGTCAAATAACAATTTTCAATATAATGTGCACGGTGTAGTATCTATAGGTGAGAGCACGAGATGCGTTCACATGGCTAAGTAACTGGGAAACAAAATGGCGCTAACGCGACCCATTACCATTTGACAAAAAGTGTTTTGCTACAAGATGCACAACAGGGTATGGATCAAATAAAGAGAAATATAGTCTTTTTAAGGTGTCAAAATGTGAAATTTTGCGGCAGCCAGCTACACTATAATCACAGAAACAGGTACTAAGATGAATTTCTGATTGAAAGGTGTCAATGTCAAGTGCATTTGACATATGTTGTTTTATAATTTTGCTGGAAGTATAGAAACGTTTTTGTATGGAATTTGTATAATATACATACATAGAACAGACAAAAGATAAAAGGTAATGATTGAAAATATAGAATATTATGCGTTATATATGAATAATTTAATATTTTAAATATTTTATGTAAAAACCGGGTCGCAACAAAACCTGACATCTAGCGGCACACTGTATGAAATAGCCCAGTTAGTTAGCCATTCTTCGTAATGCATTGGAATACGTCGTGCACTCACCTATAGATACTACACCGTGATAATGTGTATTACTGTGACAACTGCCGCCGCCAGCGGTGAACTAAGACATTAACATTTTTTTACTAGTACAACAATAACAACATTATTGTACTAGTAAGATAATGAATAACTTCTATAGTGTGTGTACAGTAGCATAATATGAATATTATAATACGCTTGAAGAAAAAATAATTTTTAAACACACACACGGTCAACCTTTTAAAGGTCTAGTTACCGTGGTTTAGTTAGTTGCATATGTTGATAGATGGCGAACTTTATGACGATACAAAAGCATCAAGTATCCAATCTCTCTTTAGATAGTTGTACCTATCTGGTTTGAGCGAAGCGAATCTCAAGATGCTAAGGAGTCAACTTAGTCGACTTGGTGGCTAAACGGATGCTATAAGCTGGCCACTTATACATCTCAAATAAATTTAGCTATGGCTGAAATCCAACCGGCATTACGGCAGTGTTAAAACAATGCGGCTCGGTGAGTCCGGTTGGATGGTAAACGGCGACAGCTGTATACAAGCCCTAAATAGATAGACGTTACTTTTCAAGGGAAACTGAGTTTTCCGATAGCGTCTAGTAAGCTGGTGTTAAAAAAAATTGCAAAAGTATTCTTACATATTTTGATATTTGCTAGAATCACAGTCATTATCTAATAATCCATTAGTATTCGCACTTTTAACCATTTGTACTAAAATAGGAGTCAATTCTCCTTCGAGAGCAAGTAATCCTTTCGCAAACGCAGCTGCTGTCATCTGCACGCGTCCTTCATCCGACGCGTAGATTTTCAAATCGTGTCGAAACGTAGAATGAAGACGCAATAATCCCAGTCCTTGTGTTCCAGCATATTCCCCTGTTTCAATCAGAGATTTGTTCATTTTTAAAACAAAGTTTTGTTAGTAAATGATATATTGTTATTTTCTTTATCGGAATCTTGTTTATTAAGGATACTATTATATGCTTTGCAACAATAAACTAAATATAATAGTGCAGCTGTTAGTTTTCGTGTGAGTTGGTTGTTAATAAGCGAACGAAATACAATGCAGAACACAACAACATAGAAAGAAAATACGAGATTTGTCACAGGATCAATGGCTTTCAAAATACACAAAGAATAATAAATTTTGAACTATAGTTACATTTGAACAGCCAGGGAAAAAGGATGAATGTCAATTTTATAACAAAATGAAATGATTGGTCCTACTAAGAGATTGAAGGTAGGGTTTTCAAATAGTATATTTAAAGAAGGCAAAAACGGTAATAATCCTAAGATATAGGATTTGAAAAAGATGACAGTCCAATTACTTTTCAAGGATGTTCTAATAATACATTGGATAGCTGACATACGTTTAACAAGTGAGGCAAGTGGTGGGGGTACGGCGCCATTTACAGAAAAGACCAAACCAAACTCACTCTATAGCGAAATACTAGGTACGTTCTATTGGTGTCAGAAATCTTCCTACTGCTTCTAGTAGAACGTCAATGGTCGTTCTTTTGCGTCAAAAAAAAAAAAAATCGAAATATTCCTACGAATCATTCCAACTTCAGAGTTGGAAGCGTTGGTAGGAAGATATATAGAGTGGAAATAAATTCAAAATTTTACTAGTCGACTGTCTCGCGTACATTTCTGTCACATTTGTGAATGTTTAGAGTAGACTGTGCTCAACAAAAATATCTCCTTTACGTTTTTATTATTTAATATATTTTTATATAATCTCTGTAATATTTGCATAACAACATTTTGAAGATCCAAAATAAACATACAAAATTATCATTGGTTGTTAACTAACAATAACACATAACCACTGCCACTGTTCTATTGTATTTATTTTTTTACTTGACAGCACTTGACAGTTATTTGCTACTGAGCGTTCTATTGCTTTAAGAATATTCTTATTCTAGTAGGAATATTTCTGACACCGATAGAACGTACCTACTATTATTAAAAACAAGAATATGAATCAAACCCTAAGAACGCGTGTTTCCGTTAGAAATCAAGTAGTGTAACACGGTTTTAGAACTGATTCCTGAGCAACTGTTGGCTGTATAAAATGGCGACGCAATAAGTTTCACGACCCAGCAAGAAGAACAAAATCAAATAAAGCTCGGTTTATTTGACGTAATGGAACTTTTCAATTTAACGGCTATATCTTTCTATCGCTGCAAATAGTAAGAAAATGGCGCAAACAATTGCCAGTTGGACTGTCAAAAGAAACGTCAAAAATATTGCAGTCATTAAAATACCTGTATTGTCAGTGAAAATTTGCATCGTTAGACATTTTATCTTCAATAAAAGCTTTTGTAACTTATTTCGATAAGATTTTATAAAGTTATCTGAGATATTCTCACATTTTACGTCTAATTTTTTAGAAACAAACGCCATAGATCTCAATTATTCTTACTATGTGCAGATCTCCTTGCACATATCTTTTATCTCTTTAAATTAAAAAGGTCCATTGACAAAATGAATGATAATTCTAACAACAAATAAACTACCAGTCGTGGTAGACAAGCAAAGTTACATTTTAATTACAACAACGACGTGAGACAGCGGGCAACGCGTATGCTCTCTACGACAGACAGACAGAAACTGACAGTCACCGATCGATACGGCAGCCGGCGTCTGCTTGGGGTGTTTGGAGGGGGTTTGCGCGTGCACTTGGGCTTGTAACCAAATTATTATTTTTATTTAATATAATAGGACATCAAGTTTGTGCTGCCCTCTTCTATGCACTAAAAGCCTGTGTCCACGATCCTAGAAAGTGATCCGAGTTCTCGGATATAGTTCGCAATTTGATATCTCGGATCGTGGACACTACAAACTCGGACGCAAAAATCGAATAGAAAACTAGAATGGAAAAATGCGTTCTGTCCCATTTTTTCGTACAAGTTGCTAACTTCATTTAACTCTTACCAATTTAAAATCTTGACGTTTGATATGCTTGAAAATGATAAGGTTATGAAATATTACATAATTCTACTAATTTTTGATATTGATTATAAAAAATTACTTGTAAATAAATTAATATATTCGTTGTAAAAATTTAATTTACTTACTGCCGGGATAATTTTTATTAATTTTTAATATTGGTAGAAATGGCTGAAGCTAACTTCATAAATTTGACCAACCTGACATCTATAGTCACATAAGTTCAATGTTTATGATCAAAAAATGTGATCGAGAACTCGGAACGATTTCTAGCATCGTGGACACAGGCCTTAACAACTGTCTTATCCAATATGTAAAAATGGTTGCTACCTCAAAGGGGTTAACCATTTAAAATTCAGAAATTATTTAAGACCTGTTGGTCTTAAATATACTTTAAAATAAATTCGTAAGTTTATTAGTCTCCGTACAATAATAAAAACCATTATATAGCTGTGACATTTCTTGTAAAGCATATATACACATATATTCTCAAAATAAAATAAAGTAAAAACTTATATTGATAAACTTTGAAACGTACTCAATACCTTACCATTTTTACACAAGAATTTATCGTTTCTTTCAACCTATCCTAATCAAGAACGTGTTAGAGAGTGCAAAACAACCATTAAGTCACTTACTACAACCAAAGATCATCTAGGTATAAAAAAACAGTTTGAGACTTATTGTTGTGGATGGAAGTGATCTGCACTAGAGATATAAAAGCAATGGCCTATAGACTGTTGCTGTCGCGTTGCTACGCTGCTATTGTTGGGCTATCGGTTAAGGTGAGTAATAAAAGTAGTAAAGTGTGAGTACGAACCAGCCAGATGTCTACCTTGTCCGCCGGGGTACATGCATCGGAATATCCTACCCAGTTCTTCGGCTTGGATGCGCCCCGCGGGCGTCAACTCGCCGCCCCATTTCAGGATCAGCACCAGGGAGGGCTCGGCTGGAAGATCCGCTGACAGACATGCAGCGAGAAAAAAATACACAAGGTAAACACACCGAGAATAAATTATGCACAAGTATGACGGTTATCCGGAAAGTTTACAAGGCGCTTAGCTCTCGCAGGGAAATGTTTGGTACCACTGCTGTTTAGTGGGGAGCCAGGCGAAGGTTTAACTAACTTTAATTTCCGGATAACCTTCGTATTACAGTGTGGCCATAAAGTTTTACGACTGATATTATGCAGCGTCAAATAAAAGCGCCATCTATGAATTGGAACCCGAACTATGACGTCTATAAAAAATCCAACTATCACAAATACACTAGATATTACCAACGACTAATATAACTAGACAAAACATTCCCTATCTCTCCTCACTGAATGTTTTTATTTCGGCTAGCCGGACAGAGAAACTAGAGATAGAGATATGTCTTGTCTAGTTCGAGTATTTCTCACTAGAGGCCACTTAGAGTTTCAGTGTGTAGTCTAGTGCTTAGTTTGAACGTTGCTTATTAGAGACCACGTAGAAGCATGTGTATTTTGTCTTTTTTTTGTAGTTGTAGTGGTTTTGTGAGTGATACGCTGATTTTTCTTTAATATTAAACCTTATAAATTATTTATTGCTAACCTTAAATGATAACCACGCAATTTTAACTAAGAACACTTGCGCATCCAGTGAGCAACGTTCAACTACACACTCATACTCTCAGTGGTGACCTCTAGTGAGTAATACTCGGACTAGACAAGACGTACCTCTATCTCAAGTTTCTCTGTCTGGCCAGCCGAAATCAAAACAAACCAAATGAAGTTTTGTCTAGTTATATTTGGTCGTTGGGTACCACTGCTGTTTAGTGGGGAGCCAGGCGAAGATTTAACTAACTTTAATTTCCGGATAACCCTCGTATTACAGTGTGGCCATAAAGTTTTACGACTGATATTCTGTAGTGTCAAATAAAAGTGTCATCTATGAATTGGAGTCCGAACTACGACGCCTAAAAAGAATCCGACCTTCAATTTTCCCGCACAAAATAATGACGTAGGGCGCTGCTACTTTCCAGGAGGTCTGCATAAATTTTCCAAGGATGTTCTAATAAAACACTGGATAGCTAACATACGTTTAACAAGTGAGGCAAATGGTGGGGGTACCGCGCCATTTGCAGAAAAGGCAAAACGTCAAATGTTCGTTGGTCTATTATTGCATTATATGGCAGTTTTATTGAATGAAGTGGTGTTTGTGTTGTGCTCTTAGTGAATAAATACTTTAAATGAGATATTCCCATTTCCATATTTCCTTGTAGTGCCCTCCACAATTTTTCAAGCAAGTATTATTGTTCATATACTATATAGGTACCATGTGTCTGTCTTAAAGGTGTACATAGGAGATTATCATGGGAAATCAGTTTTTTGCAATTTCCTGCTTGCCTAATTATTTTAAGCTAAAACGCGTCAAATACAAGTTTTAGGGCATAAAATTCTGCATCTACATTAATAAACAGAATTACCTTTAATGCTTTGTAACGACCTAAAACCTTACAGCCACAAATTTAAAATTTTGGGTTCGATTTATTAATAATATATTTATTTAAACTAATAATACAAAAACAGAAAAACGATTATTAAAATGTCGTAAGTATTAAAACTGATAGTACTCATCATTTCAAAGAAACAAAACAATTGAAACCAAAACACTGTAAACAGACAACAAAACAATATTTGTAATTACGAAATTTGATTCGAAGTCAAATAATTATCAAACAAACACAACAACCAATGAGTCACTGCTAGCATTTTTAATAAACAATTAAAATAACACCAACAATAATAAACGAAAATGCTAGCAATGGTGCAATAATAAAAAACATATAAAAAAGTGTCGTACTACTGCTTGTTTTACCATCATCCGAACTGCTACCCCGTGGTCGGCCCCTAGGTTGGTATTTCATCTGGACTTTTCTGTTTATACCAGAAAAATGTCCATACCTAAATAGTAAATCACAAATCAATATATTTCTTGTTACTAGTTGCGTAAACGTACATTTCCAGTACGCTTTTGAGTTGTTCCAGTTTTCCTTGTTTTTCTTCTATTTCCGGATCCGCTTCTCTTTGTTGTATTTCGGCTAAAAGAGACCGTGCTATGTCCAAAATTTCTTGAAGTTGTTTAGGACGTTTTAGTTTCACATGGCCGTGTTTGTAGCCATCGTATTTTTCAAAGATTTCAAAAAATCTGGACAGCAAAATATTGGAGATTATTGTAGAACTATTAAGAATAAGAAGACACTTGGTTTATATTTTAAAACACTTCATTATTATCTTCCACTTTTTAAAAGCTCAAATTTTTAATTTGAAATCTCACAAGTTTTTTTTTTGACTTTGGCGGCCTATAGATAATGAACGGTAAGAAATAGGCGAACGGGCGTTGCGCCACACCGTTCTATGGACTTTTCTTCATACACATACCAATTTTCAAATTTCGTGTTCAGCTTGTACAATATTACCAAGCAAATAACCAAAAAATGATATTTTGAAATAGTCAGTGGTCCATTAAAAATTGGACCACCCTATTTTTAATAAACAAGTACCATATCCCCAATTCAAACCCGGTGATTACGGGAAAAATAATTAAAAAATTCCCTGGGCATTCATTTTCAAAATACCAATTTTTATTTTGAAAGGAAGTTATTTTTGACTTCAGGGCCCTATAGCAGACACGTGCCTCAAGTAACCTTGACGTGTTTAGAATCAGCTGATGTGTGTGCGCCTGTCATTTTGACAAGAACAATGTCATTTTGACAGGACCAATACTTTGACTTATTTTAATTTTAAAATAAAATAAATATATCATCACGGCATATTACCCATTGATGGGTGTGCCAATCTGCTTTGTACACAGAATTCAGTAATGATGATGACATATTTGTACCGTGCGGGCGTTTACCAGGCGTCAACCTCACGGGCATTCATTGCTGGCGTGGAGAGTGCACCACAGGGGTCAATTATGTGCCATTTAAAATTGGAAATATTTGGCGTCTGTCAGGATCGAACCAGGTTCCCCAGATTCGCGACCAGACATTCTGGCACGCGGCCACGAGACCCCATTTTAATTTTGAACTGTTAAAATGTTACTATTTTTAAATTCATGTGTTTTACTACCCGAAATTTGTAAAATATTAACAATAGGGGACTACAGCGCAATTGGATTAAGAGAAATTAGAAAAAATATTGGAAGTATATGCTTAATAATGCATATTAATAAAGAAATAAAACGATATAATTGAAATACTTCGGAAATAAGGGGGTTTTTGTTATAGCAGCTCGTCACTCATATGAATTTCATATATATTATTTTGATTGGCGGCTCAAAGACGGCTTATAAATATATAACGAATACCAAGTTAGGGGAGGAACCTACTACCAATGGAAGTAGAGAAATTCAAATAGCGGAGGCGTGGCTATCAGTCCAGTACTGCAATTCTCAAACAGTTTTTATTTGAATAAAAATGTTTTGCATTAAACTTAATAATTTAAATAAACTTCCAATTATAAATCATGTAGACTTGTACAGTATAATAATATTCATTTATTTTTTATAAATCTAATTTAGAAATAGCACATATTTCAAGAACATTTAGGTCCATGCAAAAAACAGTTTGATAATCTACTTTGTACAGAAATCGGTAATGATGAAATATTTGCACCATGCGGGCGCTTACCAGGCGTCACCTCACGGGCACTCATTGCTGGCGTGGAGAGTGCACCACAGGAATCAATTTTTGTGCCATTTAAAATTCGAAATATTTGGCGTCGATCGGGATCAAACCTGGTTCCCCAGATTCGCGACCTGACACTCAGGCACGCGGCCACGAGACACCATGGGATCTTATACGTTCAGATGAAATTATATTTAAAAAATGGTGGAATCCCCTATTTAACAGTTTAAAATCAAAATAAGTCAAAACATTGGTTTCGTCAAATTGACATTGTTCTTGTCAACGTGACACGTGCACACAAATCAGCTGATGCCAAGCACTTCAAGGTTGCTTGAGTCACGTGTCTGCTCGCGCCCTATAGCTTCACCAATTTTCAAATTTTGTGCCCAGCTGATACAATATTACGAAGCAAATAATCAAAAAATGGTACATTGAAATTGTCAGAATAATAATAAATGAATAAACAAACTATAGTGTGATACTAATTTCGACCCATTTCTGGGCGTGACCTCATTTTCACCACTTTTCCAAAAAATATATCAAAACAAAAGTTGTTAAAAATTTAATTTTATAGCTATTTACAAAACATTTTTAACATAAAACATTCATCAGTAATTTTGACTTACTTTGGATGCCGGACTTCAACTTTCATCTTCTGTTTTGGTGTTCTGTCTCCATGTCTGATAACAGCAACCACACACCTTAATTCCATCATCTTCCCAAAAGTTGTAGGAACTATTGGGGGGTCATCAAGTTGAAAAGGCACTGACCACGGTATGTGCAACGTCGGAGCAAGCTCTCTTAATATCATATTCCCAAGTATTTTCGCGCAATCATCATAATATTTGTTACTATTTTTCACAAAACTAAAACCATTTACATCACACACAAACGATTTCCCATTAGCACGAAGAAGATCAAAACCACAAACAGCCTGCTTGAATGCAAGACAGACTTTTCTCGATATTAATTTTTCCGCGTTGCTGAGAATAACAGGGTATCGAATTTCTTTTCCTTCACTGTCTCGTTCAACTTTGCCGTCTAACGCTGGAGATTTTCTCGCCTCTGCATGAGCGTAGTCAGGGCCGACTGTGTATACTTTAACGTCAGTGCCATCTGTTGGCATGAAGTCTTCGTAGATGAAACTGCCTGTTTTGCGCACGCGCGATTCGGGGGAATAGACACTACTTCGGCTGCCGATTTTGCGGAAAAGGCGTTGGCTACCACCACCTGCAGACGTTGGGTAGTAGATATATATGTTGTGGTCTTCGGCAGAGACTGGTTTTTCGACAAATGGTTTGTTAAAGACAACACCGTTTACTTCGACGTGATCTTCTGATTCTACTAGTTCGTGATCTGTAGGTTTTGATATTTAAAAATAAAAATGATGTGGCACTATTTTATTAGGGTGGGATTAAAAGTAGTACGAATTATAAATCAAAGATGGCACTGTTAGAGTCGATTCTACTGACCACGCCTTCAATGAAATGTTCAACGGCGTGCACAATAATTTTTCTCTAAAGTCCATTCGCGCTGAGATGAGAAAGGGTGGAATTAATTCTTGAATAGATACAAGTCATTCTATTAGCCAAAAGACGATAATTTTGGAATCGTCTCAACGAATGGAGTATATTAATTTTCATTGAATCATTACATAAAATGAAAAATTCCTGCAATATTTTAAAATTTACGACTAAAATTATACGTTTCATTATAATTATAATTAGCTCCCAATTTAAATAAAACTGGCGAGCCTATGGATTCAGGCCCGGGAAAATTATGAAAGTTAACGTCACTGTGTTCTTATTATATTAATTGTTGTAATCAATGTATTAATTGTTGTAATCAACGTATTAATTGTTGTAATCAATGTATTAACTGTTGTAATCAATTGTATTTAATTTTATTTTATAAGCTTAGTCAAATTTTTGCTCCAGAGTCCATATTTTGACAATAGGTGTCACCTCTATTGACTAGATCAGTCGGCTTACTACCTAAATGACGTCATCACATTGGAATGTCATTTATAAAGAAATTTGGCTATAACAAGTTTGATACACATATGTTGCTTTAGTCACGAGTGTCTATAGAGTTTATAAATTGAGTCACATACTATACTTTTTTACGACTTTAAATTATTTTTTCAGAATGTTGCTACAGCAGCTAACTTCAACCTGTGCTTAATGAATCAACTGTTAGTGGCTGCTAGTTTCACCCCGTGTATAAACCAATGAATCTACAGAAACTGTCAAATTTAATATGCGACTTTTTTATTTTAAAGGACAAGCGATTGAAATTATCAGAAGTAGCTGAAATGATAGGGATGTCAAAAGAATAACTTATCTGCGAGATGGTTGCCGCGCTTGTTGTCTGCTGAGAATAAACGAATTCAATTTCAACAGAGTGGTACAAATAATGGCTGGTTGACATTCAATATAAAAGCAAGTAGTGGCAGTTATAATAGGGCTGTTGCAAGAATTTTTATAAGCCTTTTAAGTATTAAATTTAAAAAGATATTATTTAAATAGCTTCAAATTTGAAAATATCACCAAATATACATTAGATATGTTACAATTAATTTTTGAAATTTGGATATTTTGAAAAAGTCACGAGATCTGAAACACAATGTGACGTCACAACACATACATCTTCATCTGCTCCAATTGGTCCCTTAGTGTCAATTCTTTGTGTTTTGTTACAAGTGTTATGATAAATATATAGTCAAAGTTGTCAAACAAGTGTCAAATTTTTGAGTTTGGTTTGTGTTAGATAATACAAAATTCATATAAAATGAGTAATTTACAGTATCGTATTGTGCCTTCTTGCAAAAATGCGCTAGGAACAAACCTACTATTGAATTTATAAATATGCCAAAAGATGCGAAGAAATGAAAATTGTGGCTAGAAGCAGTAGGTCGAAGAGCTGATGGTTGGGTTTTTACATTTTATTTACACTTTAACACACCTTATTTCGGCAACAGTAAAACAGTCGTTTTCTGATATAAATTCAGCCATCATCCAGCTTTCGATTTTCGGTAAACTGTCCGAGTTAGCTTGAGTGTATTCTGTATTAGCCATTATTACTCTATAATGGAAAATGTTAGCGTCAAATGTCAAATTAGAAGTTTGTTATTAACAAGGTTATTAACATGTGACAAACTATCGCCTACGTTTATTTATCTAAACAACAAAAATAAATGAAGATAATGGAAAAACTGTTTTTCTGTTGTGCTTCTACGACACAGGAGTAGGGGGCTGTTTTTCATGACTATTTTTAGCGCCAATATTCGTATTTAATCGAGTATTTAATTATTTACGAAAATAACAAATTATTAAAAAAATAATTATTAATAAGAAAATTGTTGTATAAACTTTCATTTAAAATACTTTTTGAAAAATGTGAAACAGGCTCAATATGATATTTACATTTTTATTGCTCGACCCGACAGCCTGATTTTTCAATCGAAAACTTGAGCCATAAAAATAAAATTCTATCGCACTACTTCTCATCCCACCCCGTAATTATTATTTTCCTTACGTTTGGGGTCTGTAGAATCTCTATCCAAAACCGCATATCTCGGAATTTCAATTCCTTCAGACTCTAAGATAGCATACACCCTTCTCCTATCTTGAATATCATATTGCATGTGCAAGTTATTAATAACATACGGATTGTGTAAGTGAGCGTACGATATCGCTTTGTCCAAGGGGAATCCCTTGGAATGAAACGAAATAAGACAATCACATGCCGGCCACTCGTCCACTGATTTCTGAAATGTAGTCACCTCATCAGGTATTAAACTGAGATAATGGGAACACATCGAAACTAATGAAATAATGAAGAATTGTTAGAAGGTTATTGAAATGTGTTTGGATGAAATGAAACCATATGGAATTATTATTACGCTGTGGACGTATCAAACATAGCCTGTGTTTTTCTAATGCTTTATTAGTTGTTTCACCGAGATTTCGTTATTGTACTTTTGTTATATTATTATACTCCTTCAAGTAATTGTTTATTTAAAAATGATAAAATCTTAACGTTTCTGTGTAAATGGAATCAGTGCCGACTTAAGACATTTTGCCGCCCGGGGCTAACTTTTAAAAAACGCTTTTCTCACACAAATAGCTATTTATGTAATAAGTTGCGAAAGAAATGTGTTTTAAGCACGCGACGTGAAATTATCCTACGAGGCGTAGCCGAGTTGGATAACACGTCTAGTGCTTAAAACACGATTTCGCAACGTATTTCATACAAGATTTTTTATACTAGCGTTTTAAAACAGATTATTTATATTTATTCTCAAATGTCAACATTTTGAATTTTTCAAAATTTAAAAGAAGGCCGGCATCAGTTTCATCTTTTTGTTGCTATGGGATTCAATATGTTGTTTAATAAACATTGATGTCAACGTGCTCGGTGTATAATTTTTCTTGAGAATTTTTGGTAATAAATTTACTTAAAATGAGTGACTCAGAGATTGACTCTGATATTGAAAATGGTGCAGAGGCTGCATTGGCTACACTGGTTCCAGGAAAATCAACAAAAATTGTAAGAAGAAACTTACAAAAAATTTGACAGTTGGTTTACCAATCTTATTGCATTCTTAAAAAGAAAAGCTGGTGGATATAAGCCTAAAAAAACAAAAATATTCACTAAGCAAGAGATAGTTCGTTTCATGAAGGAAGCTGATGACAAGGATTATTTATTAGCAAAGGTTGTGTTATTGTTGGAATCTATGGGGCATGTCGCCGGGAGGAACTTACGTTTTTACGTGTAGGAGATATTGAAGATTCTACTTTCATAAAAATTAATATTCCAAATACTAAAACGAATATTTCACGATTTTTTATAACTGAAGGGTTTATCGATGGAATCAACTGTTTAGCAATGTTTCGCAAGTACGCACAACTTCGACCTACTCATACTGAACATCAACTAACCTACAGAAATTTTAAGTGTCGCACGCTTCCTGTAGGTATAAATACCATAGGTGGTATACCTAAAAAAATTGCAGAGTTCTTCGGCCTTCCAAATGCTAAAGAATATACTGGGCATTGCTTTCGGCGGTGTTCTACAACATTTTTGGCTGATTCGGGAGCAGACATTACAGTGCTCAAGCGACATGGAGGGTGGCGTTCAAGTTCTGTTGCTGAAGGCTACGTTGAAAATTCTTTGGAAAATAAGAAAGAAATTTCACGAAGAATTTTGGGAGAAAAAGAAACAGCAATTAAAAGAATAAAAATTGTCGACAAAGAATCAGAATCCAGCAGCACATCTACTTCCGTTTCTACCCACATTGAAGTTAACCAAGAAGAAGTATTATGAACGACATCAAATGTTCAATTTAGTAATTTAAATAATTGCGTTGTAAATATTTATCATAAATAAACAGTTATCGAAAAGTTGTTATAATACGCTAGTATAAAAAATCGTTTTTCAAACATCAAACAGCCAAGAGCCAGGGGAAAAAGATAAATGTTACAAATTTTGTTTTTTAATTACGCGAATTTTAAAGTTTGAAACCCCATCTAATGTTTTTGGAATGACAAAGTGTATTCATCTTATTCCGAAACACAGATTGGTAATTTCTTAAAATTATTATATCCACAGATGGATCAAGTTTCAACTTATGTGGGACCTAACAGAATTTATCCGTTATTTTTGCTGGTTTACGGTTTTCGATTCAGCTCCGGTTCGAAGTCCTGGTTTAATGAAATTATGAAAGTCCACGAACTCCTATATTTTGGAATTCAATGACAAGTAATTTTCGAAATGGTTTTGAAACGTTGGTTAATAGAACATTTCAAATGTTCAGAGGAAAAATCTTCACCAGTTTCACGACTTTGCAGTCGGAGCTTTTCCGCTACTTCATTCACTCGTCCACGCTTTTTGCGTCCTTTGGTGGTTTTATTAATTGTGTAATTCAGTGGTTAATTTTTAGCAACTGATTAAAAATTATTTCCAATTATTTGTTATAGTCAACGTAAGTACTTAATTGGTTAAATTTTTAACTAGTTGCTAAAAATTAACTACTGAGTTACGGTATCTCCTCAGATAGCCACTGACACCGCTCTTAGCTTAACAAATTTCTGTTCAGTACTCGTACTGAACAGAAATCGGCTGACAACCTTATAATTTGCACATATCGCTGTCGAACATTCATCTTTTTATACCCTGACGCTTGGACCGCCATCCTTTTTAGATCCTGTCTTACAATTTTTGAGGCCTGTATCTTAGGATTGTTACCGTTTTGCCTCCTTTACACATACAATTTAAAAGTGCCCACCTTCAATCTATAAGTACCAATCATCACATTTTGCTAGAAAATGGAGCTTCACCCGTTTTCCCCTGGCTCTTAAATTTGCTTTAATTAAATTTTTTATTAAAAAAAAATTAAAAACGTGCTATGCTTTGTACCGCCCTTTACGTATCTACCACCGGGGATTATAGACCCCCCCCCCGTTAAGCCGGCACTGATTGGAATACGGTATAATTTATTGTTGTATTTTATCGCAAATTCTTTCCATTTGACACGTCCCGGTAATATTTACATCTAGGAACATACTTACAGGCCCTCAAATAATAAAATTGGGTGCAACAAAACCTGATCAACAATACAAACATTTCCACTTTTTAATCAGTTCATGCCACTCACAATTTAACTTGTGACACAAGGCTCTAGTCGCAAGAATTTTACAGGAATTACAAACGACTAAATAACTGAAAACAGTTCATCTGCGCAACAGAGTACTCTATCAGCTGCTTGCAAAATAATAAAACAATGTCCTTGATTTTAATTTCGATAAATACATCCTAAAAGCGTGGTGGAATTTTGATTAAATGCCTACTTAATTTTTTATGTTGACACTGAAGGAAGATGATTTATTTATACTTGAAGATCATTATTTATGGTTCATAACAATTTAAAAAAAACTGATGTGGCCAGCACATGATTCCCTCCAATTCCAAGTTTAAAATAGTAATTAGCTTTAAGAACAATATCACTTCCGGTTGATGGTTTTGTTTCTAATCATATACGAGTTTTAAATACCAAATTTGAGAAGTGTTGGATCATATTTTAATATATTATTTCAGGTATACTCTGTTCCATTTAAGTCATTCAGTAGATGGAGCTGGCAACAGCGCAAATCTGAAGTAGCCGAAATTACATTGGGTAAACTTGTGTCTTGTCTCTAATTTCAGCCAATCAGAGATGTAAAAACTATTCCCTATGCTCCGCAATATTGTATGGCTTAAATGGAACAAGGTATAGACGTTATTTATATTGACTTTGCGAAAGCCTTTGACAAAGTCGACCACTCTATGTTACTAACTATGCTCTGTTCCATTTAAGCCATTCAGTAGATGGCACTGGCAACATCGCAAATCTGAAGTAGCCGAAATTTCATTGGATAAACTTGTCTCATTTCATTGGATAAACTTGTCTCTAATTTCAGCCAATCAAAGAGGTCAAAACTATTCCCTATGCTCCGCAATACTGAATGGCTTAAATGGAACAAAGTAAAGGCTCCATTTTGATTTTGGATTCTTTGATGACTTGCTACAATTAATGTCTTCATATCTGAGCAATCGCGAACTTTGTGTTCGTGTTGATGGTATTACTTCTAAATGTTATTACGCAACCTCTGGTGTCCCGCAAGGGTCTAATTTAGGGCCATTACTAATTCTTCCCTTCATCAATAGCATCACTATTATTCAACATTCCAACGTTCTTTTATATGCAGATGACTTGAAACTTTTCAGATTTGTTAACAATGCTAATGATTGTGCTTATTACAAACTGACATTAATAATGTTCTTGATTGGTCTTTAGCCTCTAAGCTTTTATTTAATTTTAGTAAATGTAAAATTATGACCTACTCTTTAAAGCAAACAACTGTACCGTTTAACTATCAAATGAATAACACAATTTTCTAGCGAGTAACTTTATTCAAAGATTTAGGAATTCTGTTCGATCCTAAACTTAGCTTTATTCCCCATTTTAATGATATTCGAAAAGCTTCTTACCGAAATCTTGGCTTCATAATTCGTAATACACAATCGTTTTATAATTTACAGACCCTCAAATCTTTGTATTATTCATTTGTGCGTAGTAAACTGAAATATGAATTACAAATTTGGAATCCTACATATATCAAACATGTACAAGCTCTGGAGAATATACAGAAAAAAATTGTAAGGTATTGCTGTGCTAAATTCCACCATCGTCGCTTTGATACGATCTGTAATTACTCCAACTGTCTAATTGAGTTCAATGTTATTCTTTGGACTGCCGTAGAAAAATCCAATCATGTTTATATCTTTATAAACTTGTAAATAAATAAATAAATTAGACAGTTGTGTTACATTCAACACAGTGTCTATATACATTAACAATCTTGACATTTTCTATGATACTCAGTCCAAATTTGGAAAACAAAAACTACGCTGTATTTATCCTTTTTTTGTCAATAATCCTGTTGTGATTACTAATAAATACGCATACAGACATCGTAAAAATAGTAAAAACGTGCTGTGGGGACCCTATTTCATGCTTGTTCACAGAAATAATTTATATTGTAACTTAAAACTGTATGATAGGGACTATTAAAGTTTTAAAAAAGTTATTAGTTTTTAAAATATTCGAGTTTTTATTGCCCTTCTGTTCCAAATTCTTACTACTTTCAAGACTACAGCTAAGGCCTTTTTGATATTTGGAATCCATTTTTAAGTAAATAAATGCAGAATATTGAAACAACGAAAGTAAATCCTAACAACATTTATTTTAATTTATAATGTCACGCCAATCGGAAACCATTACTTATGTGTTTGTATGAAAATGAAAGATATGTTGCTATTATCCCCACATATCTCCAATTATTAAACATAAAACATACCCATTTATATATTTTGTAGGTGTTGAAACAGATTCCAATAATTATTAGCGAATTACATAGTTTCAGAACAAATTGAGATTAACATCGTTATGATCATGTTATAGATTAAAAAAAAAAAAAAATGTTACTACGAATAACAATTAAAACTTTCTAAAACTACAAATTGCTTTATAAATAAAAAATATGTAATGACTTACTACTTATAAGCCGGGTTGCCGAGTTTGCAAAGTTTCATTCGCTGTTTGTCACTATTGAAAATGTTTCTCCACGTAAAATGTATATCATAATACTTAGTTCGACACTCAAATAAACGTTTACCACAAATATTTTGTTAAGAACACACCGAATTTACGTAAAAACAACTCAAAACTATGCACAAACTTGCAGTAACCATGTACTTGTTACTCGTTGTTGACATAAACAAGCGAATAACATGGCGCTTGCGCACGTGGAACCAGCGTGCGGTTTGCCAGCACGGAACGCCCGTGACGTCACGGGCAATGGTAACTACGATTCCAAATTCAGGAATAAAAACATTATTACAATGATGTATTTGATTTAGCGATATTTTATGATTAATATTAAATATAATAGCGCACCAAAAAATGTGAAAAACGTGATTAGTATAGTTTGCGTTCAATTTAGATAAATTATACAAAAAAAAATCTGTTAAGGACCATAAATAATGATCATTCCCCGTGCCGTAATATTTCAAAATCTACCCAAAAATGGGTATGGCTTTTATAAATTTATATATTTCTTCTCAAAGTCAACAGATAGTAATCAAAAGCCAATACAGATGAGCAAGAAAATAAAACAACTTCATACTAACAAACATCTATACATAAATCTTGTTCCACCCAATATTTAGAGCTAGTGAGACCTTTAAAATAACCTCCTCGGGAAACACGACCATTTTGATGTACTCGAACTCCTGCAGCCGGGTCAAAATCTCCTTCATGGGCTTGCTCTGGGATTTTTTGGCCATGGCACATACCCCCACCACAACCTGCTTGCCTTCGTCTTCCGCATCGGAGGTCGTACTTCCGCTTCCGTCTGTCACGTTGCATATTTCTAAATCGCCCTAGGGAGGAAAACAAGAAATTATATTTAGAATGTAAATGGAGCTGATTTTTAGACCCAAATTTCGATTTTATATTCATTGCTCGATAAAGGACCGCAGTATGGTCCCGACTACAGTTCTGACGTCACATTTGTGACGTCAGAAATGGTCTTAATGAGGTTTTTATATTGTTTAGAGAGCAATGAATGTTGAAAATTGGGAACAAAATGAGCTCCGTCCTACCTTTTTTTTATTTTTTATACATTCCATTTAATAAAATACGTCTCGTTGTACATTACTATTATGTAGATATATGAAGTATAATACACCACAAATAACTGTTAATTTGAGCAATAATTTAGCCATAATATAAAAGAAAACTAAAGCAAAAACAACACAAGAAATATTATTTTCCAGAGCAGATACTAAATTAGAAATATGTTCTATCATACAAGTGTTACGGAATATTTCCAATGATCTTAAAACTATATTTGTAGACACTGGTAAATTTGCTATACTATTTATAGGGTGTAAATTAAATTTAGTTTCCATTCTTAATAAATAAAAATTGATTCACCAATAAATTTCGAATGCAACAAAGAAACCGCGAATGAGTTGAATGTATTTTTGCACAGACACAATAAATTTGATCCATTAAACACGAAAAATTTTGAAAGATACACTGACAATTTTATTTTGACGTTTATCTAAGATAACTTGATATTTTTTTGCACTCACTTTTAAATTAATGTTTTTATTAAAGGAAAGATTTATCAGTAATTTTCGAGAATTTCTCAATAACCGAATCGAAACACAAATATGAATTGTAAATGTATTCACAGGTGATGAGTTTATAATAGAGTGTTTGTGCGACAGTGGAAACCCCAAACAACAGACGAAAATATTAATAAAAGTAATACTTTATTTAGCAATAGACCTTTTCAATTTAAAGAGATAGAAGATATGCGCAATAGGGCGCGAGCAGACACGTGACTCGAGTGACCTTGAGGTGTTTAGAATCAGCTGATTTGTGTGCGCGTGTCATTTTGAAAAGAACAATGTCAATTTGACAAGACCAATGTTTTGACTTATTTTGATTTTGAACTACTAAATTGTTAATATTTCACAAATTTCAGGCAGTAATACACATGAACTTAAAAATAGTTCAAAATTAAAATAAGTCAAAACATTGGTCTTGTGAAAATGACATTATTCTTATCAAAATGACAAGCGCACACAAATCAGCTGATTCCAACTACTTCAAGGTCGCTCGAGTCACGTGTCTGCTCGCGCCCTATAGGCATTTGCGCATAGTAAGAACAATTGGGATCTATGACGTTTGTTTCTAAAAAAAATTGACGTAAAATGTGAGAAAAATCTTTGACAACTTTAAAAAAACTTTTCGGAAAATGTTACAAAAGCTTTTATTGGAGCTAAAATGTCTAACGATGCAAATTTTCACCGAGAATACAGGTATTTTAATGACTGCAATATTTTTGACGTTTTGTTTGACAACTCAACTGGCAGTTGTTCGCGCCATTTTCTTACTATTTGCAGCGATAGAAAGAGATAGCCGTTAAATTGAAAAGGTCCATTATTTATCGATCATTTGAAATTAATTTTTAAGTTACAGTATTATTGTGAGTGAAAATATGGACTTACAGGGTAAAAGTTTTTTGACTAAAAAAATAAAATAATCCATGAACGATAGACCTTTTCAATTTAAAGGCTGTCTCTTTCTATCGCTGCAAATAGTAAGAAAATGGCGCGAACAACTGCCACTTGGGCTGTCAAACGAAACCTCAAAATTATTGAAGTCATTAAAATACCAGTATTCTCAGTGAAAATTTGCATCGTTAGACATTTTAACTTCAATAAAAGCTTTTGTAAATTATTTCGATAAATTTTTTTAAAGTTATCTGAGATATTCTTACATTTTACGTCTAAATTTTTTAGAAACAAACGCCATAGATCTCAGTTGTTCTTACTATGCGCAGATCCCATTGCGCATATCTTCTATCTCTTTAAATTAAATAGGTCCATTATAACTAATCAATTTTTTAAATTACAGTATCGTTGTGAGTGAAAATATGGACTTACAGGATAGAAGATTTTTGACTAAAAAATAAAATAATCCATGAACGATTGACAGAGAAAATACAAACAGTTGTTGATACTAACGTTTAATAAACAAAATAGAAAACATTGTAAAATTTAATATTTATGATACAAGCAAGAAAAAACTTTTTTCTCAATGTTCCTGACTTTCGATCATCCGTCAACTTCGGATAAAAGAGTTTCCACTATGAAGAAAGAATGTATAAATGATTGAAAAACATGTTTTTGAAATAATGGTATTGCGTTTCGGATGCCAAATGACATGATACATATTATTGTGATGAAAGAAAAAAAATGTGCAGAGGCGAAAAATATATTAAAGTTAGAAAAATCAACCTACATGTAAGCAATCGTCGCAATAACAAATATCATCCTCGTTTTCGTCGGAAACTTTATTTTTTCGCCACTTTTTCAGTCTCCACCAATCTTTGAGCCAAGACCACTCCATTTGAAGTATTAAACTATTAAACACTATTTTTTATCACGATATTAGATGCACACAAAAACAGTTCACTCTACATTAGTATTTTGGATTTTTATCATGCATATGACAAGAGATAAGCTATCTCCGAATTGTATTTAATGTTTTATTTATCTGGCATTGTTTAAGTTGTAAACAGAATCAAGAGGAGTGCGTTAGTAGCACAATTGAAGTCATGTGAAGTTAAATTTAATTAGTGGGAATGAGAAAAGCTATCGATACCATATCTATCGACCACTGGAGTGGGTCTGAGTCGTCTACATCATTCACAATTACTCGTGGAATTTTAATATGATCCGAACCCTTTGATACATCCATCAATTGATCCCTTTTGATCACAATAAACCGTCAATGTCAACAAATATTTAAGAATAGCAAATTCTGCACTTTGATCGATCTTATACTTACACTTCCTACGTAAAACTGGGTTGGTCGCGTTGCCTTACGCAGTCCTTGATATCCATGTTCTAATTCGGTGTAGGACATATTGTCCTGTTTCGAATAAAACTCCCCACATTAGAATTCAAACCATAAAAAACCACAAATAATCCACTAATCCTCCCCCCAAAAATGTCGCCAAGTATATCTCGCTGAACTAGGTCAAGAATTATTGATTTCACAGAAGCCAAAATAGGGTTAAGATTGAAATAAACACAACGAAAACTCATTAATCATTTCTAGAAATATACGCACAATCATTTGAAAGTTACTCATAAAAATTCAATACAAAACAACTTAAAAAAACACGAAATTCACGACCACAATAACACAAAACGGCACCACGAGTTTGCACACAAAGCGAAAATAATTGCACAGTTTGTACTTGAACTTCACTGTACTTTCGTGGGAATTTTCTCAAGAGAAAAAGTCGGTATTGTTCAAATTATTCATCGAAATATAATCGATACATCCAGTTATATTAACTTAAAATAGAACGATTTACTTGAAACTATTTTTAGTATTTTTGGCGATGACGAACTTTAAACAACTTTTTATAAAATAATTAAAATATTATATAATAACGGTCTATTACATAAAATTTATTTATTTATGTTTAATTTAAAAAAATTATGACGACTTCAACATTAGTTTTCTTTAGTATCCGTAAAAGTCAGCTGTTTCTATAATGAATTAAGTTTACTTATCCCAGCAACAAAAATTTAAAAATGGATAAATTTTATATAAAGTTTCTAAGTAACCCTCCCTAAAATTGAATTTTAAAAAACTTTTTTCAAATAAATTTTGTTGTTAAATTACTCATACACTCACAAATCAACCTTTTTCTCAATTTTTCCCAAAAACAATCCTACTATAGCCATCTGACAGGAAACGGTTGAACTATCATTATTTTTATTCTTGAAATTCGGCGAAATTAAACGTTTATAACTTATAGAATTATTTCTAAATAATTTAAAATACATATTAAAATTATTTTCATGAGCTGTCAAGCGTTAAAAAGGTCATAAACTTTTTACATGTAATTAAAATATCTTTGATGTTTAAAGTGCTTTTTAGACTTGACAGCTTTTAAAAATATTTATAATTATTTCTTTTAAATTGTTTAAAAACGTTTGTATATATTATAAACCTTTAATTTTGCTTAATTTCCAAACGATGAATACTATATTAGTTCGTTTTCTGCCGTAAGATGGCTATAGTGATATTGTTTTTGGAAAAATTGATACAAAAATAATGCAAAAATATGATTTGCGGCTGAATGGTGCACTTGAGAATAAAATGTATTTGAAATAAGTTGCTTAAAATTAAATTTTAAAGGGGAAAGTTGTTTAAATCATTAAATTAAAATGTTTTACCTACTGCCTAAATATACAAGATCATTAAAATAAATATCTTTGATCTTTTAAGTGCTTTTAAGACTTGGCAGCTTTTAAAAATATTTATATTTAAGTCTTTAAATTGTTTAAAAACCTTTGTATATAATATAGACCTTTAATTTTGCTTAATTTCCAAAAGATGAATATTATATTAGTTCATTTTGTGCTGTAAGATGGCTATAGTGATATTGTTTTTGGAAAAATTGATACAAAAATAATGCAAAAATATGATTTGCGGCTGAGTGGTGTACTTGAGAATAAAATGTATTTGAAAAAAGTTGTTTAAAATTAAATTTTAAAGGGGAAAGTTGCTTAAAGCATTAAACCAAAAGGTTTTACCTACTACCTAAAAATACAAGATCATTAAAATAAATATCTTTGATGTTTTAAGTGCATTTAAGACTTGGCAGCTTTTAAAAATATTTATATTTAAGTCTTTAAATTGTTTAAAAACCTTTGTATATAATATAGACCTTTAATTTTCCTTAATTTCCAAAAAATGAATATTATATTAGTTCGTTTTCTGTCGTAAGATGGCTATAGTGATATTGTTTTTGGAAAAATTGATACAAAAATAGTGCAAAAATATGATTTGCGGCTGAATGGTTCACTTGAGAATAAAATGTATTTGAAAAAAGTTGCTTAAAATTAAATTTTAAAGGGGAAAGTTGCTTAAAGCATTAAACCAAAATGTTTTACCTACAACCAAAAATTCAGAGTGATTAAAATAAATATTTTTGATCTTTTAAGTGCATTTAAGACTTGGCAGCTTTTAAAAATATTTATATTTAAGTCTTTAAATTGTTTAAAAACCTTTGTATATAATATCCACCTTTAATTTTGCTTAATTTCCAAAAGATGAATATTATATTAGTTCATTTTCTGCTGTAAGATGGCCATAGTGATATTGTTTTGGTAAAAATTTATACAAAAATATGATTTCCGACTGAACGGTGTACTTGAGAATAAAATTTATTTGAAAAAAGTCGCTTAAAATTAAATTTTAAAGGGGAAGGTTGTTTAAAACATTTAAAAAAGTTATATTATCAAATTGTTGTACCTATAACTTAGTCAAAAAATATACAGGGTCATACTTTCGTAATTTCCGGCTTCCCTAATTATTTTAGTTTAAAAAAGCTTCAAATAAAGTTGTATTTTAATATCTACAACTTTTATTCGAAGCATTTTTAAAGCAAGAAACTATGAAAATATAGGTAACTTTACATGTAGGTAAGTTCTATGTTCCGGTGTCGTGGTTTTAGACTTTTTCTTATTATGACGAGAGTGTAAATGATAGAAAAAGTAAACTGCAATAGAAAAACTGTTTATTTACACAACAAACATATACAAAATTGAGACTGATCGATTTAAATAATGAAAAAATTGACAAAGTTTTGCCCACGAAGTCGTGGTAGTCTATACAGAACAAGTGGCGAACATAGTCAAATAATAAATTGATTTAATTTAATTCTATTCACGTTCAAAAAATGCAGTAACATTCATATCTTAATATTCACAAGGAGCAACTTCATTTCAGAAAGGATTTCTTTGTGGAAATTGCCTTCACAATAATAGAAATGATATTTTACAAAATATATTCAATCAGTGTTTAAACACACTTAGTTATTGAAATAGTGAATTTATGTACAATGAGGGCCTATGTTAATTATTTACACTGTATTTACATGATGATTACAATAATGATATTGAATATTACGATATTACAGCCCCTTCGGAGACGGAGCGAGCAAAATGCACAATCCATTCAACTATTGATACACTTTATCACATTTAAAGTTCATATGAAATATATACAGAGAAACTTGACAAAATGCGACTGTTTCTTCTTACCAAGTCACTTGTCACAGTGTGATTGTCAATTCACACAATGATTACAACAATAAAAATATAATAACGGTAACAATCACTCAATTTGGGGACAAAGAAATACTTCTTTTCAATATTGACACACTCAAAATAAATTGTAGATATTATGATTTTTAAAAATTACAGGTCGGATTCTACTAGCACCCAAAATTCAGGGGCGTCACTAGGTACTTTTAACAGGGAGGGCGCAACAGGGCGCACCTTTGACAGTCTGATTCTGCATTTAAATTTTTTCATGTTTAAAACATAAAAATATTTCTTTTGGAAGATTTTCAGATGTAATGAAGCGAATACAAATACTTATCTCTTCTTCCCGAGGATCAACTACTATTATTGCAAAATAATCACAATTATTAATTTCCGGAGTTATTTTGCGTATTATACATTTTGCACTACTTTCTATAACATGATTTTGTGACGTAGTGAACAATAATGTGCATTTTGAGGTACATTGTAATTCTGGAGAAAAGGATCAAATTTTTTAATAACTAGAGTCTATAAAATTGGCCTTATTTGTTGAATTTTTTGTTTCATTATGTCCTTGCAATGGGATAGCCTTAAATAATTTCGCCTCTTTTATAGCCTGAATGGTGATTCATTTTGATTTCTTATAGTATCTTTCTTAAGAGGAAAGGTTACCCCTGTACTAAAATATGAAGCGAAAATTCAATTAATTGTTTCGAACTATTAACATTTTAAAAAACTCAACACACGACACGCATACTTCCGATATTAACCTGAATTAAAAAAAAATATGATTGAAATCTATTAGTATTTGACTTTGATTTTAATGGCAAAACGAGAAAAGTCCAGTATTAATAGATTTCAATAATTTTTATTTTAAAATGCAGGTTAGTATCGAAAGGATGCTTGTCGTGTGTTGAATTTTTTATTGCGTTAATAGTTCTAATACAGGAATAATTTATTTGAATTTTCGTTTCATATTTTAGAGCAGCGGTAACCTTTCCTCTTCGGCTAAAGTCGTAGGTACATAATCGTCTCGCTGCTTATTGCAGATAAATAAGTGCATAATAAAATAGTAAAAAAATCAGATTGATTTTTAATAATTTATTTAAATAAAAACACGGAAAGGGAGCGCAAAATTAAACAGGGAGGGCGCAAGCCCCCTCAGAAATGGTCTATCGACGCCACTGCCAAAATTGGGTGGATATACAATTATTTTCAGTTAAAACGATATCTTATTTTCACATCACACCCAAAATAAGGTGTAAATACTTAAAAATTTTGGGAACTACTATAGGTCGAATTATAAAACACCTAAAATTGGGTGGAAAGAGATTATAAACACGAATGGGTTATGTCACCTTGGTTTTCAATAAAAACTCATTCCTATTGTTATACTGAAAAAAAGGTGCAAATAACTACGTAATTTTACGTAGATTCCAGATATATAAAAATATATAGGGTGTCCTTTTGAAATATCAAAGTTAATGTCACTTCCGATTAAACCGGAAGTGCTGCCATCATGTCAATTCTATGATTTGTGAGCCCCTAAGCCTAGTTTACAAATATATCGTCTTAAAGGTGTACATAGGAGATTAACATGGGAAATCAGTTTTTTGCAATTTCCTGCTCGCCTAATTATTTTAAGCAAAAATGCGCCAAATAAAAGTTTTAGAGCATAAAATTCTGCATCTAAATAAACAGAATTACCTTTCCATGCATTGTAACGACAGAAATTAAATATGAAAATATCAAAACTTACGTTGAAAATATCGACAGCCATGGAATATAACAAAAAATAAATAAATGCTTGACGTTTTATCTGTCGCAACTTAAGTTGACTTATTTGACGTTTCTGACAATTTGATTGTGTCTCTAGTTTTATTGTCTGAAATGATTAAAAAATTAACATTTATACGAATGAAGAGCTAAATTCGTGACAATATTTGAAAAGACTGCTAATATGTCTTCAAAAAATACACGTAAGCCGCGTAATCAAAATATAGGACGAGCAGAACATGCGTTACTCTAAGAAAGAGTGTTAGGAATGATAAGTGTAGACCCCTTTTGTAGTACTAAGGTAGATGTATTGGAAATGAGCTGAAAGTACATAACAGCATCATACATAATTTTGTTACGCAAGCTGTATTTTCTTAACTTTATTTATTAATTTTTTATTTCTATTATTGCCATAATTAACGATATTTGTTAAAATCAAATTGTCAGAAACGTCAAATAAGTTAAGTTACGTTGTGACAGATAAAACGTCAAGCATTTATTTATTTTTTGTTCAATTCCATGGCTGTCAATATTTTTAACGTAATTTTCGACATTTTCATATTTAATTTCTGTCGTTACAATACATGAAAAGGTAATTCTGTTTATTGATTTAGATGTAGAATTTTATACACTAAAACTGTTATTTGACGCATTTTTGCTTAAAATAATTAGGCGAGCAGGAAATTGTAAAAAACTGATTTCCCATGTTAATCTCCTATGTACACCTTTAAAATAGACACACGGTATACACCCGAAATTGGGTAAAAAGGGATAAATAAAGGCTCTGGGAATTTTTGAATGGGTTATGTGACCCTGATTAAATTTAGAGAATATTTTAATGCTTCCTATCTTCTGAACCATTCAACGGAAAAAATAATTTCCTTAATGTATTTTATATAGAATTTTATACAGATTTCAAATGTTCAACACCCATCTTTCTACCTTTAACCATGTCCGAGTGAGAGGTAAATATATAAAATAAGAGCTCACTATGATTATACAAATAAATCTGAATTATATTTAATTTCTCCGTAAATTCATCCCCAACTTAAGTGAGCGCTAGCGCCAACAAGTGACCAAGACTAGTAACGCCTCTAGCTCTGAAAAGACAAAACGGCACGAGGTGTTACTGTCTTTCCGGGTGAAGAAAGTCATTCTTATAGTAAATATTTTTAGTGATTTGTATAATACAGCGGGGTATAGGTACTGGTACAGTCTCTGTAAACCACCAAGAAATAGTAAAATGTGAATTTGATTGATTGGCACAAAGGTACACCCAATGCCGAACACTTTTTCTTCAACAGAATAGAAGAACTTATTGTTGAGAGAACGAAGACATTTCTCAAATTTACGTTTTTCGTTGTAATAGTTTGGTTACCGAAAGATGATTATTCAAAGTCATAAGCCGTCTGATAATATGTTACTTGCCGATAATTTCACTGCTTTTAGACCTTTTCAATTTAACAGCTATCTCTTTTTATCTCTGCACATAGTAAGTAAAATGGCGCCTGTAACTGTCGCTGGGCTATCAAAAATATTGCAGTCACTAAAATATCTGTATTCTCAGTGAAAATTTGCATTGTTTGATATTTTAGCTTCAATACAAGCTTTTGTATCTTCTTTTGCGAAGATTTTTAAAGTTATCAAAGACTTTCCTCACATTTTACGTCTAAATTTGAAAAAAAATATTGGTTTACTATGTGCAGATCCTACTGGGCATATCTTCTATCTCTTTAAATTTATCTATTGTGATTTATTTGAAAATTATGCTTTAAATATTGTCTTTCTCAAAGTTTTACCGGCAAAAATGTTGACTTGACCTTGAAGTAAACTACTGAATAACAGAACAATACTTTCATTTAATAGTCAAGGTCACTGGGTAAACATTAACACAGGAGGCAGTATAATACATAATTAAATTTTTGTAACTCTACGACATACGTCATTACTATTATTACAATAGACAGTAATGTCACCACATTATAAAGGCTGTGTATTCTTTCTTCGAACAAGTGACCTTGAAGAGTCATATTTCGTAGCTCCAACTATAGTTTGTTACTGGTAACTGTAAATATTTGAAACCCAATACCTGGTTTTATTCTAGAAAAATTATTTTTTTAATTATAATATAAGACAGAAACATGGTGTATAATACTATAGATATGACATCCCTATTTTTTTTAACATATTGGTTTCACCGATAAATAGGCCGTATTTCTCATTTTACATTCAGTGCCACCACAATGGGCCTTACGCATAGGCGTGCGCAGAACTTTTCTTTTAAGGGTGCCAAAATGAATATGTATAATAATAATAATAATTATTATTATTATTATTATTATTATATATAAGGTAATAAATGAAAATGGAGTTATTTATTTTACCATTATTACTTCTTAATATCTTGAAAAAATAATAAATAAAATATATATTATAGCAACATGAACAAAATAATAATACAAAAACTTAATATTTTCATTAGTTTTAATATATTGGGGGGTGCCGTGGCACCCATGGCCCCCACCGTGCGCACGCCTATGGCCTTACGACATAACATTCTGGAATTAACATGTCATTGTTTGCCAATCTACAGATACGCAGATATCGTTAATGATGATGACATATTCGTAGCGTGCGGGTGTTTACCAGGAGTCACCACACGGGCACTTATAGCTGGCGTGGAGTGTGCAGTACATTTATTGAATGTATGTCCCTCATTTTATATAATAATAATAATAATAATAATAATAATAATAATAATAATAATAATAATAATAATATTTAAAAAAAATTTTGATTACAAAAATAGAATGCTTAATTACAATACAGAAAAATTGATTACGATACTGAAAATTAGTAATAACACAAAAATTGATCATAATATATATCTCTTTGAGAATATAACTCATAAATCACGTGACTTGTTTTCCGCCAATCAACGTTCAGAATCTCCCTAGTTACATGTCTATCACAGCGAGAATATAATTCATGAGTCACATGACATGTTTTCCGCCAATCAACATTCAGAATCTCCATAGTTACATGTCTATCACAGCGATGATAAAAAACAAAGAAATTATCACCTTATTTATATTCGTTTCTAAGGGATTTGTTTTCTTTATTTGACATTGACAGTTAATTTTGAGTATAAAAATGTGCAATAATTGTTGGGTTGATATCAACAACGATGAAAATAATAAGGCAATTGTCAAATTAACCATGTTGTAATATATTAAAAGTTAGGTTAGCAGTACACGCAATGTGTCAGAAAAATTCATTATATTCTCTCATTAAATATAAGCTCGTGATATGATTAATAATCGAAGATATTGCTCGTGAAACCGAAGCAGCACATTTCACTCGTCCTTCGGAATCGTGAAATCTGCAACTCGGTTTCACTCGAGAATATCATCGATAATAATATCACTTGTTATATTACGTATGATTATATCCCCTTTGTTGTTTAATTTTGATTGATTACAACAATAACATTGCTTAATTACAGTAATGAAAATGAGTAACGAATATTATTAAAAGGGCAAAATAAACAAAATTGGTTGATTCAATATTCCAATTCAAATTAAAATGATAGTTATATGAGATATCTGGCGGATGGTAACTTCATAATAGATATTAAGGATACAAGTTTAATATAGCGTTCATAATGAAACGCGTGTGATGTTAAATCACGAGGCGGTGAGCCGAGTGTTTTAATCACGCAAGTTTCATTATTAGGCTATATCAAACGTGTATTCTTCAATATTTTATCTACGACAGTTTAAATTGATCTTAAAATACATTTTTCATTTAAATTTTGACATAATGAGAAACATTGAAATGTTCATTCGTAGCCTACGTTATTAATACGTATTTACGGTAGGCCACGGTTCATTTTATTCATTGTTATGGTTACAATTTACTTGAATGTCATTATGAGTTTCATAATGACATTCAAGTTAGTGTACCAATTACGTATTAGCGCACTGTCGTAGATAAACATAATAAAATGTGTCAAATAGTCACACCTATAGTATTTATAGGTACTTATTTTTCTTTGTACATCTTTCATTCTCTCAACAATTATTTCTCCTATTCTACAGGGAAGACCCTGAAGACACTCAAAACACCGCAATCATCATCCTCTTCTTCATTTCTTCCCTCCCCCTTCTTAATTTTCTACCTCCTGGGCGTTTACAGGTTAGTGACTTGTCAAACAGTGGACTCTCTTTTTGAGTGGTGCATTAGTGGCGTGTCTGCTGTCGGTTCGTCCTGTTCTAGGGGCTGAAGGGGGATGGCAGGTTGCGGGGGCAGAGGACTGGGGCGCGGGAGCGTACGGTACCCGGGCCCCGGGTATAGAACGCCCGGCCATGGCTGGGCTGGCCACGGCTGGCGGGGTAGCGTACACATTAGGCCTCCGTTTCTCAGCGTACAATACCTAGAAAGAAATGTTTTTTTTTACCTAAAAGTTTAATCTACAGGGTATTTTGTAAGTAACGGGGCATACGTTACCTTACCACTTAAAAAAAATGTTGCTTGTTTAAATTTTAAATCCTTTTCAAGTTCAAAAAGAATTATGAATCTGAATAAAAAAAATATTTACAAATCACAGTAGTTTGAGTGAAAAAAATGGCGACTGTTTTGGCGCACTTTTTCGTAAATCAAAGCATGTCGAAGTTATTCTTGATTAGTGAAAGTAACAGGCATTTCTAAATATCGAAGTAATTGCAAATTCAACTTGATTTTTACAGTGCCATAACTTTTACAACAAATTGTGCAGAATATATTTCTATATCTCTATATCATACCATGAACTATGCCACTTTACTTACATAACACCCTGTATGTATACCAATTTTTATTGCAATATTCCTATAGATTATTGAAAATTTAAGTTGTAATTTTTTGTTATATTCCAGAGTGTATACCTAAAAATGGGCACGAGTTACACCCTTTCTGACTTCGTCATTAAATTTTCCATATATTTGTCTATAAGTATACCAATTTCTATAAAAATATTCTTGCGGGTAAAGTTTTTATTGAATATTTTCCAAAATAACATCACTGAAAATTTAAGTTGCAAATTTGTCAAGTTTCGACAAAAACTGTCTAGATACTATCCAACTTGTTGATTTCAAAATTGGAAACCGCAGGTCAAAATACGGCCTTGGCGATGTCACTATTTAATTCTACGATCAAAATTACATAAATATACCAATTTACAAATTTTTTGAACAACTAATACAATCTCCAGAATAAAATAACTAAAAGAAGTTATTCGTAAAAATATTTTTATATAAATCAGGTGTGGCCAACACAATACCTCCCGCTATTTGCAGCCCGAGACAAAAAAGATTAAGTTAAATCTTGTTTTTGGATTAGGGAATTTTACTCTAATTTTGACAGTTTATTTCTTAAAATTTAAAATATAGTCTAATCTAATCCAAGGAACTACCTTTTTTTAAATCCCTCAACAGGATTAAATCCCAATTAGAGTGGGTTCACATTCACACACATCCATGCCCTAGTGGGATTTGAACATAGAGCCCCGAGGGCACTCATGACATGAGGCGTTGCTCTAACCATTGGACACCAGAGATATAATAAAATGAAGATTAAATTTTAAATACCGGAATAGAATAGAATTCACTAATCCAAAAATGAGGATTAGCTTAAACATTTTTGTGAATTGTTATTTTTTTAAATCTAAATACATACCTACATATTTACATATGCTGGAAACTGTATTGAATTCCTTTTCTATTGTTCTATTTACTTTTTTCTTTTTAAAACGTTACTAATATTATTTTGAAATGATTAGTTCTTTGATAGTGACATTTATCTGTCAGTTACATACATTTGAATAACTGCGTTTTGTTTGTTTAAAGCGTAGGTTCTGGGATTTAAATTATACATAATTTTATAAATTTATCCATAAAATATATAGAAAAAGTATTAATGCAAATCCATATTTAATAATCTATAATTTTTATAATAACATTAATCTCGAAAAAATAACATTTAAAGGTATTTTTCGAAGAAAAACTATTTTGAGCTTCTAGTAAAATGCCATTTTCTGAATGATAGTATTTGAGCTAGAGTGGAGGATCCACACACGCGCACACACACAGACATAATCGTGATAATGTTAAAATTGGATTCTAGGGACCTTAAAACGTGGTCATTTACCAAAATCTCGATATGCGATTTTTAGCATGATCCCTATACCTCCCTTACCAAGGGTAGCGGGAGGTAAAAAATTATTCGTAGGAATATTTTTATAAAAATTGGTGTACTTATAGATTAAAGTACGAGGAATTTAATTGTGATATCGAAAAAAGTGTAACTCATACCCATTTTATAAAGTCTGAAAGAAACACATAAATTGGAATTTTGAATAGTTTGAACGTTTTTTGTAGAATTTCCTTACCCTACATGTGGGGGCGGTGGACCAGGCTGCAAGTGATGCAACATCCCCACTCCTATCCTGCTCGGACTTGTCTCTATCGTACTAATCATCTGTCTTTTCCTTACAAATTCTTCCTCATCTGTGGGCTGAGGTATAACATCCGGGTTTTTCTCATCACTGTCGCATTCTCCGCCACTGGATTCGTGTTTGGACACGGGGGAACCCCCGGCGGCTTGGGGCTTGTCTCCGTCACCGCTCCCCCCACTACCCCGGCGGTCAACAGACGCGGGAGATTTGACATGGGGGCGAGAGTGACAGTGAAATCGGAGGACGATAAGAATGACAAGAAAAACGATGAGGAGGGCGGAACCGACTCCGATTAGGATGGAAATGGTGGGGGTGAATTTGAAGGGGAGACCTCGGGGGTGCTCTGGAATAAAAATAAATTATTAATATTTATATTTGTGAATCAAAAACTGGTTCTAGTTTAAATTAAATTTAATTTGATGCTGTTTCAATAACTGATTGATTAAGAATCTTATTTTTTATTTAAGAGTTTAATTAGTTTTCTGCATAAAAACCAAAAAAAAAGTTGTTCAGTATTGTTATTCGTTGACGAGGCCCTCGTATAAACAGAAGTTAATTCAGGGCTAGATGGAGGATGATTCAAATTGTGAAACTCGTAATTTTCAAATGCAGGATCTATACATATAATTATAACAATAGAATACTATACTATTAGTGAAATAATTTTGATTGAATATTAATTACCTAGTTCGCAAACTACAAGCGATTGAAGTCGAAAACAACTTCATTGGTAGCCTGATTTTTAAATCGAGACTAGCGCCACTAGTGCGTCTTTTACGCCCACGCACTGTAAAAAACGGGCAAACCCGCCACCATAGTTTATGTCACAATATTATCAAACAATAGTCAAACTCTTTCCATACTCTATAACATATAAAAATATTTCAGTTGTCACGTACTAAATTCTAAACTTTACAAATTCGTTTCTCACTTACTACGTAATAGCTATTCACATACCTAGGAATGTTATCATAACTGCCGAAGATGTCGGTTTGAGGCCTGTTATGATTAATAACATCCGTGATTTGTTCAATAGTTTATCGGTTTCAGAAAATTAAGACATTATTGATTAATACAATTTTTTGAAATTCTCTCAATAATGCTACTTTCAGATTGCTATGGTTAACAGAACAATTATTTTGACATATGTCAATATGACAAATATTCAAATTATGTGATTTGTTTCACATGTTTATTACTTTAGAATAAAGTAGACCGTATTTAGAACGATAGGCTAACCTTATCTGTATGTATTAATGAAGAGCATTATATTTTCATTTTATTTTATTTTCATTTTGTAGACCGTTGTTGACAAGTCAGTATAGTAATAATATTACCATACAGATACAGTTATTACTTAGTTACCAGCCTACTTTTGTACATGTAAACAATGGAATAATATCCTGAAACCGGTAAAATATTTAAGTCGCGTTTGCATTAAAATTCTTAGTTTATCCTGTTCTCGCAGAAAAAAATATTAAATAAATCTGTATAGAACCCCATACCCTTAATATTTAATGTACTTATATACCAGTAGTTATGAACCACCCTGTGTAGACTGACAACCTGTACCATTAAAATGCATAAAACTTTATTTAGTCATATTTTGTTGTCAGTCACCACAGATTTGCTCATGGTTTTTAATTAGTTTTTCGTTAAAAATAATGTATTATTAATTAAATTTTTGTGGTAAATGTTTACTTATCAAAAATGTTAATCTAAATATTGTGATATATATATTTTATGGTGAGAAACATTTTTAATATTAATAGTGAAAAACAGTATAGGAAACTTTGTTTGGACGGCTTGAAGATAGGTAAGTTCATTATGTATTGTTTGTAATTGAATGGTAATAACAACCATAGACCAAATATTGTAAATATAATATGAATTACATACAGCGACATGCAGAGCTGGGCAAAGTACCGGAAAGTAGTACTTGAAGTACAAGTACCAAGTATCTTGTAATTTCTAAATGTACGTGAAGTACAAGTATTTTTTTAATTTTTAAAGTATTTGAAAGTACCAAGTACTTGAAAAAGTACTTGTAAATTTGGGTGCAAGTACTTTTTCAGATAATTGATATTTTTCTGATTATATGGACCTTAAAAGGTGATTATTGACAAAAATTTCAATATGCGATATTTATTTGGTTATTTAAAGCAAGAGTTCCTCGTTGGGACTGCCGTATCACCTAGCGATCTCATGACGTAAAATTGATGTCATATGATCGCCAAGCGATACGAGAAGCTGTACTGAGATGTTTTACGTCATACGATCGCCCGGCGATACGGCAAAGTCCCAGCACTGTAGTTTGGTAATACAAACATTATATGCTATATATAGTAGGCAGGTTAGAATTAAGTTTTTTATGCCAAAAAAATTGCAAATATATCTTTACTTTCATATTATCGCAGAAAATATATTTATTAATAAAATTCACATGATTATGTACTACACCACTGCAGAAGATACACTGACAGACAAACAATTCTCATAACATTATTAACTTTTAAATTATTCATTGAACTTCAAGTACATTTATGTAATTCAAGTACATTTAAAATACTTCAAGTACATTTAAAATACTTCAAGTACATTTAAAGTACTTAAAGTATTTAAAAATAGTTCAAGTACTTTTCATTGCACTTATGCTGGATTTATACAGCGTAAGCCGTAACGTAACGTATCGTGCCGTAACGTAACGTAAAGAATAAATCAATGCATACAAATGTGATACTTTATACAGACGTAAGCCGTAACGTGACGTACCGTGCCGCAATGTGTCAAAAACCCAAAGATCGCCAACATTTATCTTTCTACGTTACGGCACGTTACCGTACGTTGCGATATTACGAAAATGACTACTGCCCTGCGCTACAGTCTGTTTTTGTGTGGCTAATTTTGTCAAAGTTGGGTTTAATAAATTAAATGAAAATAAATATAAAAAATACTGCATTACTTTGACAAGTACAAAGTACTATAAATAGAAAGTACTTGCAAGCCTAATAAAATACTTTTCTTGCAAGTATTGCCCAGATGTGGCGACATGTACTTTCAAGAATGCGCAAAAAGTATCTTAGTCACAAGATTTTAAAGTTTGAGCGTTTTTACAAACGTCCTATAAAAATGTCTAAATATTATGTAATGGTTTATCAATGTTTATTCTTCTAAGTAGTAAAGTTTCTTTGATTATATTATCTCAAATTCAAAAAAAAGACTAAATTTATTTTTGCTAAAAGCTCTTCAATTGTTTTGTCATGAAAAATAATGATCGTATCTTGTTTAAAATGGCGGTATAATATAAATTTGTGTTTGGAATTTGTGCCTTGTCTTATTGGAATGTTTTGATAAGTCCTTAGAGATTTGGTTGGGTGTATTTGGCATTGCAATACAATAAACAGATGAACAATGCAGCGTTGACAAATGACGCTCGATTATCCAAAGTGAAAATTAATTATCGGCGCTAGTTTAGCCTCTGGAGACAGTTGAAGCTCGACCAAAGTGATAATAACCCCATCATACAAATGTACAAATATATTCCAGTACTGGATTAACATAAAATTGAACCCTTGGGATACCGGAAATTATTCCAAATTAATTCGTTACCAATATATACAAACAGAAAAAAATAATAATCCGAAATACATTTTTTTATTAATATTATCGGCGTTGCAAAATCTTCACTGTGGACGTGGATGCAAGTCAATGCAGGTTATATGTGGGTTACGTTTAATTTTCCCGCGCTACATTTTTGTAGCTAAATTCACTTGACACAACTGTTTCTATCTCATAGCTCATCAAGCGTTCTCTCTTGCTGGGGATGGCCAAGGTCTTGCTGGGGTTGCGACGTCACGGGATGACGTCATGACAAATTGTAAAATTCATTTGCATTTCTCTCGTTCTATAAATTTTTATATATGGGTCTAATATTCTCATCTCTACATTAACATATAAAAAAATCAGAAAATCGTGAAAAACTCTATTACTCTTTTTATTGAATTAAAAATTTATATAATTTTTAATAAAGAAAATACAAGAAATAATCAAGAATATATTCTCTTCCATGTTAACGATTGCCTCCCAACGATTTGGCATTTTAATTCCACGCTTGAAGAAATTCGGTGGTTTGGGAGTGAAGTCAAAATGGCTTCCTTGAAACGAGAAAACTATTTTCTTGCTATACTTTCCCCAATGGCGTTCTCTCCGTAAATGACATAAATGGTTCTAGCGGCATTTGATGCCTTAATTCTTCAAATAAACAGATATGTCGGAAATGCTTGTTGTTTTCTATTTGACACTCCATTTCTTCAAATAATACGTCGTCTATACACAACTGACTCAACAGTGTCTGTATATTCAACTGCTCGGACAGAAGTCACACTTTTCACCTCACTATCTGTCTATTTATGTAACTCTCTCACTTCCACAGCGTCAGTATCACCGACTGTCCATATGACACAACTTTTCAACACTACTGCCGAGTATCCATTTTCACTCGCTTTTACTGTGTCCGTATACCTAGCTTCCCAATACTTGTCAACACTACCGAGTATTCACACCACAGCTATCCCAGTTTACCAGTAACTTTCCGAGTACCTACTTGACAGTATACTGCATACGCTCACCACGATAATGCTGTGCTTCAATAAAGGCCCAATCAGAATAAAAAAAAAAAATAGCGGTAGTATCAGAATTAGTGGCATCGGTAGCGTAAGAAATTTATAGTGAAAATTATTTCCGTTCACAATAAAAAATTATTGAAATTATAGTTTATAGGAATTTTTTATTATAAATTACTAGGGTGCACGGTTGACAGTAATAGCTGTCATTTTATTTTTGCGCAAAAAGCAACTGACACTTATCCACTTATCCACAAGCACTCCATTGTGGTAAGTTACGTATTCCCTTTTAATTTTGCAAAGTTTATTAATAAGTCTGTTTGTTTATATAGCGCAACATCTGAGGCACAACCCAAAATGATCCTTTTTCTATTGCTCATTTTATCTGATGAAATCAGAAATCAGAAGTCAATAAACGTCAAAACTGCCAAAAAATTAAGCGGTAGCGTAGTGGCAACGTAGAAGTTTGGAGTTTGCAAACTCCTACCGCTGCCATTGCCACTGCGCTACTACTAATTTTCGTAATTTTTGGATGTGAACGAATACATTTGCTATAACGCATTTAATTTTTTACCCAGGCCACTACCACTGCCACTAATTCTACCGATACGTTAATTTTTTTGTTGTGAATGATACCTCTATATGTCTCTCCCTGTAACTAACTAACTCCCGAGCATAGTTGCATCCCTTTTATACAGCTGCCATTAACTTCCAGAGAGCTCTAGAATGTTCGACCGCATAATAACAATGAACACAAAAGGTTCAGGCGACCGGAAGTAATTAAACACTTCGCGGCTTGTTTGTTTACGTAGCCCGGCTGCTAGCGCGATTGCGTCATCACTTCATCACTACGCTTGTTCAGCGTGCAGCGGGGCTCACACGTTACAATACAAATGTTTCTTTAATGATTTTCTTTCTTGTTCACTTCTTTGTGAAGGATTTTCATATTCCCCCTATTTATAGTTCTTCATTTGGTTGTCCATTTTTCTCTAATGTAGTTGTCTGTAAAAAATGTTTCTCCGACGAAGGAGGTGGAAAAAATGGGCGCCAATAACAAAGTAATATCGCGGGGTGTTATTTATGCTGGAACGCCGAGTAAATTGTGAAATACTCTGGGTAGTTTGTGAGATAAATACCGCGCTGTCTCTGCTTGGATGCAATCTGTTTTTATGGGGTTATAGGCGATGCACGGGACAAGCTTTAAATTTGTGGTTTATGGCGGCAATGCGAGAAACTACACACGCCGACCGCACCACAATTTATGAGAATTAAACACGGACAAAGTTAGACTTTTTCCTACCGTATTTTTTTACGAAAATTCACCCCGAGGCAACTTTAAATAGTACAGAAAATATAAACTATACTCGTATTACAATAAAAACAATCTGTTGGTTTATGTTCTGTTTATTTTAATTTAAATCCAACCCTTCTTCAGAGAAAAACAAATAAATAATAACAGAAAAATTGTAACAAGTAACCAATGTAACATTTTATAACATATTTAATATAGGAAGCAAGCCATGCTCAACTGTTTGCGAACTTTTTGCGAGCAATTCGAGAACTTAACGTCCACACAACATTTGAATGAGGTCATGCACGATTTTTTTACTTTAATCGATAGAGTCATGAAAAATAATAGACCCATATTTTTTATTTTTCCTCAAACCGATCTTTAATACTGAAAAAATTGTAATTAAAAATGATATTGTTCAAAATGCGGCTGATTTTCTCCACCTCGTCCCTTGCCCAGTGACGTCAGCGTTTCATTAACGCGGCCATTTTGATTGTCACATTAGGTTAAACGTCAAAGTGAAATTTACGAAAGTTAACATGTCGGTGAAACGCCAAAGTGCCAAAATACTAGCGAAAATAGTGAGAAAATATTTTTAATAGTACCGCGTGATACAAAAAAACAACTCGGAAAATAGTTACTGTTTGTATTGAAAAATACCGATTTGATACGCAACAGTAATGAAATTCTAAGATTACACAACGAACAACGTAGACAAATGTTAATGACTAATGACCAGCAGCTGAGTGATACGTGGATAACTTCAGGACAAATGTAAATTATATTTATAAAAATTAATATAATGATAGAATTGTACGAAATATTCAGGTATGAAATTTTTGTATGAACCCATTTAAATACTGGTCTAGGAAAGCACAGAAATACATCACTATGTCTGGTTGAAAATAGATGGCCGACTAGGGTAACCGAATATCAAAACAGGGGTGCTTTTATAGTAATTCGGTGTACTTTTCGAGGGCCTCTGGCCAGAGATGTGTACGTTGACCGAAGGTATTATTGTCCGTTTAACTTTGGTGGTGCGGTTAACGTTCGACTATAATTTTTAATATTCTACGGATTACGAATCAGAAAGTTTTAATTAAATTTGCGAAGTAGGTAAGCTATGAATGCGTTTGCTTGTTTTTTAGGCTTTATCCCAGTATCAATATCAATTTATTGACATTACCATAGCAGCAACTCATAACACGCTCTAGGGTGTTATATGGTATATAACAACCCTGAATGCAGGGTTGTTATGATAATAATAACATACCAATTGGACGTAATAGCTATTAACATACCTAGGAATGTTATGTACATCATAACTGCCGCAGATGTCATTTTTAAATCCGAGCTCGTAGAGCGATGATTTTAAGACATCTAAGATTTGTTATGATTCATAACATCCGTGGTTTGTTCAATAGTTTATCGGTTTCAAAAAAGGAAGACTATATTCATAAATATTATTGTTTGAAATTCTTTCGTTAATGCTCATGTTTATTATTTTAGAATAAAGTAAACCGTATTTAGAACGATACACTAACGTTATCTGTATGTATTAATGAAGAGCATTATATTTTCATTTTATTTTATTTTCATTTTGTAGACCGTTGTTGACAAGTCAGTATGGTAATAATATTACCATACAGATACAGTTATTACTTAGTTACCAGCCTACTTTTCTACATGTAAACAATGGAATAATATCCAGAAACCGGTAAAATATTTTAAACATTTTTCGTTTATGTTGAATATAACAAAATTTTGAATTTCCTCTAACAGTAATTCCGACTCGAGGGTTGCTTTTATACCTGAGAGGAACGAACTATAATTTGCGGTATTAAATTTTTTAAATACCCCCCTGAATTCTGTTGCTAAGGTCATTTTAAATGCCTCCTGGTATTGAGTACAATTCTAATCTTCTGTAATTGAATACATATCAAATATAGGGAAATGTTTTCAAAATAAACCACATCTATTAAATAATCTAAACGTCAACTTTCATTCGCTAGTCATACTATAAACACCGAACACGTCACTTGTTCGCTAACAGTCCGCGAACAGCTCGCGAACGTTGTGTGTACGTGGCTTAAACCGTCACAATGATTGAGATTATTATTCTTGGTTTAAAAATTTCTGTGGCTTTACTAATTAATCTGTTCTTGAAGCAATAAAAGCTTGTTTTTATTGGTATATTCAGACGGTATTAATTTAATTCAATTGCACAGTTGCAAAATTAACATAACAATTTTACCTTTTTCTGCGGTGAGCTGCTTCTCCGGTAACCTCAGCGTAGCCGCTTGCATTACAACTGGTTCACTCCTCCCTTTCGCGTTATATGAATAAATCGCTGCCTGATAGTGAGACCCGGCTTCCAGGCCTCCGGGAACTGCAAATCTAGCCACAGGGCTGGACAAATTAGCTCTGAGTTCTTGGGTTTGACTCTCACGGACCTACAACATACCAAACAGTTGTTAGAAGTAGTTTACATAAGGTTTAAGGTGTGTACCTGGAGAAGAAATGACTGAGGAAGGCCTCCGTTGAATCCTTCTGAACATCGGATGGAGAAAGAAGTCATGGAGATGTTGGATACGGAACAGTTGTGGACTTGGTCTGGACGACCTAAAAAAATATACCCATTAATAGGTGTGCTAATAATGTCGGATATGAACAAGAAGCCAATTTCGCAGATAAGGTGTTGGTATGGTGGCTATTTTCACAAAGGGAGTATCTCCAAGCCTTATGTGGGCCAGGTGAGGTGAAGCTTTGGATAGTCAAAGATACATCGATAAATAGTTTAACAAAATTGGTTAATTTTAATGAAGATAAACACGCTGGGGATTATTTTAACTTCTGGCCAGACTTTGCATCTTATCGCTATGCAAGACAAACTCAAAATTGGCTAACAGACCAAAACGACTATCCCTCTAACCTTCTCCAGGCTAGTCCTATAGAATATTTTTGGACTCTTATATCTCAAAAAGTTTACTATGGATGATGGGAAGCCCAACATGGGGACGAATGTCCAAGAAATCTATGATTATTAAGTATTACAAAAGTTTAAGTAAATGCACCAAACCTCCCGCTATTTAATTTTTATTAATTTAAATATACATATTTACATATTTAGTTATTGCGGTAACTGTATTAAGATCCATTCCATATAACTATGGTTCTATTTACTATTTTCTTTTTAAAACGTTACTATTATTAATTTGAAATAATTAGCTCTTTGACAGTGACATTTATCTGTCAGTTACACACATTTGAGATATGAACTGTGTAACCAAGGAGTTTTGCTAGTTTAAAGCGTAGGTCCGGGATTAAAATTATAGATAATTTTATAATTTTATTCATAAAATATATAGAAAAAGTATTTATGCAAATCTGTAGAAAATTTAATAATCTTTAATTTTTATAATAACACAAATCTTCAAAAATAACATTTGAAGGTATTTTTCGAAGAAAATATATTTTGAGCTTCAAGTAAAATGCCATTTCCGGTTATATGATATACACCAAAATCTAATGGTCTCTTCCCATCTTAGAATAAGGTAGAAATACAAGGTTTCAAAATTTTCTGAATGATTGTATTTGAGTTAAAGTGGAGGATCCACACACACACACACACACACACACACACACACACACACACGCACGCACGCACGCACGCACGCACGCACGCACGCACGCACACACACACACACACAGACATCATCGTGAAAATGTTAAAATTGGATTTTAGGGTCCTTAAAACGTGGTCATTTACCAAAATCTCGATATGTGATTTTTAACACGATCCCTATACCTATGTATTTTGTACAAATTCTATACAGAAAGTTCCTTGCAGAAGATTCTATATTGCTTGTACATTACCTTCCGGCAGTTGTGTGTATTTTATATAAATTCCATACAGAAAGTTTCTGTCAAAAGATCCTATATTTCCAGTAAAATTATAACCCAAACATATTATGTCAATTGCACCTAACAGTGACACCTTTCATCTTTCAATCAGAATTTTCTTCATATAGCTGTTTCCGTGGTTATAGCAAAGCTGGCTATTTAATGAAATTAAATTTCTTTATAATTTTAATGGGGTCTCATGGCCACGTGCCTTATGAGTGTCTGGTCGTGAATCTGGGGAACCAGGTTTGATCCCAACCGACGACAAATATTTTCAATTTTAAATGACACAAAATTGCCCGTGTGGTTTATTCTCCACGCCAGCAATGAGTGCCCGTGAGGTGATGCCTGGTAAGCGCCCGCACGGTGCAAATATTTCATCATTACCGATATCTATGTACAAAGCAGATTGGCACACCCAGCAATGGAAAATAAGCCGAGATGATATATGTATTACTTTTTAATTTTTTTACCTCCATATCCATTTAATATGAAGTATAAAATGCAGTCGCATCGTATAGAGAATAAAATATTCTTTAATATTTATAATAACATTAAATGTGAAAAAATGTTATTTATCATTGTTTTTTCAAGAAAAACTTAAAATCTTCAAATGAGGGTACTTCCGGTTGACCAATTATAACTAAAATCTAATTAGCTTTTTATATGGATGTAACGAAGAGAAATACGAAAATAATTATAATTTTTGGAATTGTAGTTTTATAGTTATCGAAGGAGAAATTTTTGTCACACACACACACACACACACACACACACACACGCACACACACACACACACACAGGCACACAGGCACACACACACACACACACACACACACACACACACACACACACAGAGAGAGAGAGAGAGAGAGAGAGAGAGAGACATACATACAGACATCATCGTAAAAATAGTCAAATCGTCTTCTAGGAACCCTAAAACGTGCTTATTGATTAAAAACTCATCACCGATTTTTTTGACCAATGACAATACCTTCCTTATCTAAAGGTGACGGAAGGTACCTAAACATTGTTGATATTTGTATTTCCTAATAAAATATTTATTTTGGGTATAAATCATCCAGAAATATTTTTCCAGACCTCAACTATGGGTGAATACTATATTAAATAAATTGTTATTTTAAGAGTAAGGTTTGAGGTAAAGTCCAAAGAAATAATTGGAATAATTCAAGAGTAAAGTTTCGTAAACTAAGTCTCTTTGAAGTCGGCTGCACATTCCTGAAAGAATCGTCAAACTGAAGATAAATTAAAGAAATTGGCTGAAAGACAAAAACGCTGAAAGGAATTAAAAGCTTCAACTTCAAAGTCACCTACTCCTTGCTCTTGTTGAGGAGATTAAAGACAACATACTGTCGGGAGAAAAATGAAAGCGTAATGTGGGCTCCCTTCACAGCCGTCTCTGTTATGAATATGATTTTCAGCCTAGTGTGAGTGATGGTATAATTGTGCGCGGACAGTTATTTGAATGTGTGCGGAGCCATTTTCCGCGCGATGTTCATTTTTTCCCCGTGTTCTTTTGTTAAATTCGTCGACCGGGACCCGTTTGTTTTCCAATGGAAACGACACCAACGACGAACACAGGATAAAAATTCATGTAATTATTTCTCTCTCTATGAAATGGTTTAGAAAGAATATTCCCTGTGGAGGTCACCAAACTTTCACCAGTATTATACAGGGTGTTATGTAAGTAATGTATCATAGTTCATGGTTTGAAATTGTGAGACTGTAAAGCCGACCAATGAGCCTGTTTCACATTTTTCAAAAAGTATTTTAAATGAGAGTTTATGCAATATTTGTTGTTATTTTCGTAAATAATTAAATACGAATATTGGCGCCAAAAATAGTCATGAAAAACAACCCCCCACTCCTGTGTTGTAGAAGCACATACATTACATCATTCACAGTCAATAGAAAAACAGTTTTTCCATCACCTACATTTATTTTAGTTATTTAAATAAATAAACGTAGACGATAGTTTGTCACATATTAATAACAAACTTCTAATTTGACATTTGACGCTGATATTTTCCATTATAAATGAGTAATAATGGCTACTACAGAATATACTCAAGCTAAATCTGACAGTTTACCGAAAATCAAAAGCTGGATGATGGCTGAATTTATATCAAAAAACGATTGTTTTACTGTTGCCGAAATAAGTTGTGTTAAAGAGTTAAGGTAAAATAAAATGTAAAACCCCAACCATCAGCTTTTCGACCTACTGCTTCCAGCCACAATTTTCTTTTCTTCGCATCTTTTGGCATATTTATAAATTCAATAGTAAGTTTGTTCCTACCGCATTTTTGCAAGAAGGTACAATACGATACTGTAAATTACTCATTTTATATTGAATTTTGTATTATCTAACACGAACCAAACTCAAAAATTTGACACTTGTTTGAAAACTTTGACAATATATTTATCATAACACTTGTAACAAAACACAAAGAATTGACACTATAAGGGACCAATAGCAGCCGATGAAGATATATGTGTTGTGACGTCACATTCTGTATATCCAAATTTCAAAAATTAATTGTAAAATATCTAATGGATATTTTGTGATATTTTCAAATTTGAGGCTATTTAAATAATGATATCTTTTTAAATTTTATACTTAGAAGGCATATAAAAATTCTTGCAACAGCCCTAAAATTAAGTTGTCCCAAGAAACAATATTTGTTGGTAGTCATAAATGATTGAATTTACAATAAGTGACGTAGTACTTAGATATTTAGAAATGCCTGTTACTGTCACTAATGAAGAATACACCGACATGCATTTGGTTCTGCCTCTGGCTTGAAAAAGTTATAATTCCGGATTACGATACTTTGCAACTTTGTTTATTAAGTGATAATATATAGTACGTTACTTACATAACACCCTGTACAGGGCGACTCATAAGTTGCTATATTTACAATAAAAATATTCGTACAACAGTAATTTCGTGTAAAGAAATAAAAATAAAACATCATTAAACCGTCTCCATTCACTTAACATCGTTCGCATTTCATTTCATTTTCTTCATAATTAAAATCGCCCTTAATCCCTTAAACTTCTCACTAACTCCCTCCTGTTAGTAGGCCATGAAATAAAAACAAATCTACCGTCTATTGTTCCCGCCTTTGTACGGAATTAAAAGATTATAAAACCTAACGACCAACGACATCACGTACTGTATAGAGGAGTCAGACTAGATTCAAAATGAACACTATACTGGATTTAAATACAGTGCAGGGAGGGTTACTGTTACTGTGGTTACAAGGGATGATCCTAATCTTGGTTTAAATAACCCAAGGGTGGAAATAGGGGAAGTTTTCAAAAGGAGAAGTTTCTTGTTAATTTTAAATAATAATAAAATAATTCTCACATATATTTGCAAAATCTATGGGATATTTTAATATATATTATGTACAATACCTAGATACATTTTCTTTATATTCAATATCTTGAAATTTCCTTTTTCTATTTTCTTTTCTTTTTCTTTATATTCGTCATTTTTTCGCAAATTCCTTTTTATATTCTTTTTTACGTATATTCCTTTGCGTTGTTGAGGAACACATATTTTTGACAGTGGCATACAAATATTTTTGACAGTGACATTTATGTGTCAATTATAATCATTTGAATTTCTTGCCATGAAGTACTTTGATCTGAGATTTTTTACATCAACTTATTTTATATGCATTTCTTTATCAGTAAATCTATAGAAGATATAATAATGAACTTATATTTATCGAATAATGAATTTAACGTTCTTTAATATAAGTATTTACATAAATTATCGATAAATAATATTTAGATGATTTTTTTCTTGTAACTACTACTTCCGGTTGTCTAATTGTTACCAAAACTTAATCAAAACTCTTCCCATTATTGTTAGATTGAGGAATCCGTAGTTAAAAATGTCTTTAGTCTTATAGTATTTGAGAAATTGTAGATCCAACATCCACACGCACACGCGCGCGCGCACACACACTCACACACACACACACACAAACACACACGCACACACATCCTCATACACACACACATCCACACACACACACACACACACACACACACACATCCACACACACACACACACACACACACACACACACACATCCTCATACACGCACACACACACACACATCATCGTAAAAATGTTATAATCGGATTCTAGGGACCTTAAAACGTGCGTGTTCACTAAAATCTGGATATGCGATTTTTAGCATGAATATTTTTTTTCTTGACAAAAATCTTCTAATTTTTATTGTTTTGAGGTGTTACATTTAAGTTTGCTTTTTCAACGTTTTAAATAGATTCCTGTCCGAATCGACTCGTTTTTAATAAAAACTGATAACACTGAAAATATACACACTTTGACAGGTACGTAAACAGTATGTTTCTAAAACGTCAAAAATTTTTCGCTTATCAAATCTCACATACTTGTAAAAATACGACATCTTATTGGCTTAAAGGGTGCGAATTTTTTTTTTTGTGAGGGTGTTTTGTCAAAATGAGACTTGGTAATTAGGTATAATCCTGAATTTGGATTGGCTTATAAATTTATGAGTGAAATAGTCAGTATAATACTGTTCCCATTTTTTGAATTTTCAAGTGTTTTGCATCAAAAATTAAAAATAAAATAAATAAATATATCATCGTGGCATATTACCCATTGCTGGGTGTGCCAATCTGCTCTGTACGCAGATATCGGTAATGATGATGACATATTTGTACCGTGCGGGCGTTTACCAGGCGTCACCTCACGGGCACTCATTGCTTGTGTGGAGAGAGCACCACAGGGGTCAATTTTGTGCCATTTAAAATTCGAAATATTTGACGTCGGTCGGGATCGAACCCGGTTCCCCAGATTCGCGACCAGACACTCAGGCACACAGCCACGAGACCGTTAAAAACTAGTCGTTGGTATTTATCAGAAAAATTGACGCTTTTTATTTGAATTATCGCTTCATATTTTAGTACAGGAGTAGCCATTCCTCTTAAGGCTTATTGTTTTCATGTAGTTATCACGTAAAATAAAATAACAAATTGTTGTATCTTGGAGCAATTAATTCAAAGTTAAGTCTTGTAAAACTTGAATTGTTTCCGAATATCCTCGAGCAAAAATCCCTCCCTAATTCAGGGGGTAAGTGGAAACAAGTGACAAGCGCTGGGGGGCATCGCGCCCTACTGCTGACGCGTCATACTATCTCACCACTTCCGGTTTAAACCCGGATTATTTCACACGCGCTATCGCCATCCTTCCGCCGGAATCCGGGTTGCAGCTTTCCTAATCCCAAGATTGCCGGCCACGCAATTTCCAAATGGCAGAAATGAACTTATCTAAAATTTTTTATGTGATATGTGATAAAATTTAACGGGACAAGTTTTGATTGGCGAAGTTGATAGCAGTAAAATATACTAATCAAATAGCTGAGAAGTTTTTAATATTCTACGTCAACAGTTAACGGACGAAGACGAAGCCAAGTTTACCTACTAATTATAAATGTATAAAATTTCACCAAAACTTTCAAACACGGTCTTAATTCGTTTTTAAACTGACTGACTTTTAATATTTTAACGAACTATTTCGAAATGAAATTTTAAATTAATCTGCCGAAAGAATTTGTTTTCGCTTAATTATTTTCTCAACACAAAGAGAGGAATAGTTTCGCAAAATTGCGATAATTTTGTAAGATATTCCCTTAATTGTTAGCGATATAAATGAAAAGAAATTAATATTATTATCAAAAAATAATTTTATATTAATGAGGTTTAATATAAAAACAACCAATGTCCTCATTTCATATTTTTTGGATTAATAATTCAATTAATTTCTATGTAAAATAAAATCGAAACTTCTAGTACCATCTTGTGTTCATTTCTGAACTAATTACATATATATTTTATGTTTAAAAATTGTTAGAAAATAGTGCAAAATCTTGCTGCTTCGCGTAGTAATTTTTGTACATATTAATTAAATATATTTTCTACGCTAAAACAAGTAGTTCTACATATTTCAATTTCAAACATCAAGTCTACAAGTAACAATGTAAAAGTAGAACTTTGGTTTGTACAAGTCTGCTACACCCTAATGTTAACGCGCGCTGACCGATGAAAAGCATAAATTCACGATTTTATTAATATTTTATTTAATTGAATTGATTTATAAAAATTGTGAATCTAAACATGTTGGTGCTGCCACCAAGCATCAAAAAAATATACTACTAGGGTCATAGAATGTTTAAATTTAATAATATAACAAACAATTTTGTACAAATGGTGTTATATATGTTTTTAAAGTAATTCTTGCGGTGTTTTCTCCACTATAGCTGTGAGTGCCTGTAATTTAATTTTTATTAATTTTAATATATACTTATATTTATGCTGGAAACTGTATTAAATTCATTTCTATATTTACTTTTTTCTTTTTAAAACGTTACTATTATTAATTTGAACTGATTAGTTCTTTGACAGTGACATTTATCTGTCAGTTACATATATTTGAGATATGAACTGTGTAACCAAGGAGTTTTGATTGTTTAAAGCGTAGGCTAGTAAAGTGCCATTTCCGGTTATATGCTATACACCAAAATCTAATGGTCTCTTCCCATATTAGAATAAGGTATTTAAATTATTTGAATAAGAGTGGAGGATCCACACACACATACACACATAAACACACACAGACACACACACACACACACACACACATACCCACACGCACATACATACACACACACACACACACACACACACAAACGCAAACACACACACATACCCACACGCACTCACATACACACACATACACACACACACACACACACACACACACACACACACACACACAAACGCAAACACACACACATACCCACACGCACACACATACACACACATACACACACACACACACACACACACACACACACACACACACAGACATCATCGTGAAAATATTAAAATTGGATTCTAGAGACAGACACCTTAGAACGTGGTCATTTACCAAAATCTCGATATGCGAGAGAAAAATTTTCGGCGAGGCCGCTTGCGGCCGAGGCAAGACAATCTCGAAGGCGCTAAAGGATTTTGTGCACAAGATATACACAATATTTTTTGTGCAACCGTAAAAATATGTAATTGCAAATTTAATTAATTTTAAACAGTTTCATTGTAAATAGAAAGTTAGCTTTCAAGGTGGCTATGGGATTGATATTTGATAAACAAAACCATGCAATTCTCAAGTGTCAAAGTGATTGTTTACCTAATTTCGCGGCTGCTACCATGACAACGGCCACGAAATTTAATTTCGCGGCCTGTATTGCGGTTGTGAAATGCTTATTTCGCGTCCGGTTGCACAAAAAGGTATTTTTTGAAGAAAAACTATGCTGAGCTTCAAGTAAAGTGCCATTTCCGGTTACATCAAAATCTAATGGGATCTTTGCATATTAGAAAAAGGTCGAAATACAATTTTTCAAAATTTTCTGAATGAGTTAGGAGAATTCACACATTCATACACACACACACACACACACACACACACACACACACACAGAGAGAGAGAGAGAGAGAGAGAGAGAGACATCATCGTGAAAATGTTAAAATTGGATTCTAGGGACTTTAAAACGTGTTCATTTACCAAAATCTCGATATGCGATGTTTAGCACGATCCCTATGCCTCCCTTATCAAGGGTAGCGGGAAGTAAAAAACTCTATTTTATTTCGTACTGTACATAAAAATAGTCAAGCTGATATTGCTGCAGCTAAATCTCAGATGGGTGACCGCCACCTGTACATATATAAAAAATTATTCTTACCTGCCGCTATGATGTGGAACACACATGGAACCCTTTGAACCCCAACTCTGTTGGTCGCGTAGCATAGCAACGTCCCATAATCCAACTCCGTCATGGGTGTATAACTAACCAAACTCGTAGTCCCCGCTCTTGCAATATGGTTTGCTGCAACATCTACGCTCTCCGCCGAATTGTTGAACGTCCACCTGAAGGCCACATCAGGAGGATTGGCATCAACAGCACATCTGATTTCCGCTTTCTCTTGCTTGGCGACTCCATGGACTCTTGGTTGTCCAGGTTTGCACGTCGGAGCGAACTGGACGTTGAGGTGGAAGATGGAGCTTTCGCCATCGCCTTCTGTGTTGTAGCCAACGCAGGTGTAGTTACCGCCGGTGGATCGAGAGACGCCTTGGAGGACTAGACTTTGGTTGGAAATGATTACGCCCTGGCCGACATTGTGGTTGAGAGTACGGCCCTAAAAATAAAGAACGAACAATTTTAAAGTTGCAGTCGTTGTTATATTAGTCGCGTCCTTTTTACATAATATATCAGTTCGTCTTAAGGCTGGTTCATGTAAGCTCTAAACTTAAGACTTTACCTAAGCGTTAGCATTATGACTTTGCATTAATGTACATAAAGATGAAAAATAATGTACAACTCTTGCCCTACGGCTTGTCACCCCAATTTTTTTACTGGCCTCCTTAATATTCAGTTAAAATTTGAAACAGAAACTATTGAAATTAATGTACATAAAGATGAAAAATAATGTACTACTCTTGCCCTACGGCTTGTCACCCCAATTTTTTTACTGGAAATAAAAGTATATGGCCTCCTTAATATTCAGTTAAAATTTGAAACTGAAACTATTTTAATTAATGTACATAAAAATGAAAAATAACAGAACAGAACAGAAACTATTTAATTTAATGTACATAAAGATGAAAAATAATGTACTACTCTTGCCCTACGGCTTGTCAACCCAAATTTTTTACTGGATATAAAAGTATATTTATTTATTTATTTATTTAATTATACACTGCCCAACAGAAATACATCCAATAATGGGACAGGAAAAGTAACACATTTATATTACATTTCTTTCATGATAAGTGTTTTGAAGCACTTTGGTTTATGGAGAAAAACATCAACATTAGCGAATTTAAATTGGTAAATATGACACATACGGTGAATTGGAGACTTAAAGTGGTGTAGGTAGGTAAAACGTGTAAGAGGTCCGAGTAGTAAAGAAAGATGTGTGAAAACAAATAAGACTAAGGCATTTAGGATCATCTACTTCACCATGAATCAATTTGCAGAGGTGTTGAACAGCAAGAAATTCACGACGTTCATATAAGGTGTTAAAGTTAAATTGTTGAAGTAATTCTTTGTAACTGATATGAAGGTCCGGGTATCTTTTAAATTGTTTGAAATATAGGAATTTAAGAAACTTTTTTGTAGACTGTCAATGCGGTCCTGATGATGTTCATATATAGGATTCCATATAATTGAGCAGTATTCTAATTTCGAACGTACAAAAGAAAAGTAAAGGGAAATAATAGAAGAAGTGTCATGGAAGGAACGCGTATTGCGAATAATGAAACCTAACATTTTGATAGCAGATGTGTATATACGATCAATGTGATTATTAAACGTTAGTTTACTATCAAATGTTACACCGAGATCATCAATTACGGAACAACGCGATAAAATAATATTGTCAATAGAATAATTGAAGTTTAAATGTAAACTTTTTCTGGTGTATGACATTACATAACACTTTAAAAATAAATTATTAAGGGAGCACCATTGGGATAATTTGTGTAAGTCTTCTTGTAAAAGTTGACAGTCATTAATACAAGTTATAGGATTAAAAATCTTTAAATCGTCAGCAAATATCAGCTTATCACAATGTAAAATATTAGTAACGTCATTTATAAATAAAATAAATAGAAGAGGACCAAGGTTAGATCCTTGAGGTACTCCGGAAGTTGCAGTAAATAGGGTAGATTTGTACCCGAGAAAGTTTACAAATAGTTGACGATCAGATAGATAAGAGGCAATAAGAGAAATTAAGGAGGAGGAAAAGGAGAAGGAACGAAGTTTTTCAATCAAGATGCCATGATCTATCCTGTCAAAAGCTTTGGAGAAATCTGTGTAAACACAATCAACTTGACCTTTTAGGTCTAAAGCAGAAGAAACAACATGTGTGAAATAAGATAAGTTACTGGTGGTAGATCTATTCTGTATGAAACCATGCGTTGACAAAAATAAATTTGATTTTTTATCACTGGATAAATTGAAGAATATAAGATATTTTCAAAGATTTTGCTAAAATTAGAGAGAACTGCTATAGGGCGATAGTTTTTAATGTCGGAAGTAGTACCAGATTTAAAGATTGGAGTTATGCGGGTAAGTTTCCATATATCGGGAAAGCTATTAGTTTTAACGGAAGATAAAGTAGAGAGCATTCGACAAAGGATAAACACAGTATCTGATTAAAAAACTAGGAATAAGATCAGGACCACAGGAAAAATTAGACTTTAATTTATGAATGGATACTTCAATCTCTTCTTTGCTAATATGATTCAGGGTAATAGTGTTATTGCAAACAGTAGGAGGAATAGTAGGGTTAGAAGTGGATGGAATGGAGTACACTGATTTAAAATTAGAGGCAAAACCATTGGCAATATCTATAGGTTCAGATAAATCGTTACCGTCCATTTTCATAATAGTTGGGAATGTTGATGATTTCCTCTTAGAGTTCACAAATTTCCAAAAAGTACAAGGATCATTTTTTATGCTAGACTCACATTTCAAGACATAGTCCGAATACGCTTTCTTAATATAATAGATATGGCCCCCTTAATATTCAGTTAAAATTTGAAACAGAAACTATTTAAATTAATGTACATAAAGGTGAAAAATAACAGAACAGAAACTATTTAAATTAATGTACCTAAAGATGAAAAATAATGTACTACTCTTGCCCTCCTTAAAATTTGGGCAGCGGCTCCTGCCTCTGTTTCTACAGGCTACAGGAAAATATAGTTAAAAGTACGTATTGAATAACGATAAAGGACCTTCGCGCTTTGTATTTATTTAAAACCTGCTAGGAATAAACTATTTGCTTAATTTTATATAAATAACCTTTAAACCACCGCAAAGGCCTGAGGGGCAACTAGTGACAAAAGTATGCAGTAATTTTTGCAAGATTAGGATTAATAATAATAATAATAATAATAATAATAATAATAATAATAATAAAAAAACTCATTTTGTCTCACTTACATTGTGTCGCCATTCGACTTTGTATACCGGCGGATGCGCCACGATAATACAATCAAAATAGACATCCGTGCCTTCTCTGATGGTGTCCGGCTCTAAAGACGTACCCAGGATGATTCGGGCTTCGGGAACATCTGTAACCAACAGCAAAACCAATTACTAGCAATACTGCAAATTCATACACAATAATTGGCCATCAATAGGGAACAGAGAGCCACATTTACTCAATAGTTTGCGATCTCTAATCGCGTAGTTCAGGTAGTTTAGTTAATTTGGAAATATTAGCAGCGATGGAGAGGATACCGAGGAATGTTTACAATGGCTGGGGAAATATCAATTTGCGATGGAACAATATAGATAGACATTAATATAAGTTTGGTGGACGTGCGACTTACATTGTATTTCTAATCTCCAGCCATCTTCAAGCCCTTCAGATTCTATGACGTTATTTTGCGCCTTACAAGAAAGATATTTTCCCGCGTCGTCCTTGCTCGGAACAAAAGTCAGGGTAGATGTTGTTGTGTTGCCGTCATTTGATGTCTGAAATCGGAAAAATATATTACACCTTTTGTATCGCCCAATAATTAAACTGTCAACTAAAATATTAATTATATAAATATTTTCCTTTATAAATGGAGACCCAAGGGATAAAAGATGAATGTCACAAAATGTATATTTTTCAGTACGCAACTTTTAAAGTTTGAAATCCCATTGGATGTTTTTGAAGTGACTTAATCCAAATTTCTTTTCATTATTTTACCCACAGATAGTTCGAGTTTCTACTTATGTCGGACCTAATAGAATTTTATGTCTGAATACCGAATCTGCTAGGTAAAAATGATGAAGATCAATGAACTCATATTTTTGAAATTCAATGTTATGCTAGTTTTATCAAGAAAACATAATTTAGCTACAAGGCCTATTTTTACTTTCCGTAACCTTTAGGTATGGAAGGTATTGTCTTTGGTAAAAAAATTCGGTGGTGAGTTTTTGATGAATAAGCACGTTTTAGGGTCCCTACGACGATGTCTGTATGTATGTGTGTGTGTGTATGTGTGTGTGTGTGTGTGTGTGTGTGTGTGTGTGTGTGTGTGTGTGTGTGTGTGTGTGTGTGTGTGTGTGTGTGTGTGCGCGTGGGGATGTGTGTGTGTGTGTGTGTGGATGTTGGATTCACTATATCTCAAATACTATGAGACTTAAGACATTTTTAACTACGGATTCCTCAATCTAACAATAATGGGAAGAGTCCAGTCAGTTTTGGTAACAATTGGACAACCGGAAGTAGTAGTTACAAGAAAAAAATCGTCTAAATATTATTTATCGAAAATTTATGTAAATACTTATATTAAAGAACGTTAAATTCTTTATTCGATAAATATAAATTCATTATTATATCTTCTATAGATTTAGAGATAAAGAAAGGCATATAAAATAATTTGATGTAAAAAATCTCAGATCAAACTACTACAAGGCAAGAAATTCAAATGTTTCTAATTGACATATAAATGTCACTGTCAAAAATATTTGTATGCCTCTGTCAAAAATATTTGTATATTATTATGAAGATTATGAAAATAAAAAAAATTCAACAACGCAAAAGATATACGTAAAAAAGAATATAAAAGGAATTTGCGAAAAAATGACGAATATAAAGAAAAAGAAAAGGAAAGTAGAAAAAGAAAATTTCAGGATATTGAATATAAAGAAAATGTAAGTAATGTACACAATTTATTTTAAAATATCCCATAGATTTTGCAAATATATGTTATAATTATTTTGTAGTGAGACATGAATATATGTATTTGTATTAAAAATATTTTTCGTTTTATGCGTACAACCAGGTAAAATATCTGGCGAGAGGTTATGTGTTGGCCACATCAGATTTTTAGCTCTTGTATTGCAAATTCTAAGACCTAGGACTGTTACCGTTTTAGCATCCTTTAGATAGGTATATCATTTGAAAGTCCCATTTTCAATTTATTAGTAGGACCAATCATCCTAATTAATCCTTTTCCCCTTAGCTCTTCGAATGAATACAATGAAAACCCTATCTAGCAATAAATTTCGAAATTAATTATGAAAAATTTAACATTCCACGCAAATAGTAAATAATGTACCTCTGGAGACGAGATGAATAATTTGGAATTTAAATACTGATATAAATTTTGCATAACAAATTTTATTCTCCACGTAGTAATAAATTTTTCTGTTTATACAAGATAACAAAACGATTCCGAAACGTATTACGGGAAGTGCAGTGCGGAAATGTAAAATAATTAACATAAAATGTACAACTGTGGTTTCATAAGTTCTCTAAGCGTGTAATGCCAACGTAATTACATGCGAAATATTTAATTCCGTGTTGGAAAAGGTTGCGTGCAACATGGCTTCATTAACTGCGATTTAAACATTTTTTCATTTAATACTATCAGATATAATCACACTGTTTTCGTCGTCCAAACTTGGAGCGGTGATCTTTCATGTTCACTGTAAAGTCAGCAAACGGTCTTCTTCTTCATCTAGCTTATTTTTTTTTCGCTTTTAATGCCCGGTTTTATAAACATCGAATAAACTGCTGAGTTATTACTTTGAAAGTAAATTTAATCGACGAGTAAATAAAAATGTCTGTTTTATAAAACAAGTTACAGAGTAAAATAGCTACTTGCAGAGTAAATATTTTATCCTAGTGATTTACCGACAGAGACATGACATCTTTCATTATTTTGTGATTTTTGTATAAAAGTATTTTAATATTTTTTATATGGGGTCTCGTGGCCGTGTGCCTGAGTGTCTGGTCATGAATCTGGGGAACCGGGTTCAAAATTGACCCGTGTGGTGCACTCTCCGCGCCAGCAATGAGTGCCCGTGAGGTGACGCCTGGTAAACGCCCGCACGGTACAAATATGTCATCATCATTACCGATATCTGCTTACAAAGCAGATTGGCACACCCAGCAATGGGTAATATGCCGTGATGATATATTTATTTATTTATTTTTATTTCTATAATTATATACATTTAATATTGTTTTTCACTATATTAAGAACCTATAGGCCTGAGTGGTAATAAAATTTTATTTTTTTATGAATTTGCAACTACAATTTTAACTGCGGACAAGAAAAGAGCCTCCATGAAGAGTGTGTGAATACCGTAGTACACTCAGGCTACGGTTTCTTATACCGGCTAATCTTTCCACTACTGGAGCATAAGAGAGATTGATAAAACAAGGATAAAACGTTACTAGACGGTATCCCTTAAAACCACTACTGACGATAATGTTAATCTCTAACTGAAGAGAATCTATTCCAAGAAATGTGCTGCAGAATGGTTCAATAATATTGTATTCTGTATGTTCCTGACACGAAATAAATCCAAAAGTCAAAATAGAAAATAAAGTGCGTCATAAAGTGCCAGGTGTAAACTAACATGGAAAAAAGAGAGAACGGGGAAAAAATTACACAGAAATAGACAAAGCAAATATATTGGATATAAATAAATAAATGTAAAAATAATGCGAGATGAAATTTACAATGAATTTAATTTAATTAATGTTGATGTGTCAAATTTATTCTACAGAATAAAAATTAGTTTCTTGAAAATCGGTGGAGCAATTTATTCTGTAGATTTACTTAGCTAGTATTTTTATTCTTGCTATCTTTGGAATTAACTATTTTACTTTAAAAGAAAATTTTACTTTGCAGCTTCCCATCCCTTGTCGTATACTTTTCTGGTCAATATTGAGCAAAATTCTTCTATTGGTCGAGTTTGAAGTACATTGGGAGGATTGTCTAATTTCGGAACAAAGTCTACGTTGTTTTCGTTATACCAGTCTCTAGTTATTATGGCGTAATAGCATGGAGCTAGATCAGGGCAAAACATTATATCATCATTGGCGTGATGTGTATTTAAAAACTGAAGCAATTCAGAAAGGCATCTTTGAATATAAAGTTACGTCTTCTCCTCGAACACGACTAATGTACGGCTGCGAGATATATCCGTCTTCAGAAATGGCACAGCACACATAATTTTATCCTCAAATTTAGATTTACCTTTAAATTTGACATTGTCTAGTGTGTTTTCCATGTCATTAGTACAAAAACCATCGTTTCCTTATTGAGAAAATGAATGCGCCTTAAAGCACAACATCTAGGGATTCTTTCTAATTGGGCCACGGTATATTTTCGTGCCTTTTTTCTTTTTCGAAACACCACGTCATTTCGAGAAAGTGTTCTAAAAACAATGGTTTCCGAAACATCGAATTTTCTGGCTACAGTTCGTTGTGACACTCCAATTTTATCTTTAACGGCTGCAATTAATCTTTGTTCTCTCATGTGGTTAAAAATTTTTGGTCGACCACTTTTGGGCAAATTAACACAGGGTATACCTTCTTCACAATCTATTATTGTCCGATAAATTGTTGCCACAGAGATATTGTGCTCGCGATAAGCTGCAACAATAACACACTGAGGCATTCGCCCAACAAAATTGTAAATTTCTTTACAAATATGACATTTTTCTGCATCAAATCGAAAAAAACTAAACTGTCAAAATGAAAAAAAGTTATTTGGTATAAATATATATCAGCTAAAAATTTTCTCAAAACTTGAGGACCATACATTATTCTCAAAAGTCCACTTATTTTTAATAAATGATTTATCGATGTACTCTTATACTACGTCGAAATCATGGTGTAAAGTTGGATAATAAAGGTCGTACATCTATTTAAAATAAAATCTGTCAGTTTTTGGAGGTGTACATCTTGAGGAATCTTTCATTTGATTATACGCTGTCTTGAAAAGAGTATATGTCAGATATTTAATTTGCATTGAGTCAAAGGTCTTGCCTTCTTTCTTGCATTAAGCTGGAGGTTGGTGGAATCAGAGAATTAGATATTAAAGCTCGGAGATCAGAGGGGAGTCCTCATCCTCATTCCCAACTCTGTCTCCACCAATGAAAGGAAAGTTTTATTCGTGTCAGAAGCAGAAAGGAATTTTCTTTGCTTTTGTCAATCAGCGAATACACACAGATATTTTGTCTTCTTTCTGACTTCCACACACACAAAGAAAAGAACAACAATCAACATAAAGGAAAGAAAGACATTTGTTACGAGATAATTCCAAATTGCAGACACATGATGATTGGATAATGAAAAAATGATTACCAATCGAGGAACAATCAATATATTGATTTCGAATTTATTTCTCATGGCTGTTTCATAAATAAATTAATACATATTTATTACAGAATGGTATTGAAGCTTTATACTTAAATTATCAATAGAGTGTTCATTTTAAATGGGCCACCATTGCTATCTCGAGAGCCAGCGTCGGACTGGCCATTGTGGCGATGTGGCGATCGCCACAGGCCCGGCGAGCGAAAGGGCCCGGTCTAAACTTAACTATCATATCTAGTACTTAGTTAATAGTTTTCAATATGATAAAGACAAAAAAAATCTTATAGAACTGATTGTAGATCAAGTATAAACATAATTCAAGAGTCTGACCTTAACCAGAGAACAAGCGTAGCATGTCAAAGAAAACTACCCGCCAATATAGGTTTACTTCTTCCCTATCTTCACCCCAAACTCCATCATCACCCCGGCCAGTGGATTCTAGAAATATGTGCTCAACGGGCATGTGCAAAATCTACTATGTATAGTAGATATAAAATTTAGTTTTAAGTTCTGTGTGGTTTGATGTGACGTTTCACTTTTCACATAGTAGACTTTCATTACCAGATTCATAAAAATGATTAAACTCAGAGTTAATTAACTCCATTTTTATTCCGGATTAAAAATTTTAATATGAGATCTATTCACGAAACAGAATACCTAAGGTAGGAGTTAAATTCTGCAACTGTCATTTTAATAACAATTTTTGTCGCCTTAACTCTTGGGATTGTACTTGAACTTAAGTATTCCCAATTGCACCAACAAGGCTTAAATTTTAAGCGTCCCATAGACAAAAAATGTAAATCGAAACAACAATGAATAGTAATTCATTTTACATTTTATATCGACGTAATATTATCAATTTAAGAAACGCTCAAAAATTAAATTGTGTTGGTGCAAGTGGCCATTAGAGCCATAATTTTTTTGTACTTTGTATTTTAACGTTTTATATTGTGCTGGGTGAAAGATAGCACTAAAATGAAAATTAATTAAACATTGCACCTACAAAAAAAAGGTTATCATTAATAGTTTTCACTATTCACTATTAATATGATTTGATTACAACAAAGAAAATGTTCCAAAAATGATTATAACAATATATTTATAATTTTAATATTTAAATTCATTAACTTCGTAATACATACTTCGCATATGCGTTATTTAATCTATATGCCAAATCTCGGCCAAAATATACGTGTTTGAGACGCGATTTTTATATTAGATTACTGCTAATTCTATACAACTAGTACAGTTATCTTTGGTAATAAATAAAATAGTTATTCTCAAAAATAAAACATTTCAAAATTTACCGTTTTCGTCTATACTCGTATGTATGTATTTTTTGTCAAATAACGATACACCATTAAAATGGTCTTCTGATGGGGTAACTGTTGTCTAATTTATATTGCTTGAGATCGCCATGCAAGGAGTATTTCAATAAATCTGTTTCCCATGTTAATCGTCAATGTCACGGATTCTTGGGTTCAGCTTGTGTACTTACTTAATGTTTACATTCATTAATGTATTTAAAAAAAAAACCTTCATTTATAACCATCTTTATTTCATTAATAATATTTTGAATGGCCCAGAATAGGGGGCCCGGTAATCCAAATCGCCACACTCAGAAATATGTCCCAGTCCGACACTGTCGAGAGCTACAAAGACGGTTAAATGGGCAAACAATTTCTATTTCACAAGACAAATTTAAAGAAAAGAAAAATTATTTTTTTTGACCAGTGGTTCTCAAAATACGGGCCCTAACTTTTTAATTTTAAATGGGATCATATATTTTTTATTTGCACATTCGTTAGAGAATTTAATTCTGAATTCAGAGGTATAATATTTTTATTCCCTTACATAACGATTTGTTTGAGAAAAATGCATTTAAAATTTCATATTAATTTGATTAAAATATGGTTATAATGTGTCATGAATGGAGAAAGCGAGAACGTGTTAATTTTTTTTGACATAAAATTAGAATGCCATGAAAGGAACATTCACTTCTTTCGGTCAGGGCACTCTAATTCTATGTAATAAAAATGTCATGCAGTAATTTTTTTCCATTCATGGCATTCTTATTATAGCCATCAATTTAATCAAATTGGTATAATATTTTACATGCATTTTTCTCAAAAAAATCGTTATGTAAGGGTATTAGCTATTAACATACCTAGGAATGTAATGCACATCATAACTGCCGCAGATATAAGTTTGAAATCCGAGCTCGTAGAGCGAGAATTTTAAGACATCTATGGCTTGTTATGATTAATAATATCCGCGATTTGTTCAATAGGTTATCGGTTTCAGAAAATTAAGACATTATTTATAAATATTATTTTTTGAAATACTCTCAATAATGCTACTTTCAGATTGATATGTGCTTTATGTCTCATGTTTATTACTTTAGAATAAAGTAGACCGTATTTAGAACGATAGGTTAACGTTATCTATATGTATTAATGAAGAGCATTATATTTTCATTTTGTAGACCGTTGTTGACAAGTCAGTATGGTAATTATATTATCATACAGATACAGTTATTACTTAGTTACCATCCTACTTTTGTACATGTAAACAATGGAATAATATCCTAAAACCGGTAAAAAAATATAATATCACTGAGTTCAAAATTAAATTCTCTAACGAATGTGCAAATAAAAAATATACATTCTCATTTAAAATTATTTATTTGAGAACTATTGACCGAAAAAAAAATTATATTTTATTTAAATTTGTCTTGTGAAATATAAATTGTTTGCCCATTTAACCATATAGTTCTCGAGACAGCAATGGTGACCCATTTAAAATGAACACCTGTAGAATTACGTCTATTAATATATGAAAACTACCCCCTGAATCCAAAGTTGAAACATACAAGTCTTTACCCTCCTTACTTTCGATTCGATCCCGATCGACACCAAAAAATTATTTCAAATTTTAAATGACAGAAAATTGACCCCTGTGGTGCACTCTCTATGTCAGCAATGTGTCCCCGTGAGGTGACGCCTGGTAAACGCCCACACGGTACAAATATGTCATCATCATCATCTTCACCGAAATTTGCGTATGTATAAATCAGATTGGCACACCCAGAATTGGGTAATATGCCGTGATGAGATATTTATTTACTTATTTATATTTTACATTAGTTCATTAATTTTCAAAGTTGTCAACAACTTTTTTAGTCTTGAGGAAGATATCCAGGTACTCACAGTCTCTTTCGTTCGCTCCATTCGTTGTCCATTTCTCCACCAGGTGATACTCGCTGGAGGGCGAGACCCTGATGACTGACAAAGAAGTTCGTAGCGTCTTCCAGCACTTAGGGGTTGGTTTGCCCCCAAAATTTGGACATCCAAGGGGCCAACTGAAAATAAGAAATAAATCAGTACAAAACTTAGAAATTTAAAAATACGCGCGTATAATATGTTTAATGTTTGTGTAAGTAAATAAGTAATAACGTTAGTAATAAAAGTAAATTTGATGTTTTACTTGTTGTGTAAGACGCTGAACTCCTGTAATATTTTCTTGTGTCGCTTCTTTGTACAAACAATAGTGCCGTGCGTACTATAAACGTTATACGACATTAAATACATAAAACTGTTTACTTTAAAGGATCACTAAGCCTTTTTCCTTTATTTTCTCGCAAAGTTTTTACACATAGATAAAGAAATAATCAAGAATTTTTTCTTAAAACTAAGACTGCATACTTACGTACACCAACTTTTTACCTCTCGCTAAGAGAGGTATTGAATTCATGCTAAAAATCGCAAATCCAGATTTTAGTGAATAAGCACGTTTTAAGGTCCTTAGAATCCGATTATAACATTTTTACGATGATGTGTGCGTGTGTGTATGTATATATATATATATATATATATATGTGTGTGTGTGTTTGTGCGCGTGCGCGTGTGTGTATATATGTGTATGTGTGTGTATGTGTGAGTGTGTGTGTATGTGTGTATATGTATATATATATATATATATGTGTGTGTGTGTGTGTGTGTGTGCGCGCGTGGATGTGTGTGTGTGTGTTTGTGTGTGTGTGTGTGTGTGTGTGTGGACGTTGGATCCACGATTTCTCAAATACCATAAGACTTAAGACATTTTTAACTACGGATTCCTCAATCTAACAATAATGGGAAGAGTTGATTAAGTTTTGGTAACAATTGGACAACCGGAAGTAGTAGTTACAAGAAAAATATCATCTAAATATTATTTATCGAAAATTTATGTAAATACTTATATTAAAGAACGATAAATTCTTTATTCGATAAATATAAATTCATTATTATATCTTCTATATATTTAGAGATAAAGAAATGCATATAAAATAATTTGATGTAAAAAATCTCAGATCAAACTACTTCATGGCAAGAAATTCAAATATTTGTAATTGACACATAAAAGTTACTGTCAAAAATATTTATATGCCACTGTCAAAAATATTTGTACATCATTATGAAAATAAAAAAAGTCAACAACGCAAAAGAATATACGTAAAAAGAAATTTGCGAAAAAATGACGAATGTATGTATGTATATAATTTATATTAAAATATCCCATAGATTTTGCAAATATATGTGAGAATTATTTTGTAGTGAGACATGAATATATGTATTTGTATTTAAAAATATTTTTTCTACAGTCTATATACAAAGTAGCCTGTTGCGCTCTCTTTTGTCAACGCAAAATGTCACTTTTCCGCTCTAGAGCGACAAAGTAGAAAAACGCTCGCTCCTCAAATTTCTAACTATACAATGTTACTTGGTTACATTCTTAATGGAAACGTTTAGTCAGGAATTAATGACATTGTAGTTACACATTACCCACTTACATAACCAAACAAAATAAAATAGGGCATTCATTTGCAAAAACGAAAGTATAAAATGCATAGATTAGATTGAAGCAATAGCTCAAGAAGAATGGAAAATACAGATAAGTAAAAATAAATAAAAAATAAATTTTTGTTATGGTGGAGTATCCCATTGTGGCGACTCTAGAAAAAATCTTGTGTGTGTTTCGAGCGCAAATGGACATTGTCGATTCCGAGAGAATGCCTCGCTCCTGCGTCGCGCGGCAACAACCTCTCAATCGACAATGTCCCATTTTGCGCTCTTAATACACAAATAGCTATTTTGTTTTATGCGTACAACCAGGTAAAATATCTGGCGAGAGGTTATGTGCTGGCCACATCAGTTTTTTCTGTATGAGTTAAAGATGTTAGAGTATCAACGGAAAATGTGTGTCGACTTAAAAGCAGTCTATTGAAATTGACCGACAAAATACTTGTTTCTATGTTAGGTTACAAACTTATCAATGCCCCCACATAGTTTGTACTAATTCTGTCTCCATTGAGTTGCTAAACCCAAACCATCCCTCCTTAATAAATCAGATATTATCATGCCGACTCTGTAACATCTCTTCTTCCCCTTTCCCTTCTGGAATATTCCCCACTAAGTTCACCCCTGCGCCTGTGAAGTGAGTACGGTAAATTTCAACAGACCACGGATCTTAATTTAAACCGGCAGAGAAATTACGAGACCGTTACTGCTCCGGTTATTCGCGATCGGATCTTATTTATACATCCTCACTCACTCCCACACCAGGGAGGAGGATCTTCTGTCTCCCTCCCACACATAGACCATAGACCAGGTAGCGCGAGATATTCCAACTATTTCATTCTGTACTCATAGTTTTACTTCTTGGAGTTGAGTTTTGTTTTCTAATTTATTCAGGGCTAAGATTATTTTAATTATAAATTAATCTTGCTTTGTAATGAACTTCTACAGAAGAGGTTTGTTCTAATCTAAATTCTTTTAATTGTCAAAATTAAAGAATTTAATTCGAATAAGTGTTTTGCGCGAAACAATAACCATAGCTGAAACTTCTTCTTTTATTTTTTACCTCCCGCTACTCTTGGTAAGGGAGGTATAGGGATCGTGCTAAAAATCGCATATCGAGATTTTGGTAAATGACCACGTTTTGAGGTCCCTAGAATCCAATTTTAACATTTTCTCGATGATGCCTGTATGTATGTGGGTATGTGTGGATCCTCCACTCTAACTCATATATTACCATTCAGAAAATTTTAAAGCCTTGTATTTCGAAGCTTTTCTGTAATGGAAAGAGCCCATTGGATTTTGGTGTAAATCGGATAACCGGAAATGGCACTTTACTAGAAGCTCGAAAAATATCTTTAAATGTTTCGAGATTAATGTTATTATAAAAATTAAAGATTATTAAATTTTCTACAGATCTGCAGTAATACTTTTTGTACATATTTTATGGATAAATTTATAAAATATCTATAATTTAAATCCCGGAGCCTACGCTTTAAACAAACACAACTCCTTGGTTACACAGTTCATATCTCAAATGTATTGACAAATAAATTTCATTGTCAAAGAACTAATCATTTCAAATTTATAATACAGGGTGGGGCAGAAAAACCTATCCGATTTCAAAACGTTATAAAATTAAAACCACTCAACTTGTCAAAAAAAAAATTTTATTAACATATCGCAAATTTTATGCCATTTTTAAATTTAAGTTTTGAAAAGCACATCACTCAAATGTCGTCCTTGGGAGCGGATACACTGATTTAGGCGCTCGCGGTAGCTTTCCATGACTTTCACCGTCATTTCCACAGGAATTTCTTCAATTGCCCGAGCAATTTCCCTTCGTAAAGCAAGAAGGGTCCTTGGTCGATGCTGGTAAACCTTCGATTTGAGGTAACCCCAAAGGAAGAAGTCACATGGAGTGAGATCCGGTGAGCGCGGCGGCCAGCCAAGATCACCTCTCAGGGAAATGAGGCGACCGGGAAACAGTTCCCTGAGAATGTCCATTGATCGTCGCGATGTGTGGGCGGTTGCACCATCCTGTTGAAACCACACATTTTCCACGCCATTTTCTTCCATTTTGGGTCTAAGAAAATTTTCCAGCATGAAACAATAGCGCTCGCTGTTGACCGTTACGGTTTGCCCATTTTCTTCAAAAAAGTAAGGCCCCCAGACGCCTAGGCGGGAAAGAGCACACCACACAGTCACTTTTGGGCTATGGAGGGGTTCCTGATGGATTTCTCGAGGATTTTCGTCACTCCAATATCGAAAATTCTGCCTGTTAACGGCACCACAAAGGTGAAAATGGGCTTCGTCCGTGAAGAGCACAACATCGTCGTTTGGGAGTTCTCGGAGATCGCGACACAGGTTCGTACGGGTTTCAAAATCCCTTTCACTTAATTCCTGTGCAACAACCATTTTGTAGGGATGCATTTTGAGGTCCCGGTGCAAAATGCGCCGAATACTGCGGTTGGAAATCGCCAAAGCGAGCGAATGTTTTCGCGTCGAACGACGCGGGGAACGTTCAATCGCGGCTCTCACATTGGCCACGTTTTCAGGTCCTGTTGCTGTCCTGGGACGTCCAGGCGACTTCTTTTTCAATGCTGAACTCGTCTGTCTAAAATTTGACACCCACACTTTAATCGTAGCGTGATGTGGAACAGGATCATGACGCCCGAGTCCGAAATGAATTCGAAAAGCACGTTGTGTAGCAATTATCGAACCGCCGCATTCGATAAACCGCTCAATAACAAAAGCACGATGTTCACCAGACCAAGGCATGTTGACTACTGACAAATGGCATAAAACCGGCTTTCTAACGGTTTTTACCCCACTACTCTACCTGCTCCCTCTTCTGGGAAAAAGGGATTTGAAATCGGATAGGTTTTTCTGCCCCGCCCTGTAGTAACGTTTTAAAAAGAAACTAGTAAATAGAACAATAGTTATATGGAAATGAATTTAATACAGTTTCCAGCATATAGGCACTCATAGCGATAGTGAAAAAAGCACCGCAAAAATTACTTTAAAAACATATATAACACCATTTGTACAAAATTGTATGTTATATTATTAAATTTAAATATTCTATGAGCCTAGTAATATAATTTTTTGATGCTTGGTGGCAGCACAAACGTGTTTAATTTTTATAAATAAATTCGATAAAATAAAATATTAATAAAATCGTGAATTTATGCTTTTCATCGGTCAGCGCGCGTTAACAATAGGGTGTAGCAGACTTGTACAAACCAAAGTTCTACTTTTACATTGTTACTTGTAGACTTGATGCTTGAAATTGAAATATGTAGAACTACTTGTTTTAGCGTAGAAAATATATTTAATTAATATGTACCAAAATTACTCCGCGAAGCAGCAAGTTTTTGCACTATTTTCTAACAATTTTTAAACATAAAATATAAATGTAATAGTTCAGAAATGAACACAAGATGGTACTAGAAGTTTCAATTTTATTTTAACATAGAAATTAATTGAATTATTAATCCAAAAAATATGAAATGGGGACATTGGTTGTTTTTACATTAAACCTCATTAATTTAAAATTACTTTTTGATAATAATATGAACTTGAGGGATCTGTGTAAAAATGAATAATCTTTAATTTTTATGATAACACAAATCTCGAAAAAATAACATTTGAAGGTATTTTTCGAAGAAAAACTATTTTGAGCTTCAAGTAAAATACCATTTCTGGTTATTTGATTTACACCAAACCTAATGGCTTCTTGCCATATTAGAATATAGAAATACAAGGTTTTAAAATTTTCTGAATGATAGTATTTGAGTTAGAGTGGACAATCCACACATACAAAAACACACACACACACACACACACACACACACACACAAAAACACACACAGACACACACTCACACACACAAACACACACACACACTCACACACACACACAAACACATACACACATTCACACAGACATAATCGTGAAAATGTTAAAATTGGATTCTAAGGGCCTTAAAACCAAAATCTCGATATGCGATTTTTAGCACGATCCCTAGACCTCCATTACCAAGGGTAGCGGGAGGTAATTCATGCTTGATTTTACATTTAAATTATTGTGCTTGGCTTATACAACGTCTTCAAGCACAAATCTTAAATAATATTTTTATTGGCACTTAGATTCCCTTAAGTTTCAATGTTTCAATTATTGATAAGAAATAATCTTGTATGTTCCATCCATGTAGCTAATTTTTAAAAGACGTAGTGGAATGCCTTGGCCCGTTAGATTCTATCGACTTTATGATGATTCTTGGTTGAATCCGTGCGTCGTGAAAAGTCGGCCAATACCCGTTTTATAGCTAAATATATCATTTATAGAGACCTGTTTCCAACAGACTGCCACATCCAATCTGGGTAAAAGCCATCGAGATATATTATTATTTACTTTTAACTTATATGTTTCATTGCTTCTCACTACTTTTTGCGACGATAATAAAGCTACTTTTATGACGAATTTTATTGAAACTAAACTATAAACATATCAGAAGTGACACTCTAACATTTTTGCTAACTACTTATAAACGATAGAATATATTTCGCAAGATTAATTTAATATTAATAATAATTATTATTATTGTCACAGATTTCGGTAATTAATATCTATTATAGCTGTCAAAAATTGATGAAACTGATAACCGGTTAACGGTAGTTTACGAATCGGGTAACTGAAAAACAGAATAATTGGTCATAAAACAATAATCGTTCAGTAAATTGTTATTTAACACTATCTCTGCGTTCGTTCTCGCTTTGGGCCATCGTTCACGAGCTATGCCTTTTAGATCGCTCATCGTTCATTAAACAGCACACTAGCACATGACTCACCGCTCAGTAAATAGTACAGTAGCACAGCTGCACAAAATACAGCACGGAGCAGGTAATAGAGCTCTACGCTACGAGTCATTAGAAACATACAACACTCGCGCAAGTGAGTACAGTAGTCACAACACACATGAAGAGCGCTTGTGCGTTTGAAAATAGTCGTTCAAGTGAACGACTCACTTTAGGGAGCAGAGCAAAATGAATTGATTCACTCAAGGATCTATTTTGGGGCCATTATTTTTCTTAATATATGTAGCCGACATGTAATCTACTTTCAATTTTTGCAATATTCATTCCTACGCTGATGACATTCAACTCATAGCATCCAATGATCCATTTAAGTCAAATGAACAAATTAATGTAGTTAACGACGAACTGGAAAAATTGTGTTATGGGTGGACAAAAACTGTTTAAGAATAAACGCTAGCAAATCATCCCTTCTTGTTATAGGTAATTACAACCATTTAACACAGAACATACTGTTAGATACGCCATCTATTTTAAGAGGCACGCCGCCTCTTAAAAAAAGTTCTTGTGTAAAAATATTATGCCTGACTGTGGATGAGAATCTGAAATTTGTGCAGCATTTAAACTTAAAACTTACTGCTGCTAGACTTAAAATGCGACATTTGTATAAGTTCAGACATGATTTAAGCACCGAGGTTAAATTACATCTGGTTAATACATTAATCTTGCCCATTTTAGATTACTGCTCCTACGTCTACATTCCTATTCTATCACAGACGGAAAAAATAGAATTACTCTTTTTCAGAATTCATGCTTACGTTTTGTTTACGGTGTATGTAAGTACGATCATATATCTCAGTATCGAATACGTTCTAAAATGAATACCATAGACGATCGCGTGAAATCCTCCTATCTCTGTCTTGTACACAAAGTAAAATTAACTGGTACTCCACATTATTTAACGAATAAATTAGTTCTTAAGCAATATAATTATTCGCTACGAATAAAAGATTTGTTCATAGTACCATTCTACAGAAAATCTAAATTCAAGGCAGCATTTTCATATCTAGCACCATCTTTATATAAAGCTTTATCTGAAAATTTAAAATCTCTTGCTTATGGTTCTATCAAATATCATGTAAAAAATTTGTATTATTCATATGTTTAGTTTGTAATGGCTTTCCGATTTCATAACACCTATACGACCTGTGTCTTTTTCTTTTTTCTTTTTCTATGCGTTTTATTTTTTGTTAATCTTACCTACAAAAGCATCAAAAATTTTTAGTGATCATTTTCTTGGAACTGATTATTTGAAAAGGTTTAGAACGTATAAAAGAAGATTTAAACCAGACTCAGCATCTGCTGTATTTCCAAATTTTCCACCACATATGCAAAAGGCATCTATTTAATAAGCAAATATTATTTTTAAATGCATAGTCCTATTTTATTGTGGCTTTCTAATTATGTAATAAATGTATATTATATTATTAAAATAATAACCATAATTTTTAAATATACGTAATAAATATAAAAAAATCTGATGTGGCCAGCACATTACCTTCCGTCAGTTCTATGTATTTTGTACAAATTTCATACAGAAAGTTCCTTGGTAAAGATTATATTTCTTGTACTTTACCTTCCGGCAGTTGCATGTATTTTATGCAAATTCCATACAGAAAATTTATAGCAAAACATCCTATGTTTCCAGTAAAATTATAAGACAAACACACTATAGGTACGTTCCATCGGTGTCAGAAATATTACTACCTACTTTTTCTAGTAGAACCTCAATGATCGTTCTTTTGCGTCAAAAAAATCTGAATATTCCTACGAATCATTCCAACTTCACAGCTGGAAGCGCTGGTTGGAAGATATATAGATTGGAGATAAATTCAAAATTGTACTAGCCGACTGTCGCGCGTACCTTTCTGTTAGATTTGTCAAAGTTCAGATTAGACTGTGCTCAAAGAAATACCTCCTTTACATTTTTATTATTTAATATATTTTTATATAATTATAATCTCTGTAATAACAACATTTTGAAGATCCAAAATAAACATAGAAACTTAGCTTTAGTTGTTAACTAACAATAACACATAAACACTCCCACTGTTCTATCGTATTTATTTTTTACTTGACAGTTATTTGCCACTGAGCGTTCTATTGCTTTAAGAATATTCTTATTCTAGTAGGAATATTTCTGACACCGTTAGAACGTACCTTATGTCAATTTCACTTGACACTGACATCTTTCAATCAAAATTTTCTTAATATAGTAGCTGTTTCCATAGCTATGGCTACTTTATGAAATATAATTTCTTTATAATTTTTTAACTCTGTATCCATTTAATATTAAGTATAAAATGCAGTCAAATCGTATAGAGAATAAAATATTCTTTAATATTTATAATAACATTAAATGTGAAAAAATGATATTTAACATAGTTTTTTCAAGAAAAACTGTTAAAATCTTCAAATGAGGGTACTTCCGGTTGTCCAATTCTAACCAAAATCTAATCAGCTCTTCACATGGATATAACGAAGAGAAATACGAAAGATTTATAATTTTTAGAATTGTAGTATGGAAGTTATCGTAGACGAAAATTTTGTTACACACACACACACACACACACACACAGACACACATACATACATACATACACACACACATACAGACATCATCGTAAAAATAGTAAAATCGTATTGTAGGGACCCTAAAACGTGCTTATTCATCAAAAACTCACCACCGAATTTTTTGAGCAAAGACAATACCTTCCTTACCTAAAGGTGACGGAAGGTAAAAAAATCTGTTAATTCATCCTATTTATAATTTGTTTCAATATGTAATTTTAAATTTGGCGCGTGTTTTGCCTTTTCTGCAAATGGCTGCCTTCCACTTGCTTGCCATACAGGTGAATACGTGCACAACATACAAGTTAGCAATCCAGTTATACATTAATATCCTTGGTTTTTTATTAACCGAATACTTTTGGAGCCCCAATAAGCCATTTACAAATTGATCATTCATCGATCATAATTTCGGTTTTTAGTCGATTAAAATCCGCTAAGTAACCGTTTAATCAGCCAACCGAATACTTTAGTATGACGGGATTAGTTTCGGTTAACCATGTATTCGGTCGAACGGTTTACCGAATACTTTCGACAGCCCAAATAAGACGTTTATCGATTGGTTATTTACTGGCCAACAATCAAGTACATTAGTATGAGAAACTGGTTTTTGGTTAACCGGTTAACTGTTTAACCAGTTAACCGAATACTTTTGATAGTCATATTCGTATTTAATTATGTGTGTTTATAAAACACTGTAAACATCTCTACACTATTCATAGAGTAAGATCCCAGGGCCCCCAGACGTAACTTATTTTCTCAAAGATGAAATGTGTGGAATAGAGTAGTATTCCTATGTACATTGAAGTACGCATACCTGCTAAGTTGGGTAGACGGCCAATTTACAGGTACCAGGTGCGAAAGGTAAGCAAAAATTGGACTTACTTCACTTAAATTTTGAAAGCTGATTTTTATGTATGGCTTATAGAATATTAGTACAAAATAATATTCAACACTCCCAGACACTTCCGGTCGGCCTTAACTTCCGACAGACGCTTTAAAGCTCACACAAAAATACATGAACTTTACTTATTTTCTGATGCTTGATTTTTATATATGTTGCTTAGGGGACTATTTCAAACCTATATGTACACAGCCAGACAAATGCTAAGGGCCAAACATCCCCCCAGACACAAAAAACATTCTGCTATGAGTCTGAGCGCGGGGGACTATACACGCGTTTCAGAGCGAGCAAGATAGCCATGTAAACTGATTTCCCCCTCTTAAACACACAGTCTACTCTACTCTACTGTGTGTTTGCTCTGAAGCACCTGAAAAAAATACATTTAAACTATATTTATTTTCTAAATTAACATCTATGCTCTTACAAACTCAATATAATACTGTATCCCACGCGAAACAAAAAAATGTTGACTTTTCGATAAAATTTATTGAACAATAAGTCAAAAATTAAAAATTGTGGACTAAAATTCCACAAAATATTTTTGTGCCACTTAGGATGCTACTGTGCAAACATACAGTAAAGTAGAGCAGACTAAGTTTAAGAGGGGGAAATCAGTTTACATGGCTATCTCGCTCGCTCTGAAACGCGTGTATAGTCCCCCGCGCTCATACTCATAGCAGAATGTTTTTTTGTGTCTGAGGGGATGTTTGGCCCTTAGCATTTGTCTGGCTGTGTACATATAGGTTTGAAATAGTCCCCTAAGTAACATATAAAAATCAAGCATCAGAAAATAAGTAAAGTTCATGTATTTTTGTGTGAGCTTTAAAGCGTCTGTCGGAAGTTAAGGCCGACCGGAAGTGTCTGGGAGTGTTGAATATTATTTTGTACTAATATTCTATAAGTCATACATAAAAATCAGCTTTCAGAATTTAAGTGAAGTAAGTCCAATTTTTGCTTACCTTTCGCACCTGGTACCTGTAAATTGGCCGTCTACCCCACTTAGCAGGTATGCGTGCGTTCAATGTACATAGGAATACTACTGTATTCCACACATTTCATCTTTGAGAAAATAAGTTACGTCTGGGGGCCCTGGGATCTTGGACTATCAATATCTCCGTGAAATTTAGCGAAATGTTGTGAGTCCCCCCCTGTCGTCATCTCCACGTATGACGCCCCACGTCGGCGACGCGCTGCGACGACGTCGCCGTAACAAATGGAAGCCGCTGCGCTATACGAAATTCTCTGCATTAATCTCTATTCTAATAAGATATATGGAATGCTGGTTTTCATCACTGAATACCTACTTGTTACATCATTAATCTATATTACCTCTGCTTGCTACACTGCGAGTCATGCGTCACAACCAACTGAACGTGGGTGGACCCAAGGATGCTAGTGATAAGCGCAAACGATGGTAGATAGGAACGCCGAGAGAATTAAAGCAAAATATACCAGGTTCATTTAAATAGTGTATGGGGAATTTAAGTGAAAATTTAACAATTTAAATGTCTTCTTCTTGTGGGTTATTTACACAGAACAGACATATAATAAGATAGGTATGGTATACCGCGTGTCTGTCTTAGGGCCGGTATTTCCATCTCCGGATAAAGTTCAGGATAACTATTCGTCAGATAAATGATAAAATATCGCATCGAAATAAAAGCATAAATGAAGTAAATTATATTGAATGCCTTTTTTGATGCGATATTGTTCATTTATCCGACAGATAAGTAATCCAGCACTTTATCCGACGATGGAAATACCGGCCCTTAAAGGTGTACATAGGAGATTAACATGGGAAATCAGTTTTTTTGCAATTTCCTGCTCGCCTAATTATTTTAAGCAAAAACGCGTCAAATAAAAGTTTTAGGGCATCAAATTCTGCATATAAATCAATAAACAGAATTACCTTTACATGCTTTGTACCGACAGAAATTAATTATGAAAATGTCGAAAATTACGTTGAAAATATCGACAGCCATGGAATTGAACAAAAAATAAATAAATGCTTGAAGTTTTATCTGTCACAACGTAAGTTAACTTATTTGACGTTTTTGACAACTTGATTTGAGAAATATCGTTAATTATGATAATAAGAGAAATATTATATTAGACTACAAATAAAGTTTAAAAAAATACAGTTTTGTATAAATAACAAAATTATGTATGATGCTGTGATATACTTCGAACTCATTTCCAATACATCTAGTACTACAGAAGGGAACTACACTTATTCCTAACACTCTTGCTTCTATTAACGTTTTCCTGCTCGTCCTATATTCTGGTTACACGGCTCATGTGTATTTTTTGAAGACAGCAGTCTTCAAATTTTGTCACGAATTTAGCAATTGTGAAATCACGCTCTTCATTAGTATAAATATTCATTTTCTAATAATTTCAGACAATAAAACTAGAGACAAATTCAAATTGTCGGAAACGTCAAATAAGTTAACTTACTTTGTGACAGATAAAACGTCAAGCATTTATTTATTTTTAGTTCAATTCCATGGATGTCGGTATTTTCAGCGTAATTTTCGACATTTTCATATTTAATTTCTGTTTATTGATTTAGATGCAAAATTTTATGCCCTACAACTTTTATTTGATTCGTTTTTGCTTAAAATAATTAGACGAGCAGGAAATTGCAAAAAACTGATTTCCCATGTTAATCTCCTATGTACACCTATAAAATAGACGCACGGTACCTATATCATTATATATCTATGGTATGTTGGTTAAAAATTTTACCTGTTTTAATAAATATTATGAAACTAAAAAATAGTATAGGTTGTATTTAAATTTACAAAGTTGATGTCAATTCCGGTTATACCGGAAATTCCATAATTACAATTTTCACACAATTCAATAATCAATATGTGTATCTTTTTAAAAAATATCGAATATCTCGAAAAAGAAAAGAGATATCGACCTGTGGTTTTAAAATCTTAAATCTACACCCTTTAAACTAATTAAAAACAAATTCTCAGAATTTTTAATTTTTTAAAAATTTCGACCCTTTTTTAAACCACACCATCCTTATACCCAAAAATGGGTATGCGGTACACCTTCAACGACCTCACCAGTAAATTCCTCGTACCAAAAAACATAAGTATACTAATTTTCATCAAAATATTCCAACGGATACATTAATTATTAAACATTCCTTAAAATTGTCAAAAACTGAAAAAATTGCAAGGGGTACACCTTAGATTTTTTGCGATTTTTGGCCATTTTCCGACTTTTCCTTCTGGAGATTGTAATAGTTGTTCAAAAATTATGAAAATTGGTATGCTTATGTAATTTTGCTCGTAGAATCTAATGGTGATATTGCCAGCGGTGCATAATAGACCATTTTTGGGATATGACCCAAAAATGGGCATTTTTGAGCAAAGTTTTGAGGACGAATATCTCGGACATGAAAAGAGATATCGACCTGCGGTTTTAAAATCTTAAATCTAGACCCTTCAAACTACTTAAATACAAATTTTCAGAATTTTTAATTTTTTAAAAATTTCGCCCCTTTTTTAAATCACACCATCCTCATACCGAAAAATGGGTATGCGGTACACCTTCAACGACCTTACCAGTAAATTCCCCGTACCAAAAAACATAAGTATAGCAATTTTCATCAAAATATTCCAACGGATACATTAATTATTAAACATTCCTTAAAATTGTCAAAAACTGAAAAAATCGCAAGGGGTACCTTAGATTTTTTGCGATTTTTGGCCATTTTCAGACTTTTCCTTCTGGAGATTGTAATAGTTGTTCAAAAATTATGAAAATTGGTATGCTTATGTAATTTTGCTCGTAGAATCCAATGGTGATATCGTCAGCGATGTATAATTAACCATTTTTGGGATATGACCCAAAAATGGGCATTTTTGAGCAAAGTTTTGAGGACGAATATCTCGGATATGAAAAGAGATATCGACCTGTGGTTTTAAAATCTTAAATCTACACCCTTTAAACTACTTAAATACAAATTTTCAGAATTTTTAATTTTTTAAAAATTTCGCCCCTTTTTTAAATCACACCATCCTCATACCGAAAAATGGGTATGCGGTACACCTTCAACGACCTTACCAGTAAATTCCCCGTACCAAAAAACATAAGTATAGCAATTTTCATCAAAATATTCCAACGGATACATTAATTATTAAACATTCCTTAAAATTGTCAAAAACTGAAAAAATCGCAAGGGGTACCTTAGATTTTTTGCGATTTTTGGCCATTTTCAGACTTTTCCTTCTGGAGATTGTAATAGTTGTTCAAAAATTATGAAAATTGGTATGCTTATGTAATTTTGCTCGTAGAATCCAATGGTGATATCGTCAGCGATGTATAATTAACCATTTTTGGGATATGACCCAAAAATGGGCATTTTTGAGCAAAGTTTTGAGGACGAATATCTCGGATATGAAAAGAGATATCGACCTGTGGTTTTAAAATCTTAAATCTACATCCTTCAAACTACTTAAATATAAATTTTCAGAATTTTTAATTTTTTAAAAATTTTGCCCCTTTTTTAAATCACGCCATCCTCATACCCAAAAATCTGATGTGGTCAACACCAAACCTCCCGCTATTTAATTTTTATTAATTTAAATATACATACTTATATATTTAGTTATTGCGGAAACTGTATTAAGATCCATTCCATATAACTAGGGTTGTATTTACTATTTTCTTTTTAAAACGTTACTGTAATTAATTTGAAATGATTAGTTCTTTGACAGTGACATTTATCTGTCAGTTACATACATTAAAGATATGAACTCTGTAACCAAAGAGTATTGCTTGTTTAAAGCGTAGGCTCCGGGATTAAATTTATAGATAATTTTATAAATTTATCCATAAAATATATAGAAAAAGTATTAATGCAGATCTGTAGAAAATTTAATAATTATTCATATTTATTTACACTCACTTAAATACATTTTTGATACAGAAAAAGATAGCCTCCTAGCAGATGTCAGCACTGATTATAGTGCCTATAAACGAAACATTATTGCACAATACTATATTCGTGTTCACCCATCTGAAATGTGACTGCTTGTGCATTATCTTGACTCTCCAGCATCTGTGGAAGATTTCTCTCTTATTTTATATATTCTAGCGGTTGCCACAGTATGGAAAAAAGAACTGTATGGAATTAATAAAAGTCGAAAGACGTCGGAATTGATTCTGATTAGTAAAACAGTTGAGCGTGTGTGACGTCAGACAGAAAATTGAAGCTGGAAGCTCGCCGCCGGTCGCGATTGGCTCAAATTACTCGGAAGTAAAATTCACTGACATAGAAACACGATAAACTTCTTTTTCTATTTTGTAAAATTGCTCGCTTGATTATGAATCCACTCACGGCACGACGGTGTGGTTGCATAGCGACAGCGCTGCTAAGCTGCACTGTGACTCTAACCGAGTAATTAAATAATATAGATATTATACTTCGTCGAATGCATGCTTTTCTATGCAGATACCATCAAGGACACAAGACGAAAATGACAAATTTTACACCACTATTGCTCCAACTTTATTATAGTTACTTTATAAAATTGTATGTTTGTTGTTAGATACGGGCGCCTCCACCATTTTTTTTTATTTTATAATCCCAAGCATTGCACTGTATATTGGGTATCCAACCCATTATATGTCTATGAATTATTGTAATCTTATAGAACTTTGTCAGTTTAGGATTGCATCGATCAATACTATAATTAATATAAAGCATATTACCCATTGCTGGGTGTGCCAATCACCATTACCGAAATCTGTGTATACTATTATTCACGAAAGATGACTATTCAAGGTCATTTGTTCGAAGAAAGAATACACTTCACTTTACAGCAGTAGCTTAGTAACATTTTGTATTAGAAAGAGAAAGATTATTTGACCTATGTCTATTTAATTTATGTGGTTTGAGAGATATACGTAAATAGTGGCATTACTTTCTAACACACTATAAATAATAACGACGTATGTCGTAGAATTACAGATACCTAATTATCTACTACACTGCCCTCTGTGTTTATATTTACCCAGTGGCGTTGACGTTTAAATCAAATTATTATTCTTTGGTTTATAAGTTAAGTCTATGTTTTTGTATTTTGCAAAAACATAAGTGAAGTACATAAATCTTTCAGAAAGGCATTATTTACAAAGAAACATAATTTTCAAATAAATTACTCTCATTTTTTCAGGTAAAATGTTCCATAAATATTTCATGTTGCACGCCTATGCAAACGAAATGTAACGAAGTTATCTGCAAGTAATATTATATCAGACGGCTCACAAATGACCTTGAATAGTCATCTTTCGTGAATAATAGTTTACAAAGTAGATCAATACTAGTCAGTGATTATTATTTTTTCTTCTAAAATATTAATAATAGTCACATTTGTACCCCGCGTGTTCAGTTGTTTGACACCGACGAGGTAATGAATCAAATCGACAATATAACATTACCTAACCTTAAAAAAAATCTGGTGTGGCCAACACAATACCTCCCGCCATTTACAGCCCGTCACAAAAAAGATTAAGCTAATCCTTATTTTTGGATTAGCGAATTTTACTCTAATTTTGGCAGTTTATTTCTTATAATATAGTCTAATCTAATCCAAGTAACTACACATATTGAAAATAAAATGAACATTAAATTTTAAATACCGGGATAGAATAGAATTCACTAATCCAAAAATCTGATGTGGCCAACTCCAAACCTCCCGCTATTTAATTTTTATTAATTTAAATATACATATTTACATATCTAGTTATTGCGGAAACTGTATTAAGATCCATTCCATATAAATATGGTTCTGTTTACTTTTTTCTTTTTAAAACGTTACTATTATTAATTTTAAATGATTAGTTCTTAGAGAGTGACATTTATCTCTCAGTTACATATATTTGAGATATGAACTGTGTAATCAAGGAGTTTTGCTTGTTTAAAGCGTAGGATCCGGGATTAAAATTATATATAATTTTATTAATTTATCCATAAAATATATAGAAAAAGTATTTATGCAAATTTGTAGAAAATTTAATAATCTTTAATTTTTATAACTTGACAAATCTTGAAAAATAACATTTGAATGTATTTTTCGAAGAAAATCTATTTTGAGCTTCAAGTAAGGTGCCATTTCCGATTATCTGATATACACCAAAATCTAATGGCCTCTTCCCATATTAGAACAAGGTAGAAATACAAGGTTTCAAAATTTTCTAAATGATAGTATTTGAGTTAGAGTGGAGGATTCACACACACACACACACACACACACACACACACACGCACGCACGCACACGCACACGCACACACATACACACACACATATACACACACATACATACATACACACACACATCATCGTGAAAATGTTAAAATTGGATTCTAAGGGCCTTAAACGTGGTCATTTCCCAATATCTCGATATGCGATTTTTAGCACGATCCCTCTACTTCCCTTACCAAGGGTAGCGGGAGGTAAAAATAAGTTCAAGTATTTTAGATGGATAAAGATCGACACAGGTATATTTAAAAAAATAAAATTCTGACTAAATGAGCCATTTGTATAATTCTCAATAATTCTTAGGCCTGCAGCGCACACCCATTTTAACTCCCTAACCGATGAGATTGAGGTAACCGGTTCAAACTAATTGCAATCGATAGTAGATGTAAAAATGCATCTACAGTTGATTTTGACCGAAGTTTGGACAATACCGACACATAAAAATGCATTACACTTTACCTTGCCATATCTTAGCTAATTTTATATATTATATCGATTTGAAATTTTAACACAATTTAGAGTCTTGATATACTAACCTTTATCCGAGATATTAATATCAATTAGAAACAAAATGGCGAATTTTTTTAAAAGAGATTCTGTTTTCGGATTAAAAAGTTGTGTTATGAATTTTTGAAACTTCGGTCAAAATCAACTGTAGATGCAATTTTGCATCTACTATCGATTGCAATTGGTTTGAACCGGTTACCTCAACTTCATCGCTTTTTTCATTTCTAGAGCAGTTTTCGGGTATGAGCTGCAGGCCTATCTAGCGTGACTATATAATAAGAAAATCTACCCAGAAATGGGTAATAAACATTATATTCTCCTTACAATTCATATCCAGATGTAATGTGGCTGCTAACGGTGGCGTCCTATTATTATTCTTCGCCTGGCAAGTCAATTCAGAGTGAACATCTCTTCGACTCAATGCAGAGACTCTGAGTTCATTCCTCACATGAGATTGAGTACCCGTGGGAAGCACCACACTGGCGTTTGATACAGGGATGTCATTCCGGAACCACGTTACCACCGGAAGTGGTTTAGCTAGAACAAAGAGAGAAATTTGTTAGAAATTAATTAATTATAATAAACTATGTAGAGAAATTGTACATAATATATAGTTATGAATTTTTGATTCCAGATATACCACGTTGCAGAATTCCTGAGTTCCAGGTTGCTGAGTTCTATTAATGTAAGTCATAATATGTTGTGTCGATGGTCACTAGATTTGGATTTAATTTTCGTGTTTAGCATTGTAGTCTTGCGGCTAACAAGTTAGTTTTTTTGCTAAAGTTTATAAATTCAAATCGAGGTTCAAATCCCACCAGTAAAAATATTGTTTACATTTTTTTATTTTGTATTGATTTGTATGTCGTTTGTTGTAAAATGTATTGTTGTATTTTTGTTTAAAATTTTAAATAGCAAGTATTTGCAGGATAATTAGAATCATGTTTAAACTTATTTTCGTATTTTTAACGATTTTTCGGGGTATAAATACGGGCCCAAGCGACAGTTTTAGTCAGAGAGTGAGTGCTCTCTCGGGGAGACGGTGTGTGCCGTCTTCCGCGAACCTGGTGAGTGCCGGGTGAGCAGTTTGTTAGGACCTTGGCTGCCTCTGACTCAGTGCTGTTGGTGTGTGCCGGCAGCTCGCGAGGGAGTGCAGAAGGTGCCTTGTACGGCTACGGCTCCGTTTCGAAATCGCGATTGTTGATGAGTGTTGTCAAGTGACGACACCGTTTTGTTTTTCTCAACTTTGGTGTGTGCCCGTTCATTGTTGACCGTTTCTCATAATAAACGAATCCTGCAAGTACCACTGATTCATTTGTAGTATCCTATAGTAGGCTAACGATTGCTACTTTCATTTATTTGTTATTGTTATCATTTTAATATATTTTAATAAAATATTAAAATTCATTATGATTTCATTGTCAAAAACCAAACTCTGTCTCCACTAAGCTACCCGAGCCCTTTTGGCGTTCAAGCCACTCTTTTCAGCGACGTTATAATAGCGTCCTTCACCTCTCCTGTGCTGTGTTATCGACCTTGCGATTGGCGCCCGAGAAACCCGTTTTGACAGCAAGGAGAACTGAAGAGAACGTCGAGTAAAGTTGACAGAATAACCATTTTACCCTCACAAAATGGCGCCCGAACAGGGACTGTTGACAGGCTGACACGCCTTTTTTGGCCATTACAATATATATTTATATTAACATTTATGTTTCGTAAAAAAAGATTGACATTGGTTGTTCTTGCAGGGACAGATTTATTTATTTATAATTGCTGCCTCTAATTTGTGTACCTACCTATAAAATAAATTATTAAAGTCCTAATGAAGAGATAGTGTTTATTTAATGATAAACCGCGCATCCACCAAAACTCTCCGCGAATTTATTTGTAAAATTGTAATTTAGCTGTAGTAATATATCACACCTCTAATCAGAGCGAACAATGCTGAACCCCTATAAATTTAGCCGAGCCGGCCCTGTGTTTCACCTCTAGGGATCTTCTGTGTTATCGTGTGATTTAAATCTAAAAATATTCATTCTCGTATTGTATTGATTCAGACCCGGACTGTTCTTTTAATTGTTGCCGTCTTAACCGCACAACAACCGTTTAGATTAGAATAAGGATTTCTCTAGAGAATGGGAAAGGGATTGCCAAAATTTATAAATTAGGGGACCCTACCATAAAATTATAATACAGGAGGAAACTCGAAATATTTAATATACATTTGTAACGTTTCTGATTTTTTTCAAAATTACCAGAAATTTTGAACAATTACTTATTTAGTAAATTTTACGTGGCTAGCACAATACCTCTCGCCAATTTCGTTTTGTTTTTATATAATATTTTTTGCATATAGATTCACAATTATATTAAAAAATAAAATATTTCATCACGCTATAGTACCCATTGTTGGGTGTGCCAATCTGCTTTATCGCAGATACAGGCAATGATGATGACATATTCATAACGCGCAGGCGTTTACCAGGCATCATTTCGCGTGCACTCATAGTTGACGTGGAGAGTGCACAACAATTAGTTTAACCCAATGCTTAATTTTCACTGAAATTAACAACCACTTCGTACTTGTTGATAAAATAATAAAGACGGTTGCATTTTCTCATTAAACTGAAATATTATTAAACCCAATGCTTAATTTTCACTGAAATTAACAACCACTTCGTACTTGTTGATAAAATAATAAAGACGGTTGCATTTTCTCATTAAACTGAAATATTGTTAAACAACTTCAAATGCAACCTCACGAAACAAATAAGTAATTTTAAAATAAATGCTGTTTTTGTTTCAAATAATTTCTTATTGGAATTATTATTTATTTCTAAAAGATCAACAGGTCAGAGACCAAATTACATGTCAAAATATAACCAAATACAAGTACACGTGAAAATACAAAAAAATCTTAACATCTAAATGGAATCTGATATGAGATATTGAGTACATTGCTTTTTAAAAGTACCAAAAGTGCAGCCAAAGATATCTACTTGTTGATGGATAGTGTTGAGAAGTGTACATATTGAGTATAGAGAGAGGGGATTTAAGGAGCAAATTTGATGAGGCTGATGGTAGGTAAAAACAGGTTTTACTTCTGGTGGAAGTTGAGGGTACATGGAAGTTTAATAAAGATAAGGATAGAGAGTCATCAATTAGATTATGAATTAATTATAGATATGTTAAAAGGAAAATTTGTCGACGTACCTCTAATGAAGTTAAGTTAAAAGATTTTAATAGGTCATCGTATGAAAAATTTGGTAAACAGTAAGTGTGATTCTGTTTGAAATACAGATATTTAACGATTTTTCTTTGAATTGTTTCAATAAGATTTTTGAATTTCTCGTAATATGGATGCTATATAATACAGCAATATTCAAGTTTAGCTCGTACTAAGGTGAAAAAAAAGCACTTTAATAGCATGCAAGTTTGTAAAAACTGTGTATTACGCTTTATAAAACCTAGTACTTTATACGAGGAATTCATTGAATATTGAATGTGAGGATTGAAATTTAACTTTTCGTCAAAAATTATTCCTGTCTGTAGTACTGAATACACGTTTAAGAGTAACATTATTAGCTATGTAATTGAAAACTATTGGAGTTTTTCTAGTATAAGATAAAATTTTGTATTTCGAAACATTTAGATAAAGTTTATTGAATGTATATCATTCATTCAAGTTGTTGAGATCATTTTGTACTGAAATGAAATCATCCGTGCTTGACACAGAACAAAAAAAATTTAAATCATCCGCAAACATTAGTTTTTGATTTTAAATCACAGCGGTAACATCAGTAATAAAGATAGTGAACAAAAGGGGCCCAAGAGTTGAACCCTGTGGGACACCTGAGGGGGCTGTAAAACACTCTGAGTTATAACCTATATGGTGTACAAACATTGTTCTTTCATCTAAATAAGACAAATAATAAAATTAAAGACTTCGAGAATCCAAAAGCACTTAGTTTATTAATAATTATATTATGGCCTATACTGTCAATATTCGGAGTACATGGAGTGAGTCTACTGAGCACTTGTTATTAAAACCATATAAATAGTCAAATTTGGATATTATAAGCCTGATGCATTATCCGGCATAAACTAGGCCGGAGAGTATGCATCTTCTCCGGAGATTCTCTTCTTATGCCAGAGGAAAAACCGTCAGCAAAAGCTGGCAGCAAAGTGGCCTAGCTAAATACTTATGGGAATGAAAACTACGTTTTTTTCAAAACAAAAAATTAGATTTTATATGCTTCTACGAGGGATGCTCTGTTAATAGTTAGTAGCAAGCCATGAAAGCTCAATTGCCTAGAAACAATTGAAAAAATTGAATGTTGCATTAATTGACATTCGTTACCCACAATTGCCAAACGTTCCGATTTACTTGTGAAACGTGGTTAATTTTGTAAGTTAAATAATTTTGCATTTTTAATTCAGTTAAAATGAGCATTCTGCGAACTGCCTCTAGAGCTATGTTTTTCTATGACTATAAAAGCCATGAAAATTTGATAGCAGCTTTTGGCGACGCTGCCCTTTCATTATCCGCTGTTAGTCATTGGTTCCGCGAATTTCGACGAGTTGTTTACAGAGAGAAGTTGTAATCAATGAAATTTGCATAATGAAAACTCAAACAGCGTTTTCATCGTCATATTAATATGTTTGAATTTGGGATGTACAGTACAAGTTTTAATCATAGTTTTGTTATATAAATTGAGACAAATATGATTGTGAAGTTGGACGGGTTGGAGCCAGGCCGGGACGGAAACAAGCTTAATAACAAATAAACTCAAGATATGAACGGGAAACTTAACACTGAGTTAATTTGTATCATTTAGCTATCTTTTCAGTCCTGAATTATTACTGCCATGTGTCATAACTTTAATTATCTGTGTATATGTGTAACGTTGTCACAGGGGAAAACTACCCCTACATTCTAAATCACTGAATCTCAAACTGTTTGCTACGTACAATCAAATCAGAACGATACATAAGTCTAGACTTTTTGAAACTATCTTCTTGTTTCGCTTTGTCACGAACAAATTTTTGTTGGAATGGAACAGACTCATTTTGGGAAACCCAAATACGGACTGCTGTTTTTTCGGGATACAACGAATTGATCCAACTTTTGTCGCCTGTCATAACGTTATAAACTAAGTAAGAGGATACACGAGAAAAGCTTACACGTTTTAAAATTTTAGGAATGATAGTATTTGAGTTAGAGGCGAGGCAGTGCCGGCCCAAGACTTTTGAGCGCCTCAAGCAAAAATTGTAAATTTCGCCTCTCATTTATTACAATTTTGCGAACAATCACAGAATCTTAATCTGAATGAAATTTTTTTGAAAATATTTTGGATATTAAGAAACAGAGAATTTTTTTCTTTTGGGTTTTACAGAGTCGCTTTATTTTTGTCTAATACCATACACAGGATTAGTCACGGGAGCGTTACTTTCAAAGTCCGTTTGTGTGCAACCTGAAATACAATTTACAACAGCGTCTAGCTTCCTCTCTTAAAAAAATTTAATATTTAATTCACGATTGCTTTGCCTGTTTAGTGATGGTTCTGTCATTTTGACATTAAACATTAGTATTTTGGATTGCAAACAAACGGACTTTCAAAATAACTCTTCTGTGGCCAACCTGTATATATGGAAAGAAAAATATTTCTCAGTGTAGATTTAAGTCTCAGTGTAAATAATTTTCGTTATTTTGCAATTCGGAAAATCTAATTTAACTCTTCAACGGTTCATTCTAGGTAAAAAATATAAGAATCTTGTTTTGTATAAAATTTAGATACAGATCACCGTGTTCAAGAAAAATGTCAAAACCAAAATATGTCGCCTTTTTCCAAATTGGCGAGGGGCTTTTACATCAGTGTATTTTTCTGTACAGGATTCTGTATAAAAACTTTTTTTGATGTTGGGGATGTTTTTCAGTAGATTTCCTGAACAACAATTACTTCTTCAGTATTTCGTATGACAATGACAACGAATTTAACCTTTCTTCTTTCTTAGTATAACGTAAAAAAATATGAATAGGATTTAATTAATATAAGTTTGCTGCAACTGGAATTGTCAGCATTAGTATTAAAGCTACACACTGAACGAATCAATAAACTTATAATATGATTTTTAATTTATTTTGCAAAAAAATAGTCTCAAAAAATGTCGCCCTAAAACCAATTTCGCTGCAGGCGGTCGCCTGGCTTGCCTGTAGCTTGGGCCGGCCCTGAGTGGAGAATCCACACATACACACACAAACAAACATTTATCAAAATGTCGATATGCGATTTTTAGCACGATCTTTATACATTCTTTACCAAGGGTAGTGGAAGGTAAAAACAAGCATAAGCATTCATAGCCTACCTACTTCGTAAATTTTATTAAAACTTTCTGATCTGTAATCCGTAGAATATTAAAAAAATCTGATGTGGCCAGCACATTACCTTCCGTCAGTTCTATGTATTTCGTACAAATTTCATACAGAAAGTTCCTTGCTAAAGATTATATTTCTTGTACTTTACCTTCCAGCAGTTGCCATGTATTTTATGCAAATTCCATACAGAAAATTTATAGCAAAAGATCCTATATTTCCAGTATTCCAGTAAAATTATAAGACAAACACACTATGTCAATTTCACTTGACACTATCATTTTTCAATCAAAATTTTCTTAATATAGTAGCTGTTTTCATAGCTATGGCTACTTTATGAAATTTAATTTCTTTATAATTTTTTAACTCTATATCCATTTAATATTAAGTATAAAATGCTGTCAAATCGTATAGAGAATAAAATATTCTTTAATATTTATAATAACATTAAATGTGAAAAAATGATATTTAACATAGTTTTTTCAAGAAAAACTGTTAAAATCTTTAAATGAGGGTACTTCCGGTTGTCCAATTCTAACCAAAATCTAATCAGCTCTTCATATGGATGTAACGAAGAGAAATACGAAAGAATTATAATTTTTAGAATTGTAGTATGGAAGTTATCGTAGACGAAAATTTTGTTACACACACACACACACACACACAGACACACATACATACATACACACACACACACACATACAGACATCATCGTAAAAATAGTAAAATCGTATTGTAGGGACCCTAAAACGTGCTTATTCATCAAAAACTCACCACCGAATTTTTTGACCAAAGACAATACCTTCCTTACGTAAAGGTGACGGAAGGTAAAAATTATATGAAGACATTAAACATTAAACGTTGGTTAAACATTGGTCAACGTACACACCTCGGGCAAGAGGCATTATTGTGTTTATAAATTCCTTGATACCTTAATTACAACATTTACTGAACCCAGCAGAGTAAATTTTTCTGATTACAATGGATTCGTCAATTACAGCTGTTTTAGAACGTCTTGTACGAAGCTCATTTTTTAAAGATTCACGGCCAAAAAGAGAATTGAAAATGTCCTCTTTCCACCTGCATTGCTTATTGGCAAAGTTGGATATATTATTAAAATAATATCCAAATTTGGGATTGTTGCTATTATATTATTTTATTGAATAAATGAATGCATTAATTCTGTTGTTGATAATTTGCAACGATAGTGCTCGCATATTCGCACCACCAGATACCAGATGGCCGACGGATGTATTGACGATAATTCCCTACTTTTAATTCAGTTCTATGAATCTACATAAATATTATTTTCAGTTAGCTTTAGCTAAAATGTATTACATTTTGGTTACAAAATAAAATTCAAAATAATTATTAATGATGCATTTCTAATTTACAGGCATTAGTCATTTCCGGGCCCTAGGCAACTCCCTTGTTTGCCTAGTGGTTAATCCGGGCTGCATGGTACATCCAAACGCTTTGTTTAGTTCATCAAAGATTTGACGATTTTTCAGGTATATGTCTTCACTTTCAATAGCTATCTTCAAAACGCCATAATATTTCTTGATGATATATTACGGCGAGATTTTCGGTGATGATATTTATTCGTTTTTTATGCATAACTGAAGTATCTGTCTCCTCCGCATGTTTAAGTAATGAGGGCCACTTGTGAAGCGAGTTAATGATAAAACTTTTTTGTTGCGCGTCTTTTAATTAAACTTCTTCAAACATCGGACATCAAACGTGTGACAGAGGCAGCTGTATATGAGCCTACTACGTGTGGGAAAGAGACGCGATGACGTATTCAAATGCTGAATAAACGTGAAAATGAGGAAATGAGAGCGACTTGAGCAAATGGGGTTTTTAAATGTTGCGCTACATGCCCAAATTATCGACATTTAAATTTATCTCAACAGAGAGGGAATATTCGCCCTTTGCCCTACTATTATACCGCGAGTAGTTCACACAAACTTTTTTACAAAAAATTCAACGAGCATAGCGCCAGATAGCTGAAATTTACAAACATGAAAGAGCTCAACAGAAATAGTCATAAAAATATTAACACGTATTTCATATACAACTTTCTAACGTTTTTATATGTGGCGCCTCCACCATTTTATTTAATTTTTTAATATGGTTATTATTACATTAGTGTTATTGAGCACCTCCACCATTGTGTACAAGTGGTTTACCTTATTTATTTATTTATTTATTTATTTTCCGTACAAGGAGAACCAACAGTCGGCTGACCAATAACAGATTCTCACGAACAATACAAATACTTATACAAATACAAAATTTTATCAATCACACAGAATAATTATGGTGATACAACATAAACATAGAAAAGTAACGAGAAAAATAATGAATTATTGTGCATATCTATGAGAGTTCTTTTACAACGGCAGTTTTGAATTGCGAAAAAGAAAGGTGAAATATGTCTATATGACTAAACATTGAATTGTATGAATTAATAATTCTGTTGATTACAGAATGCATTGAAATGTTTGTGTTAGACTGTTTTGTATGAAATAAACATTGTTGTCTAGTATTTCTACTTGGTATGTGAAAGTTAATCAGGCATAGTATATTTAATGTGTCATACATGTTATTTACAGTTTTGTATAAAAAGATCATATCATTTATTAATCGTCTATTTCTGAGTGGTACAATATCGAAATATTGCAATCTCTCAGAATAACCTTGAATGTTGACATTAAATTTAATACACAACAGTCTAACAAATTTTTTTTGAATATTTTCTAATAGATTAATGCTATTATTGTAAAGCGGGTTCCATATAATGGAAGCATATTCTAACTTTGATCTTACAATACTATTGAATAAGTAAATTAGAGACTTTGGGTTTTCAAAATGTTTGCTGTGACGTAAGATGAATCCAAGTACTTTATAGGAATCTTTAACTATTTTGTTGCAGTGATACCCGAAAGCCAATGTAGGTTCAAAGTTAATTCCAAGATCTCTAATTACTGATTTATTTTCCAATGCGACATTATCAATTTTATAATTACAATTTATCTTATGGCGATTTCTAGTGAAATTCATGATGTAGCATTTGGATATATTAAGTGATAAATGATTTTCTTTACAGTATTCATGCAAGCGGTTTAAGTCCTCTTGAAATTTATTACAGTCTTCAATATTTCTTATAGATTTATAAATTTTCAAATCGTCTGCATACAAAAGAAAATGACAATTCTTGAAACATTTGTATATATCATTGATAAATAAAAGAAATAGTAAAGGGCCAATAATTTTACTTGTAACACATCAATAATTCAATTAAAGATAGAACAGAACTAAATGGGCTGGTACAGATACATAATGATGGTTTAGAAGAAAAATAATAGAAACTGGAAGTATGAACAAAAAAGTGAATAAAGCTGCCATACAAAGTGCAACATAGGGATCACTTTTGTGTTTTTAAATTTTACCCTATAAAATTATAATTAAAATATGTGTATACCGGGTGTCTTAGGCCAACCGACACATAGGAGATTAACATAAAAAATCAGTTAATTGTGAATAGTATCTCCCCAGTGCTGGGGATACTAATTATATAGACTATATTTCAAATTAGTCAATTTACATGTGTAATACTAGAAGAAATTAAGAAAAATTATCGAATTTCCAAAATTGTTGTTCATATCCCCGAAAAAATAATTCCTAAACAACGGTTCAAATAGCGTAATGGTAGTGTGTGTGCTTGGTAATAAACAAAATTCGGAACCAGTCAAGAGCAAATATATCTTTTTAATTTTTACTTTTAAAAATAATTTTTACCATAAATATATATTTAATCTTTTATTCATATTTAATAAAATATAAACATTATTTCAATCATAAATTATATTTTGTAAAATCTGAATTACACTGATTACAATAAATATTTTTGGATTTGTTTAAATGGATCAATTAAATGGCCTGCAAGATCTCCTGACCCTTAGATATTTTCTTTGGGGTCATTTAAAATCAAAAATTTACGGACATTATGAATTGACCACTTTAGATCTTAAAACGGCAATGAGAAATGATTGCAGCCTTATTTCAAATCGAGAGCAAAGTGAGATAACAATGTTATGATCGTCTCGGATTTTGCTTAGTACAAAATGGTGGTCATTTCGAATATTTGTTGTAATTTTTTAATTCTTGCTGTTGTATTTAGTGCGATTTATATTTTATATAATAAATAAGTTGTGTTGCGTATCCATTTTATTAAATATTAATGAAAGATTAGAAACATATTATAGCTCTTAACATACATAGGAATGTTTTAAGATATCTAAGGCTTGTTAGGATTAATAACATCCGTGGTTTGTTCAATAGTTTATCGGTTTCAGAAAATTAAGACATTATCGATAAATATCATTTTTTGAAATTCTCTCATTAATACTACTTTCAGATTGCTATGGTTAAGAGAACAATTATTTTTACATATGTCAATATGACAAATATTCAAATTATATGCTTTGTTCCACATGTTTAACACTTTAGAATAAAGTAGACCGTATTTAGAACGATAGGCTAACGTTATCTGTATGTAATAATGAAGAGCATTATATTTTCATTTTATTTTATTTTCATTTTGTGGACTGTTGTTGACAAGTCAGTATGGTAATAATATTACCATACAGATAGTTATTACTTAGTTACCAGCCTACTTTTGTACATGTAAACAATGGAATAATATCCTGAAACCGGTAAATAATAAAAATTATTTTGAAAAGTAAAAATTTAAAAATAAGTTTTGCTGTCGGCTGGTTTCGAACCCGTCTCTCCGAATTTTGTTTATTACCAAGCGCATTCGCTACGACCACACTATTAGAACCGTTGCTTGGAAACGTTTTTTTGTCGGGATATGAAGAGCAATCTTTCTTAATTTTTTCTAATATTGCACATATAAATTGACTGATTTGAAATATAATCCATAGAATTAGTATCCCCGGACAAGCATACAAAATTTTAACTTAATATCTTGCACTGGGGAAATACTATTCACAATTAACTGATTTTCCATGGTAATCCCCCAGGCGTCGGTTGGCCTAAGACACCCAGTATGTATGTGACATAGTCTGTTTTCCATTATTTATAATCTATTATTTTTATTATAGTATTAGCAATTGTTAAACTATTCTCCAGTCATTAAAATAGTTGAAAAGAAGTTCATTAAATATTGTATTCAAAAGACAATCAAGGATAATTTATCATTTTTGCTGGGGTTATAGTGTGTGTCAGAGTTTTAAAAGCTCGTCTAATGAAGAAAGCTTTCTTAAGTCCTCGTTGTTGTCCGTGCAAGTTCGGGCATGTTCGCCTCAGCTATAACTCCCGAACTTAGCATCCAGATTACTCTGGGGACTAATGAGGGAACAAAACAAAGATGTTAATCAGTCGGCCATGACTGCAGGCAGTCGGGAAAGTTGCGAGGAAAAAATACTTTATAGGGTGATTCGGAAGTCACGGCTTAACGCGCCCCCAGCCAGGCCAGGGGCTCAGGCTTCTTATTTTACTTTAATCGACACTTTAGCGCAAAGTAAAGTCTCGGAAAAATCACAACTATAAATAAGGAGAAATAAACTTTAAAGAATTTTCTGTAAAGTAGAACACAAACACTATAGATATAGACCAGGGTTTCTAAACCTTTTTGTGGCGTAATTTGCTTACAGCCCACCTACGTAATACGTTACTGCAACAAAAAGGGCAGAAAAATCAAATTAATTACGCTGGTCTGAATTGATATGATATGGCTAGCGAATGAAAGTTGACGTTTAAATTATTTTATAGATGTGGTTTCTTTTGAAACCCTAGAGAAGAATAGAATTATGCGAAATATTCAAGTATGACATTTTTTCATGAACCCATTTAATTACTGGACTAGGAAAGCTCAGAAGTACATTACTATGTCTGGCTGAAAATAAATGGCCGACTAGGGTAACTGAATATCGAAACAGGGGTGCGTTTAAAATATTTTTAACATATTATGTTGATTATAACAAAATATTTTGATCTTTAAACTATTTAGTTTGGCAACTCTATAAAATACGATTATTTTTAATTTCCTCTAACAGTAATTCCGACTCGAGGGTTGCTTACACCTGAGACGAACGAACTAGAATTTGCGGTATTACATTTTTTACATACAACTCTGAATCCTGTTGCCAAGGTCATTTTAAATACCTCCTGGTATTGAGTACAATTCTAATCTTCTGTAACGGAATACATACATGGGAACATGTATATAGTCCTGTGGAAAAAGATGACATATTCATGTATACAGACGGATCCAAAACACTAAATGGAACCGGAGCAGGAATACATGGAGCTAAAGGACTGAGGCACAATCAGTCGATTGGACTCGGGACTTATACGACAGTATTCCATGCAGAATTGTACGCAATTTTACCCTGCGCCAAATTACTACTAGAGAGACACTATAGCAACAGAAGAATCTCTATAGTAACAGACAGCCAAGCCGAACTAAAAGCACTAGAATCTTGTGAGACAGAATTTGGACTTGTTCTAGAGTACATCCACAGGTTAAATGCTCTAGGAGCGAGGAACAAATTGAAATTAATATGGATACCCGGGCATTCAGAAATCGAAGGAAACCAGGTAGCAGATAGTCTGGCTAAGAAGGGGACAAGTTTTCCTTTCACAAAACCATAATCGGCTTCCGGAATCTCAGCGGAAACAGTTAAGCTGGAAATAAAAACATTTCTGAATAAATGGCACAAGAATCACTGGTTGGAGTCACCAGGGCAGAGACACTCAAAGCTCTCCCTAATTGAACCAACCAAGAAAAGAACGGAACGTTTACTCGTAATAAGCAAACAAGACGTTAGATTAATAACAGGACTCCTAACAGGACACTGTCTAGTAAACAAACACCTACGCATGATGGGACTAACACAAGAATTAAGATGCAGGGGGTGTGGTGAAGAGGAAGAAACCCCTCAGCACCTTATATGTCACTGTGAAGCCTTTAAGAGCAGCAGATATAATATCCTGGGGGTAGAAAAGATCCAGCAGGATATGCTAAAACATTTAGATCTGAATAAAACCCTAGAGTTTATTAAACAAACAGGACTTTCAGAATAGGAGTAAATCTGGAGGGTACAATAGATCTACAGGTCGCAGTACAGGGATCCACAGGAGACCACCTCTTGTAATATAATAATTAAGTACAATTCTAATCTTCTGTAACGGAATACATAAGGGTCAGTTTCCTTTCAAATCAAATATAGGGAAATGTATTCAGAAGAAACCACATCTATTAAGTACTCTTAACGTCAACTTTCTTTCGCTAGTCGTACTATACTAGACGACTAAGACGATAATATTAAATGGCGGAATACTTGAATTTTTTTTGTAAGTTTAAAATCTATGTTTTAAAGTAGAAAACAAAATAAATTTGTAGAGATTTCTCACCATTTATGTAGATTTTATAATTTGTTTGTTAAAAAAAAGTATGTATGTTATATCTCACCCAATTATTTTCCCTTTCTGCGATTTTATTTTGTTAAAGCCTCCACCAAATTTCTTCAAAACTTTTCAACATTGATTGGAGCTGTATAATCTGGCTCTCGGTGAAAATTCGGCAGGGAACACTCTAATAAATTACATATTAACAAGTGTGTGTTTACTAAGTCGATGATATAAAAATATTATGGTTCGAAGGGTGAGAAAACTTTCTCGTTCATAACAACAACAACGTCATCGTATCCAAGCTTCCAGCTACGCAGTAATTCAAATAAAAACAAAACAAGTTAATAGAATGTCGCCAACGTCACTTCTTGATCGAGTTATTTTGTTTATGTAACAAACACCTATCAGCGGCAGATCATATTGAACCAGCCTACTCTCTACACCAAACGAATTTTACCCTATTTTTCCATGAAATTGAAGTTTCGAAATATATTTCATTATAATAAAATATATATAGATAATTACTTTGTACCTAAGAATTACCTGTATCATCTACAAGATCTTTATTATTTCTACACGTAAACAATTCTTTTTGTTATTGGGCTTCTTTATGACATCTTATTGGCTTAAAGGGTGCGATTTTTTTTTGTGACGGTGTTTTATCAAAATGAAACTTGGTAACTAGGTAGAATCCTGAATTTGGATTGGCTTATAAATTTATGAGTGAAATAGTCATTTAAAAATAAAATAATTGTAAATGCAAATGTTTTAAAGGGCCTAACGGTAATTTGGAAAGAAAATATTTTTTCAATAGCCCTTAAAATAAGGGAGATATGACGATTTTTCGAAAAACAAAAGAACACCAATAACTACGAACCGGGCACCAAACAAATCAAAAATTGGAGCTAAGAACAGTTGTTTGTTTTGATGAGTTTTAACTACCATTTTCGGGTCTGACGACTTCGTATTAACAGCCTGTATATATATATATATATATATATATATATATATATATATATATATATATATATATATATATATATATATATATATATATATATATACAGCTGTCTCACAACTCGCGCCCCAGAGCGAATGAGGAAACACGAGACTGCACTCGGATGTGTAATTTCGAAGAAAAATATCTAGCTTAAAAGATATTCGAGAAAAGACGTCTTAAAATTAACCAATCAGAGACCTACACCTTTAACGTGTGTTTGTCGTAAATTTACGTTACTAGGGTTTTATACAAAACAAATCTTCTTTAAAATGTGTGGGCGACTGTAGTTTTCGAAAAATGTCAGTCAATTAAATTTGACAAGGTGAATAAAAAAATGTAAATTCTTATCATGTATTCAGCCGCTGATTACTTAGAAATGATTATAATTTTCGGAAAATATGGACGTAACGCCAGAGAGGCAGCACGAGTCTATTCGAAATGTTTTCCGGATAGAAATCTTGCTAACCTAAATTTGTTGACAGTGAAAAGTCAACTCTAAAGTGTCAAAATTACAGTAAGTCAAACAAATTTTGTAACTCACTAGTAGTATTTTTACAACCTAGCAACCAGTTTTATTTTGTAATAATATCATCACACCTCAAAATATCCTTCCGGGATTGGTGGATTAAAAAGTCTTGTAACTCCGTTATGCAAGCAGCCGCAAATTATTTTCTTCTATTTGTTGGCAACCTATTGTCGTCGGCAAGTGTCAGTTTCGTCTGGGGCGCGAGTTGCGAGACAACCTGTATATATGATTTAATAAGGGCCGGTATTTCCATCTTCGGATAAAGTGTTGTATAACTTATCTGTCGGATAAATGAACAATATCGCATCAAAAAATGACATTCAATAAGTTACTTCATTATTGCTTTTATTTCGATGCGATATTTTATCATTTATCTGACGAATAGTTATCCTGAACTTTATCCGGAGATGAAAATACCGGCCCTAAGCCAATTTGTTTTTATTTATCTATGTACTCTAAAGAAAAATATTGTTGTAGATTCAGATAAAGATTTCCTTTTATAATTTGTTATTTTAATTACATACTAAAAAAGTTTCTCTGATCTTTACTGTAATATATACGATGTGTTTGTTGATGAATAATATTAGTATCTGTTAAGAAAACAGCGTATTAAACACGTTCCGTTAATGTGCTTACATTTTATCATAATTACTGGGCGATTAATTCAAAAAGCCTCGTCTGCGCGTAAGAACAGCCATAGCATAGCGCGCGAGGCAGAGTTACTAACTAATTGTTGGTTCACGTTCCGTTCTCATTTTCATAATTACAGTCCTGTACGCATGCACGCACGCAGACTTATTCACCGCATATGTGGATGTGGACGTAAACGAGCCACATCACATACGGGCAGTAATCACACATCGATTAGAATGTGTATCATACATGATTAGGTGCCAATTTATATAGTGAACATCGACGCAGATATGGTTGAATCGAAAATTCGTTCGGTTGTGGAAAAAAATAATAGCACATGACATTTTTTATAGCTATTTCTATTGAATTAAATTATTAGAAAAATATGTGGAACGACTCGTCATTTAAAAAAAAGTTAAAAAATATGGTGTGGCCAACACAATACCTCCCGCCATTTACAGCCCGAGTCACAAAAAAGATTAAGTTAATCCTTATTTTTGGATTAGCGAATTTTACCCTCAACAGGATTAAATTACAGAGTGGGTTCACATTCACACATCCATGCCTTAGTGGGATTCGAACCTAGAGCCCCGAGGGCACTCATGACATGAGGCGTTGCTCTAACCATTAAGCCACCGGAGCTATTAAAATAAAGATTAAATTTTAAATGCCGGGATAGAATAGAATTCACTAATCCAAAAATGAGGATTAGTTTAAACTTTTTTGTGAATTGTTAATTTTTATTAATCTAAATACATACCTACATATTTACTTGTGCTGGAAACTGTATTGAAGTCGTTTTCTATTGTTCTATTTACTTTTTCTTTTTAAAACGTTACTAATATTACTTTGAAATGATTAGTTCTTTGATAAATAAATAATAAATAAATATATCATCACGGCTTCTTACCCATTGCTGGGTGTGCCAATCTGCTTTGTACACAGATATCGGTAATGATGAAATATTTGCACCGTGCGGGCGCTTACCAGGCGTCACCTCACGGGCACTCATTTCTGGCGTGGAGAGTGCACCACAGGGGTCAGTTCTTTGATAGTGACATTTATCTGTCAGTTACATATATTTGAATAACTGTGTAACCCAGGAGTATTGTTTGTTTAAAGCTTAGGCTCTCGGATTTAAATTGTAGATAATTTTATAAATTTATCCATAAAATTTATAGAAAAAGTATTTATGCAAATCTTTAGTAAATTTAATAATCTTTAATTTTTATAATAACATTAATCTCGAAAAAATAACAGTTAAAGGTATTTTTTGAAGAAAATCTTTTTTGAGGTTCTAGTAAAGTGCCATTTTCGGTTATCCGATTTTCACCAAAATTTAATGGGCTCTTTCCATTACAGAAAAAGTTCGAAATATAAGGTTCCAAAGTTTTCTGAATGATATTATTTGAGTTAGAGTGGGGGATCCACACACACACACACACACATACACACACACACAACACACACACACACACACACACATACACACACACAAACACATGTACACACATACATACATACACACAGACATCATCGTGAAAATATTAAAATTAGATTTCAGGGACCTTAAAACGTGGTCATTTACCAAAATCTCGATATGCGATTTTTAGCACGATCCCTATAGCTCCCTTATTAAGGGTGGCGAGAAATAAAAATATGCGATTTCGAAAAAAAAAAGTTATTAAGACATATTGTTGCTCTTTACGAGTTATATTACTTGTTATATTTAATGTACTTATTTCATTTACACCATAAATTGAGATTCCTTGGCGAAAAGAAAATTCTAAATAAGGCCGTATCGATTGGTTGTAGAATTTTTTAATTAGTTTTTATGGCCCGGAAGAGAAAACAAGCGTGATAGAATCCAGAGCGTCCGCAGTCGATTTAGGAATTTATCATTTTTCGTGACCAAGATGAATGACTTTATAAATTCGAAAATTTTTAAATTACTTTTAAAGCCAGACACTTTGATTAAAACTTGCTAAGTAAGTTAATGTCCAGAACAGTCATAAATTTGGATTACTTACTTTTAATACAATCACAAGTTACTTAAAGAAATTTGTTTAGATACTTTTTAATCAAGACTTAGAATAGAGATTCAATTATCGACAGTGCAACATCATGTTCTATTTTGTTAACTAATGAGAAAAATTTCACAGCTAACGAGATTATCAAGATTTTTCTTATAGTTTAACATTGTTAACTTCATTAAACAAAATTTTGCTCTACTTATTTTAAAGGAAACTTTAATTACTTATAAAATGCATTAAACTAAATTGACGTACTTTAAATATGAATAGAAAATTTACATATTCATAAAAAATATTGTCACGCTTTTTAATAGAATTTGCATTTATTATTTGCTCTATTATTTGCCATTATTTTCTTATATAACTGAAACATTTTTTAAAGTATTTAACATATATGAAATAAATTATGAAAAATTGCCACCCATCGGGATTCGAACCCGAGACACCTACCTTGCCGGGATAGTGCTCTACCAACTAAGTTATTGGCTGCTCTCCTCTCGATGGCTGAACAATCTTTCAATTTTAAAGTCATATAACTGCTGAGGATATTATTAATCCTCACATGATTAGATGTGGGGTTGCCAAGCTACCACTGCGTTTAAATATCTAGTGAACGAGTCATAATTTACTCAAGGCCCTACCAGACCAAATTTTAATATTAACAATGAGTTAACAGTTTGTACTATTAACTATTATATGGCAAGATTAAAATACTTTTAAAAAAATCTGATGTGGCTAGCACATTACCTTCCGTCAGTTATACGAGACATTTATGAAAATTCTACCGGTGAACTGTTACCGGTAAACAGTTATTTATCAGGTTAAAGCTACCGGAATCGATATTTTAAGAACGCAAGTGGTAAACAGGGGTAGATCCATAACCTATAAAAAAATTGAAAATTTGAAACAGGTAAGAAATTTAATGTAGATAACAAACTGAACAGAGTCCTACTTTGAACACATTTCCAATTTTAACGCGCGCGCTTCGCTTTGCATCATTACCTTTTTTTGAGATTAGATTCTTCATGAATCCGGTAGTTGAATCTGGTAGATATTGTACAATTTTCGAACACGGTAACTTTTTAGCACTCGTGTTTTCGAACACAGTCGGTAGATGCGGTATCTACCGGTAGTATTTTTGTAAATCCATACAGAAAGTTCCTTGCAAAAGAATCTAAATTTCTTGTAGCAAAAGATCCTATATTTCGAGTAAAATTATAACACAAATATACTACGAACATGTCAATTGACACTGGCATCTTTCAATCAGAATTTTCTTAATATGGTAGCTGTTTCTAGCACAGCTAGCTAATTTATGAAATTTAATTTCTTTTTAATTTTATAACTATATCCATTTAATATAAGTATAAAATGCAGTCAAATCGTATAGAGAATACAATGTTCTTTAATATTTATAATAACATTAAATGTGAAAAAATAAGATTTACCATCGTTTTTCAAGAAAAACTGTTAAAATCTTCAAATGAGGGTACTTCCGGTTGACAATTGTAACCAAAATCTAATCAGCTCTGCATATGGTTGCAACGAATAGGAATAGAAAGAATTATAATTTTTGGAATTGTAGTTTTAAAGTTATCGTAGATGAAAATTTTGTTACACACAAACGCGCGCACACACGCACACACACACACACACATACACACACACACACACACACACACACACACACACACACACACGCACAAACAAACACATACAGACATCATCGTAAAAATAGTAAAATCGTATTCTAGGGACATTAAAAACTCACCACCGAATTTTTTGACCAAAGACAATACCTTCCTTACCTAAAGCTGACGGAATGTAAAGAGCATCAAATATATGAGAACTACCCTTGACAGTTAATAATACCAATTGATACTTTCATCTTTTTACCTTCCGTCACCTTTAGGTAAGGAAGGTATTGTCTTTGGTCAAAAAATTCGGTGGTGAGTTTTTGATGAATAAGCACGTTTTAGGGTCCCTACAATACGATTTTACTATTTTTACGATGATGTCTGTATGTGTGTGTGTGTGTGTATGTATGTGTGTGTGTGTGTGTGTGTGTGTGTGTGTGTGTGTGTGTGTGTGTGTGTGTGTGTGTGTGTGTGTGTGTGTGTGTGTGTCTGTGTGTGACAAAATTTTCTAATGCGATAACTCTAATACTAAAATTCTAAAAATTATAATTCTTTCGTATTCCTCTTCGTTACATCCATGTGAAGAGCTGATTAGATTTTGGTTATAATTGGTCAACCGGAAGTACCCTTATTCGAAGATTTTAACAGTTTTTCTTGAAAAAACGATGTTAAATACCATTTTTTCACATTTAATGTTATTATAAATATTAAAGAATTATTTATTCTCTATACGATTTGAATGCATTTTATACTTCATATTAAATGGACATAGAGTAAAAAAATTATAAAGAACTTAAATATCATATATATTAGTCAGCTTTGCTATAACTCTGGAAACAGCTACATTAAGAAAATTCTGATTGAAAGGTGTCAGTGTCAAGTGCAGTTGACAGTATGTTTATGTTATAATTTTACTGGAAATATAGGATCTTTTGTTAGAAACGTTCTGTATGGAATTTGTATAAAATACATACAACTGCCTTAGGTAATGTACAAGAAATATAATCTTTTGCAAGGAACTTTCTGTATGACATTTATACAAAATACATAGAACTGACGTGAACTGACGGAAGGTAATGTGCTGGCCACATCAGATTTTTTAAAAATGTTTTGTGAAATACTAAATCATAGCACCCATAATTCAAAATAAAAAATAATTTATTGAATGTCATTGTAAAACATACATTTATGCAAAAACAATGGAAGCATTTGTTTTCGCAGAAAAAATATGTTTCCTAAATAAACAACGCGGTTTTGTTTCAATAAAAATTATATTGTTCGCGTAAACAAATGAATTTGTTTTTATGCGTTTGTCTTCAGATTAAATTTCAATTGTTTCGCGCATTGTAAAAATAAATTAACCACCGTTGGTTATCTGTGTTTGCACAACTACATTCAAATGTTTTAAGTGATATGCAATTAAATATTTCACTAGGATTGTTAAATATTCAAATGTTCAATGCTTCCAATGACAAATAGTTATGAGATATTTATTTGTGCAAATGCAAAAATGGTGGAGGCGCTAGATAAATATTATAGAATTGCACAAAAAATGTGAGTTTACAGTTAATAATAAATAACAATAAATCTTGTAACTCTCATGCTAAAAACAAAACAGATGTCACTATTGGAGTCAGACATGTTTAGAGTAGTAATGGCAAATTTAATTGGTGCCCATACGTAGTTATGGTAAAGCGACTTATGGGCTGTCTGTCTAAATCTATAAAGAAACATTGTGAGCTTATATTAGTTTTTATTACATTGCTATTACAATATGTGAATCGCTATTTTTACCTCCCGCTATTCTTGGTAAGGGAGGTATAGGGATCTTGCTAAAAATGGCATATCCAGATTTTGGTAAATGACCACGTTTTAAAGTCCCTAGAATCCAATTTTAATATTTTCACGAAGATGTCTGTGTGTATGTGTGTATGTTTGTACGCGTGTATGTGTGTGTTTGTATGTATGTGTGGATCCTCCACTCTAAGTCAAATATTATCATTCAGAAAATTTTGAAACCTTGTATTTCGAACTTTTTCTGTAATGGAAAGAGCCCATTAGATTTTGGTAAAATCGGATAACCGGAAATGGCACTTTACTAGAAGCTCAAAATAATTGTTCTTCGAAAAATACCTTTAAATGTTATTTTTTTATAGATTTGCATTAATACTTTTTCTATATATATATGCTTTAATAAAAAAAAAACGCAATTATTCAAATGTATGTAACTGACAGATAAATGTCACTATCAAAGAACTAATCATTTCAAAATAATATTAGTAACGTTTTAAAAAGAAAAAAGTAAATAGAACAATAGAAAACGAATTCAATACCGTTTTCAGCATAAGTAAATATGTAGGTATGTATTTACATTAATAAAAATTAACGATTCATAAAAATGTTTAAGCTAATCCTCATTTTTGGATTAGTGAATTCTATTCTATGCCGGCATTTAAAATTTAATCTTCATTTTATTATAGCTCCGGTGGCTCAATGGTTAGAGCAACGCCTCATGTCATGAGTGCCCTATGGACTCTGGGTTCACATCCCACTAAAGCATGGATGTGTGTGAATATGAACCCACTCTGTAATTGGGATTTAATCCTGTGGAGGTGTTTAAAAAAAGGTAGTTACTTCGATTAGATTATACTATATTTTAAGAAATAAACTGTCGAAATTAGAGTAAAATTCGCTAATCCAAAAATATGGATTAATTTAATCTTTTTTGTGACTCGGGCTGTAAATGGCGGAAGGTATTGTGTTGGCCACACCAGATTTTTTATTGATAATAACGTGTGTGTGTGCGTGTGTGTGTGTTTGTGTTATTAGGCGACTGTCTGTGCAATAATGTCTACCACCCCCGGTTTGTGTTAATATTAAAGCCAATTTTAGTTTCAGAGTTGGGTATTTTAATAAAACGACTAAAGTTTTTTTATTAGTTTCAATAAAAGAAGAGATATTTAATTTGAAGAATGCTGAGAACGTGTGTGTTTGTCTGGAACAAGTGTTTGCGTCGTATTCGATTTAAAGCGTACGTTTTTGATAACATAATCGTTTTTCGGGGCAAATCGATAAAACTAAAACGATCTTAAACTGCGGGGAACACATGGAATGGAACTGAGGAAGCGGATAACACAACCGGAAGGACGGAGACGCGAAACAAAGAAACCCAAAGGATTCAGACCCGTACCAGGGATAAACAAACCCCAAAGCAAACTTCTCTCTCTTTCATGCACCATAAACCCCTATCCATAACTCATCTATTTAAGGCAGTTGACCCAGTTTAATTTCCATATACACAACTCACCAAAACAGCCCCAAAAGTATTTGTAATAAACTGCAAATTGGCTAATGCTACCCTGGATTCTGATAGACAAGCCATCGTCTTTTTCCTATCGCGATCTTGGCGTTCTATAAACATTGACTTTGAGAGGCAAATGTTACCGACGCCATCTGTTTACGCGTCGCGACGCATCCAATATATGGACCACGTATGCGTCGCCACTCATACACGTCCCGGAAAAAATTTCTGCGGGGGCAAGATAAACATAATTATGAAAGTTTGATGCTGCAATGCCACGATTCAGGTTTTACCTAATAGACATCTATAACAAATATCGCTGCCCTAAGTTAAGTAGTTTTCCATTTTTAATTCAGTTAAAATGAGAATTCCGCGAACTGCCTTCAGAGCTATGATTTTTTATGACTATAAAAGGCAGTTAAGATACTAGCAAAGCCATGAACATTTGATAGCAGCTTTTGGCGATGCTGCCCCTTCATTATCCGCTGTTAGTCATTGGTGAATTTCGACGAGGGCGAGAGCTGCTAGAAGACGAAGCAAGACCTGGAAGACCGGCGGATGCTGCTTGTTCAGAAAATGTTGATCGTGTGGCAAGCTTGATTCAGTCCAATCGAAATATTACTTATAGGGAGATTCAGGAGGAAGTGAAGATTGGATCCTCGGCGGTGAATATCATTTTGTATAAACATCTTGGGGTAAGAAAGCTAACAAGCCGTTGGATACCGTATTTGCTCTCAGAAAGTAAAAAACAGGATCGAATAGACTGGTGTAAATTTATGTTGCAAAATTTGACGGATGAGTTTCCAAGCAAGTGGCATACAGGTGACGAATCTTGGGTATATAGTTACGACCCTGAAACTAAACAGCAGTCTAGTGTTTGGGTATTCGAAGATGAAGACTTGCCCACAAAACTAATTCGTGGCAGAATCGTCAATAAGAAAATGATTGCTGTTTTTTTCCGCCGAAGTGGTCCTGTTGCTGTTATTCCACTTGAAGATCGCAGAACTGTTAGTTCTGAATGGTTCTGCGAAGTGGCTTTACCACAGATGGTTGTAAAATTACAAACAGGTCGCCAAAGGACCGGTTTGAAAGATTCGGGAGTTCAATTGGTAACTCATTCTCCGTACAGCCCAGATTTGGCGCCGTGCGATTTTTTTTGCTTACAACTGTTAAAAAAATGATGCGAGGTAAAAGATTTTCCAGAGCAGATGCAGCAGTTACAGAGTTTCAAAGAATTTTTGAGAACCTTTCAGAAAATGAATTTTCCGAAAGTTTTAAAAAGTGGTTTAAAGAATGTACAAGTGTATTAGTCTAAATGGAGAATATTTTGAAAAACAATAAAGATTTTTTGTTTAAAAATGCAACGGTCTTTTAATAACTAACAATTTTCAGCGCAACCCTCGTCAATATTTCAAATTAATAATAGTAACGTTTTAAAAAGTAAATAGAACAATAGTGAAGGGAATCAATACAATTTCCAGCATAAGTAAATATGTTGGTATGTATTTAGATTAATAAAAATTAACGATTCACAAAAAATGTTTCAGGCAATCTTCATTTTTGGATTAGTGAATTCTATTTTAGCCCGGTATTTAAAATTTAATCTTCATTTTATTATCAAAAAAGGTAGTTACTTGGATTAGATTAGACTATATTTTTAGAAATAAACAGCCAAAATTTGAGTAAAATACGCTAATCCAAAAATAAGGATTAGTTCAATCTTTTTTGTGACTCGGGCTGTAAATGGCGAGAGGTATTGTGTTGGCCACACCAGATTTTTTAAAATAAATTATTGTTGAATTTTGTGCCAAAACTTGTGGGATATACTGTATGAGCCTGATGATATATTTAAAATGTTTGATTCTTTCATGTAGTATTAACTGAGACGCGCATTTCATAAAATATTGTAAAGAGAAATATAATTTGTAAAATGTGAAGAGGCTATCCTACTTGTTGGTTTTATTTTGTTCCCGTGTATTAATGTTCATTGTAGGTGGAGTAATTTAGGGTAAAATGTAACAGATCTTCTTAGTTGAATTGTTTTGCCAAGTTCTGCACGAAGCTTTGCGGAGCTTACAGTCCGCCACTCAACAAAGCACAAGTACGTATTATTTCAACTTTCAACATACTCTCATTAAAAATTTCCACCTAATCTCTTACAAAAATACTACATTCTACGCCACTGCACTGAATTTAGCTAAAGTATTTTCATAATAACAAATAAGTTAATCATTGATTTTATTGTGGAAAATTTTTCGACTGTGGTGTGGATAAAAAAAATCTGATGTGGCCAACATATGACTTCCCGTCAATTCCATATTTGAAATAGCAATGAGATTTAAGTAAAGTGTTAGTTTCAGTTGATCGTTTGTATAGAAAAGTCTGTAATACCAAATTTTAGATTATATTTTATTGTTTTTCCTCGAAAATCTTTTAAGAGCTGCAAAATAAGTACCACTCCCGGTTTATCATATAGGTATAGTCAAAATCTAACGTTGTTTCAAATTATACACGAGTTTTAAAATCTGTTTATAGCTTCCTGTAAAGTAGTACTTCCGATTTATTAATTTTAAAAAACATCTAGTATGTCGTTCTTATTAATATAAAAGTCTTAAATATCAAATTTGCAAAGTTGTATCAATTTATTTTTCACGAAAATGTGTTCATAGCTTCAAATAAAGTATCACTTCCGGTTTGTCAATTGTATCCAAAATCTAATATGTTTCTCCCTTTCATATAAAAGTCTTAAATACTAAATTTGACAAGTTTTGGAGAATATCATAATATATTGAAATAATTGCGTAGACTTCCACAGTCTGAGTCATGAGAAATATTCGTTTTCTGGGAATGGACGGTGTCATATTTTGAGTCAGAGCACAATGTTTCGCCCGTAGTCGTATGGGGCATCTTCAGGAGCAAGGGGGATAGTATTGTTTTAAACAAGGTTACCCGACGTGTCAACCACGCTAGAGGCCGAGTTTAAGCAACAAGATGGGGAGACTCAGTTGACAAGGTTACCCGACGTGTAAACCATGCTAGAGGCCATACGAAAGGAAGGCCGAGAAGACAGTTATATACTAATCTACCGTATCTTTAGATTAGTATATAACTGTGTTCTCGGCCTTCGTTTCGTCACTTGGTTTATTTGGCCTCTAGCGTGGTTTACACGTCGGGTAACCTTGTAAACTGAGTCTCCCCTTCTTGTTGCTTAAACTCGGCTTCTAGCGTGGTTGACACGTCGGGCAACCTTGTTTAAGACAGTACTATCCCCCTTGCTCCTGAAGATGTCCTATACGACTGCGGACGAAACGTTGAACTCTGACTCAAAATATGACAGTCCATTCCCGGAAAACGAATATTTCTCATCATAATATATTTTTCACAAAAATCTGTTCAGAGCTTCAAGTAAACTGTCACTTCTGGTTTATTAATTTTAGCCAAAATCTTAAGCTTAAATACGGAAAACAGAAATATTTGGGAGTTTATTATGAGTTATCGTGGGCGAAAAAATCGTCACACACACACACAGACAACAGTAAAATTAGTAAAAATGTGTTGTGGGGACCCTAATTCGTACATATTTACTGAAAACTCACCATCGAATTTTTGGCACGATTACACTACCTCCCTTACCTACGGTATGACGGGAGGTAAAAATTGTGGAGCAAATGACGGGTGATTATAGTTCGATCGATATTGTAAAGTCCAAACTTTTGGTACAATGAAAAACTTCGTAAAAATCCAGTGGGTACAAGAAAATCTACCTTGTAAGACATGTGGGACAATATTCACACACAATTTGCAGGGCTTAGGGATATTTGAATAAAATATTCAGTTTTTACTTCCTTGTACAAAGTAAAGGAAGTATTGTATTCGCGAAAAATTTCGGTTTCCAGATTTCAACGGAAATATCCCTTTTCACCATCCCTGAATCCATTCTGACTAATTTCGTCATGACGTCTGTACGTACGTACGTATCTCGCATAACTCAAAAACGGTAAGCCGTAGAAAGTTGAAATTTTGTATTTAGGACATCTATAACATCTAGTTATGCACCTCCCTTTTTGGTCATTACATAATATCCAGAAATGGCACTTTATTTGAAGCCTATAATAGATTTTAATGAAAAACTATATTAAAATATAATCCAAAACTTTTCAAATTTGGTATATAAGACTTTTATATCAATTGGAATAACATAGCAGATTTTGGTTAAAACAGGCTAACCGGAAGTGATATATTACCTGAAGTTGTTAACAGTTTTTCTTGAATAAAATGGTTTCATTTTGATTTTAGAAATAAATGCTTCAAATATGAATTTTAGAGAATTAAATTCTGCGTCTAGCACATCAAGTATTATTAAATTAGCCCTTTGTATAAGCGAGATATGTAAATTTAAAACTCATATACTTTTTGGTTTTTGTAATGAAGCTTGCTATGGGTTAGGACAAAAAATAACAAAAAAATAAAAAATAGATGTCAATGTCAATTTACGTCAAATACGTGCAATTTTATAATTGAGTCTATACTTCATATTAGTCTTGCGTACAAGGAAGTCGTGTGGTGTCCGCATCAGATTTTTTAAGTTTAAAATCTATATTTTAAATAGTCGAAAGAAATTAGTAGAAACTTCTCACCATACATTTGTGGTAATTGTAAAGAGAAATATAATTTGTTATATCTTTCTCGTTTTTGTGATTTTTTGTTTAATTGGTATGACTGACACTGTAATGAGTGCTGGTGTGGATTGGTTTCTGTGTTAAGAGGGACGAAGTAAGGTAGTTTATTGCACAAGACGAACCGTTGGCTAAATTGAGGCAACTTGTCACAGTGACGTGGGTCTCCTCTCCACGTGTCCCAGATACCTCTGCGAGTTTTTATTGGCTCCGGAATACCTTCATCACCTGTACTCACTCACCTTAGTCGTAGGTTATCCCTAACATCGAATTATCGCAAACAAATATCTTACTTCAATCAACTGTACGCGGATGACGTAACTTTACTCATATCAAGCACAGATGATCAGTTGTCACATATAATTAATTCCACCTTGTCTTATCTCTCTAACTGGTGCAGAAATAATTCTCTTTTCTTAAACTATTCCAAGACAAATATTATACAGTTTAAACACAAAAATACAAATGATATAGATTTACATATACAAAATAATAATATTTGCTCTGTAAATGAAACTAAAATTCTTGGAATGATGATAGACGAAAATTTAAATAGCAAATGCCACTGTGAATACATAAGTAAGAAATTAAATAGCTCTTGCTATCAAATAAGACATTTAAAAACTAAATTAAATCTTCATCAACTTTTAATTTTTTACCATTCTGTGGTAGAGTCCAATCTACGTTACGGTATATGTTTGTGGGGTGCATCCTCGTATAGTAAAACAGTTTTCATTAATCAAAAACGAATAATTAGAAGCATTGCAGGTATCCCGAATTATGAATCTTGCATGCCTTATTTCAAAAAATATGAAATGTTGACAATCGTGTCCTTATATATTCTTGAAATTGGGATCTACGTATTCAAAAATAAAGATAAATTTGATTCAAATTTCAATATCTCTAATATTAGTACTAGAAACAAGGAAAAGTTGCGTAAACCTCTAACCAGGTACAAATGTGCTCGGAATTCGCCGGATATCATGGGCGTGGACATTTTCAACAAAATACCACCTACCATCAAATCATGTAAGAGAATCACAAATTTTAAAATTAAGTTTAAAAATTTTCTCATTGAAAAATGTTTTTATAGCTTGGACGAATATTTATCAATCTGACCGAATATAATATTCACTTGCATTTCTTTGACAATTTTCATATGTATTACTGTACATCACGAAAAATAAAGTATTATTATTATTAACAGCCAGCAAAAGAAATTGATATTGATACTCATATGACGGTCACCCTAAAATGATTGAATGTTGATTTGTTAGGAAAGTTTAAATTAAGTTTTTATTGTACAAGCGTCTTCTTTGGTTACAATTTATCATTGGTATAAATAATTTGAATGAAAAAAAGAATTCTGTTCACCATCAAAAATGAGTAGGAGTAGACAGTCCTTCTACAGCTGTTAAGATAATATGAGTTAATAGAGTATCAACTCTCATCAAAAACACACCACCGAATTTCTTGACCAAAGACAATACCTTCCTTACCGAAAGGTGCCGGAAGGTAAAAAGTTGTAAGTCATTTTGTGCTACATAAGCTTTCTCATATCCAAAAAGCAGAACGTGTAAGAATTTTCCATGAAACTTTTATGTATTTATTTATTTATTTTATTAATTGAATGGAAGAGGCTGTTGGTACTTGATGAAACATATTAAATAATAAAAAACACAACTCTCGGTTGTTTCACAAGAAAAATAATGTTTATTTTTTTGTACAATTTCTCCAATTACGGCATAATCAGAAATTATGAAGAAAGAAATGACAAATACTTATTTATATTATACGGACCAAGGAATTTGCGAAGTTTTATAGTTTTATGGTGTTACAATTAGTCGGTTTGGAGAAAAGGCAGATACCACGCAATCCAAGAATGGATGGTCGACTAAGTCCAATTGCTCGTTCATAAGGTAAATTCCCTTATGCAGATGTTTCTTTATTTCAAATGATTCTAGGAGAGTTAATCTTTGGCCTTTCCTCTTTTTGTGGAGAATATTAAGGTTATCTTATTTACATGTATGATTGTTATTATACTCTCCGTATTAAGAATTTGTATATTGTTCCTTTCTTTCGAAAGTCAAAATCTAGAGCTTCATTTTCCTATCTCGCGCCGTCTTTGTATAACAATATTCCTGAATCCCTGAAGTCTCTATCGTTAACCGCTTTCAAACTCAGAGTGAAAAATTTATATTAACTAATGTAATGTAGTAATATTTTTAATATTTTTTTGTCAAATTGTCTCGCGTTTGATGATTTTTATATATATATATATATATATATATATATATATATATATATATATATATATATATTATTGTCATATATTTTTGTACTGTACCGGGTTAGGTGGAAGAACAGCCTTGGGCTGAACCTCGCCTTTTACTTACATGGTAATAAAGATTATTATTATTATTATTATTATTTAACAGAAGTTGGGCTAAATTAGAATGCAATCTTTTATTTTTATAGGCAGACATGTGTTCCTTATATATCTAATGTTGAAGTTTCTACCTATTTGTCCTATATATACAAAACTGCAATTAGAATATTCTTTTTTGTACACTCCTGAATTACTTACTGGGTCTTTGTATATTAGTTTATTATTTACAAATATATTCTTTAAGGTATGTATTGTGGAAACACCTGCTAATATATTATTTTTTTTAATTCGTTGCCAAGACTATAGCTTATACCATTCAAAAATTGAAGTTTTTTGTACACTTTTTCTTTATTATCTTAATTTTTACTATATATATATATATATATATATATATATATATATATATATAATAATGAAATGATAGATTTATATTGTTTTTTCTTCTAAAGTTTATGAATAACATGTTTATTGTAGCCGTTTGAATGTACAATGTTAATTATAGTATTAAGTTCTTCATTATGATCAACGAGGTCCATGGGTATTTTATAAAATACATCTACATAAGGGAATTTCCCTTATGAACGAGCAATTGGACCATCCATTCTTGGATTGCGTGATCTCTGTCTTTCCTCCAAAGCGACCAATTGTAATACCATAAAAAAATCTGATATGGCCAGCACATTACCTTCCGTCAGTTCTATGTATTTTGTATAAATGTTATATAGAAAATTCCTTGCAAAAGATTATTTTTCTTGTACATTACCTTAAGGCAGTTGTATGTATTTTATACAAATTCCATACAGAAAGTTTTTAACAAAAGATCTTATATTTCCAGTAAAATTATAACATAAACATACTGTCAACTGCACTTGACACTGACACCTTTCAATCAGAATTTTCTTAATGTAGCAGCTGTTTCCATAGTTATAGCAAAGCTGACTAATATATATGATATTTAATTTCTTTATAATTTTTTAACTCTATGTCCATTTAATATGAAGTATAAAATGCATTCAAATCGTAAAGAGAAAAAATAATTCTTTAATATTTATAATAACATTAAATGTGAAAAAATGATATTTAACATCGTTTTTTCAAGAAAAACTGTTAAAATCTTCAAATGAGGGTACTTCTGGTTGACCAATTATAACCAAAATCTAATCAGCTCTTCACATGGATGTAACGAAGAGAAATACGAAAGAATTATAATTTTTGGAATTGTAGTATTAGAGTTATCGCATTAGAAAATTTTGTCACACACAGACACACACACACACACATACATACACACACACACACACACACATACAGACATCATCGTAAAAATAGTAAAATCGTATTGTAGGGACCCTAAAACGTGCTTATTCACCAAAAACTCACCATCGAATTTTTTGACCAAAGACAATACCTTCCTTACCTAAAGGTGACAGAAGGTAAAAAGCATACTCGGCGCATGCATAGGACAGGGCAAGAGTTGATGTTCTGAGGGTATGTAGGTGAGGTTAATTTTCGAAGAAGATTGTTCCTTGGCACAATTAAATAGTGGTAAACACCATTATTTTTCAGAATGATAAAAACTTTATTGAAAGATATAGTACCTAACTAATAGTATACTTATGTGATCTTGTAGAATTACAAAATTTGAGCGGGCACATCTTCCTGTAGGATATTTAATTCTGCTGCTCGAATTTCCATATGAAATAAAACTTGAAAGAGTTTTCATTTTCTCATAACATGCGCCTCATTTTACGTTATTTGATCTCCAGAAAATTGCGGAGGAATCATTACAAGATAGTACCGAAGTAGGAACCGTTGTAACCTTATACAGCCTCTGAATATTATGAGTATTCAAGCAATTTAATTCACATACAATATACTCCGCATTCTTATTATTACGATAATCTCATTACGTATATCTTTATTATAAGCGGCGGATAGCACAGTGGTTGAATGCTAGCATCTGAGCACAGATTGTGGGTTTGAATTGACCGGTATCCACTCCCGTTACCTAATATTAACTTGGCAACCCATATAGTCAGCAATTACGCTATAAATATCGTAATTCCTGCTTGAATTATAACAATGGGTGCAAACAAGAAATTATTTGTGACGGTTTGTTGAAATGAAGACATGCAATGCTTGTAATCTTAAGGTACGAATAGTGTACGCTACCTGCTCTGAAGGCCCAGTATGGTAAAATAATCTTACTGTTTCCAGTACCGGATTACCCAATAGGCAGACTAGGCAATTGCCTATGGGCTCCGTGGCTTTTAGGGGCTCGCGCCCCGATATATTGATTTGAAATAATATTTTTTATCAAAAACAAAGAAATTCTTGAATAATTTGTTTGATTACAACAAAGAAATGCTTATTTACAATAATGGAATCTTGATTACAATACTAAAAATCTGATGTGGCCAGCACATGACCTCCCGTCAATTCCATGTTTAAAATAGCAATGAGCTTTAAGTAAATTATCACTTCCGATTGATCGTTTGTAAACAAAATTTAATTTGTTGTTCCAATAAATATAAAAGTGTGTAACACAAAATTTTGGATGATATTTTATTATGTTCCTCCTCGAAAATCTGTTAAGAGCTCCAAATTAAGTACCACTTCCGGTTTATCATATAAGTATGTCAAAATCGGATATGTTTTGAATCATGTTTTAATATATTTTTTCAAAAAAATCTGTTTATAGCTTTCTGTGAAGTACTACTTCCGGTTTATCAATTTTAGAAAAAAATCTAATATGTCGTTCGCATTAATATATGTCTTAAATATCAAATTAAAAACAGTTTTTCTTGAAAAAACAATGTTGAATGTTATTTTTTCACATTTAATGTTATTATAAATATTAAAGAATATTTTATTCTCTATACGATTTGACTGCATTTTATCCTTCATATTAAATGGATATAGATATAACTATGGAAACTGCTACTATATTAAAGCCGCTTTCTTTTTATCAAGAAGATCAACTCTGAGTAGCACACATCTACCCTAAATCGTTCTTTTTAAAAGGGGAGAGTCAGTAGTAGTAGTATTCATCAGCCTATAGGAGACCCCCTCGTGTTACAAAATATTGGAAACAGGAAATTTTGAATTTATTATTTAATATTGAAACAATAGACGAAAGTTGTATCTGTTTAATATATTCTAATTTTAGAGTAATTACTCGTCCATATCTCATTACATTACATATGGAAATAATAGTATATTACTATTATATTATAAGTGGTTTACGAGTACTATAAAATATAATTGCCTTGAATGCGGGTTATGCTGATGATATGAAATTGCAATAAGTCTATAATATTGAACAGCGAACGAGCCCCGGCAGTGAAATGTGATTGTAATACTTGCAATCCGTGTGTAAGCGTATTAAAAGCGCAATATTTCTTGCCGGCGAGTCTTAATAAAAGCTCATTCATTTCACTGCGATAAAATAAACAGCAAAGGAGCTTATTCTTGAATCAATTGCAGTGAGAGAATACAATACAATACGGTGGCCATCCAACACAATACAATAATTTAGTATAACAATACAGATGCACTGGTGTTTTATTTGCGAAACAAAAGGGGATCGATGCGTGGCGTCCACTATAAATAACTCACCCAACTTTACAAACAGAAGACTATCGCGGCGGCGGCACTACCAACTTTCTACAAACACACACACACACACACACACACACACACATACAAGCGCGCGACCACGTCCCGCCATTTTATTTTTTACTTCGGTTTCGAGCGGGAAAAAATCACTGCTTTTACATTCCTTTTACCCAGCGACTTCGATCTCTTTGTGAATTTATAACCCGAGTACGAAGACCAGCCATTTTTCAAATATCGCTAAGGAATATTTTATCTTATACATACACGGAACTTGCACCAACATATTTCTCTTTTTTTGAGTAAGAGTTTCGCTAATTTTTGCAAGCAGATAAAAAATGTTATTCGATTTTAAATTAAATCGCATTTGGATTGGTTATTACGTGACGGTGATGGGTGTTTTTGTAGATTTGTGTCACATTTACATGACGTTGATATAAACATGCATATTTAAATACTTTCCAAGTGTCGCAATTATAGATTTATGAAATACATACCCGTATACATTGGCTTTAACGGTGAATCGGTAATTTACAAAAGGCGCACATAGGAGATTATAAATAAAATAAATAAATAAATAAATATATCATCACGGCTTATTACCCATTGCTGGGTGTGCCAATCTGCTTTGTACACAGATGCGGTAATGATGAAATATTTGCACCGTGCGGGCACCTGGTAAGATTATTATTATTATTATTATTATCGAGAGGTGGTTCATCTTTGTCCTTGTACTGCGACCTTTCTGGTCTATTGTACCCTCCGTGTTTTACTTCTATTCTAGAAGTCCTGTTTGTTTTGAGAACTCCAGGATTTTCTTTAGACTGATGTCCTTTAGTGTCTCAGTACGCAATTTCTTTGCTCCTAAAAGACTATGTCTGCTTGCCATAAATGCTTCGCAGTGACATATTAGATGTTGAGGAGTTTCAACCTCTTCTCCACATTTTCTGCATGTTGGTTCTTGTTTAAGGCCCAACCTGTGCAAATGTTTATTTAATTGACAGTGTCCTGTTTTATCAGTCCTGTTATTAATCTAACATCTTGCTTGCTCATTAAGAGTAAGTTGTCAGTTCTTTTCTTGGATGGCTCGTTCAGGAAGAGCTTGGAGTGTCTCTGGCCTGATATGGCTGTCCAGTGCCGTTTGTGCCATTGCCTGAGTAATGTATTAATTTCCTGTTTAACTGTTTCCGCAGTTATTCCGCAGGCAGGTTCGGGTCCTATGAAAGGTATATTTGTCCCGTCTTTTGCAAGACGGTCGGCTACCCGGTTTCCTTCGATATCTGAGTGCCCGGGTACCCATATCAGTCTTAGTTTGTTACTCGCTCCTAAGGCATTCAATCTGTGGATGCAGTCCAGAATTAATCCTGAGCCTACCTCACACGAGTTTAAAGCTTTTAGTGCGGCTTGGCTGTCTGTTACTATGGAGTTTCTTCTATTGTGGTAGTTCTTCTCCTATAGTAATTGCACGCTGGTTAATATTGCTTGGAATACTGTTGCATTTGTCCCTAGTCCAACCGATTGGTTGTGCCTTAGTCCCTCCGCTCCGGTTCCGTTGGTTGTTTTGGAGCCGTCTGTATAGATGACTATGTTATCTTTTTCAACCGGACCTTGAGAATGTTCCCATGCATCCCTATCAGGAATTATTATCTTGTAGGTTTTGTCGATGGTATACATCTTATTGATTCTATCAGACACCATCTGTAAAGTGGAGTGCTTGTTCATCTCTGTATCAATTTCAGAGTGTCCATTTCTGCATTTATCCTCTTTTGAGAAAACTTTCATCCTATATGCTCCGCTAATTGCCCTTGATTTTACCACTAAGTGTAACATAGGAGATTGACATGGGATATCTTTTTTTTGCACTGTTGCCTGGTTTTGACTGACATTAATGGTTGTAATATCAATAGAAAGATAAAAATTTTCTGCATCAAATGTCACCAAATACATATAAATTATGTAATATTTTGGTCCCATATATTAATTATTAAATTTATTCAATTTCGTACTAATAGCATTTTTGAACAAAAGTTATGGGGTCACGTGGCCGCGTGTCTGAGTATCAGGTCGCGAATCTAGGGAACCGGGTACGATCCCGACCGCCGCCAAATATTTCGAATTTTAAATGGCACAAAATTGACCTCTGTGATGCACTCTTCATGCCAGCAATGAGTGCCCGTGAGGTGACGCCTGGTAGACGCCCGCACGGTACATATATGTTATCTTCATTACCGAAATCTGCGTACAAAGCAGATTGGCACACCCAGCAATGGGTAATATGCCGTGATGATATATTTATTTATTTATTTATTTGAACAAAAGCTAAAAAAAATCTGATGTGGCCAACACAATACCTCCCGCCATTTACTTTTTATTAATTTTAATACGTACTTACATTTATGCTGGAAATTGTAGTAAATTCCTTTTCATATATATATATATATATATATATATATATATATATATATATATATATATATATTGTTCTATTTACTATTTTCTTTTTAAAACGTTACTATTATTAATTTTAAATGATTAATTCTTTGACAGTGATATTTCTCTGTCAGTCACAGACATATGAGATCTGAACTGTGTAACCAAAGAGTTGTGTTTGTTTAAAGCGTAGGCTCCGGGATTTAAATTATAGATAATTTTATAAATTTATCTATAAAATATATAGAAAAAGCATGCCAATCTATAGAAAATTTAATAATCTAAATCATTTAAAGGTATTTTTCGAAGAAAGACTATTTTAAGCTTCAAGGAAAGTACCATTTTCGGTTATCCGATTTACACCAAAATCTAATGGGCTCTGCCCATATTAGAATAAGGTACAAATACAAGGTTTCAAAATTTTCTGAATTATAGTATTTGAGTTAGAATGGAGTACATATATACACACACACATACATACACACACACACACACACACATACACACACACACACACACGTATATATATATATATATATATATATATATATATATATATATATATATATATATATATATAAACACAGACATCATCTTGAAAATGTTAAAACTAGATTCCAGGGACCTTAAAACAAATAAAATGTCAAATATTTGTTTATCTTTTTGTTCAAATGATATGGCCATTAATACGAAATTGAATAAATTTAATAATTTACGTGTATTTGGAGTTCTATTGATATCACAGCCATTATTGTCAATCAAAATAAGCGGTATATTTGCAGTTAATAAGAAAATTAATATATTTGCCAACATTATTAAATATGTATTTATTTACATTAATAAAAAATAAATGGCGGGAGGTATTGTGCTGGCCACATCATACTTCTTAAACACAATGAAAATAATAAATTTTTGTGTCTTGTGGAGCCATCCAGTAATTATTCTCAAACTAAAATTACAATATTATATAATTTTTGATTTGGAATAGTTCGCAAGTTACAATAGAGAAACAAATGAATTCAATTTGATGCAAGATTTTGTTATTTGATTTAAAATAATATTTTTCAATAATATTCATTGCGAAATACCGATGATTTTTGAAAGTTATTACATTGAAATAGTATGTTTCATTTGATAATACAACAATATAATAATTGTTGAAGCAAATAGTAAAAAATTTATGTATTTATTGAATATATAGAAGAATAGCGTTGTCCCCAAAAAATGTGATATTAAAATTCTATAATTTTTATTTCACGTAATAAAACGGCTGTAAAATTCTATACAATGTATGATTTTAAAATGTGCAAACTACAAAAACCGATATAAACTTAACATAATGTATCATAAAATGTATAGAAAACTTTATAGATAGTATAAGCCGTATCGTACTATACTTTATCGATTCTTTCTTGCAATTCTATTCCAGAACTTGTTCGATAAATTACGAAAATGTACCATATATTAAAGAGAGAATTAATAGTATAAAAACGTAGGAAAAGTGCAATAACATCCTCGAAAGTTTGACATCAGGTCCTTACTATGTAGCAAGCTTCAAGCGAGGAATTTTTACTCTGAGCTTTATTGTGCTTTTAGAGCCAGTAAAAAAGCTCATAAAATAGGTTATCAATATTATAAAAACAAAGTCATTATTGATTTTTCTATTACGGAGGCGGAAAGTTGGGGAGTCATGCAAAAATGGTTTGTGTAACGTACAATACTATTCTGGGATAAATATTTAATACTTATTGTTATTTTATGACTAGTTTTATACTTTTCCTACTCTTTAATGCTTCCGATTTAAATAATTGAAGATTTACTTAATACTAGACTTGCTATCAAACTAAGTTATTCTTATTACCTATTCCTAGCAAAGATTTATGGCGTATTTAAGGAAACTGAACTTTTTAAAAAATTTGTCAATTAATTTATTACAATTCTGAATGTTATAAAAGTAACTGTATACAACTAGTTTATAATATACTTACTAAGGCCACTATAAAATTATTTCGGCTACTGCAAATATAGATTTACAACTTTAAAAAAAACTCCGGCCCGAATGACTGATTGTAATAGTTCGACTGGTATTATAAGGGTCATCTTTTAGTCCAGATTCTACCGAAACCCTGCACTTTTGGTTAAAGGCTGTTACATGTAACTTATTTTTGAATAATTTTTATTATAAACGATGAATTTTTGTCTAGTTCATTTTCTATATTTTTATTTGTAGCTTCTAAACGGTTAAAGTTAGCAACGTGTACGTTGCAAATTTGGAATCTACATGAAATTCTCTGTAAAATACATCAGCAGTGATATTTGTATTTAGGCTGTTCCAATAGTGACAGGCTGTTAAATGTACACTTATTTTTGAATTATTTTTATTATATACCATGAATTTTTGTCTAGCTCATTTTCTATATTTTTGTCTGTAGATTAATAACAGTTAAAGATAGCAACGTGTACGTTACAAATTTGGAATCTACATGAAATTCTCTATAAAATACATCAGCAGTGATATTTGTATATAGGCTGTTCCAATAGTGACAAGCTGTTAAATGTACCCTTATTTTTGAATTATTTTTATTATATACCATGAATTTTTGTCTAGCTCATTTTCTATATTTTTGTCTGTAGCTTCATAACGGTTAAAGATAGCAACGTGTACGTTGCAAATTTGGAATCTACATGAAATTCTCTATAAAATACATCAGCAGTGATATTTGTATATAGGCTGTTCCAATAGTGACAGGCTGTTAAATGTACACTTATTTTTGAATTATTTTTATTATATACCATGAATTTTTGTCTAGCTCATTTTCTATATTTTTGCCTGTTGTTTCATAACGGTTAAAGATAGCAACGTGTACGTTGCAAATTTGGAATCTACATTAAATTCTCTACAAAATACATTAGCAGTTATATTTGAATATAGGCTGTTCCAATAGTGACAGGCTGTTAAATGTACACTTATTTTTGAATTATTTTTATTATATACCATGAATTTTTGTCTAGCTCATTTTCTATATTTTTGTCTGTAGTTTCATAACGGTTAAAGATAGCAACGTGTACGTTGCAAATTTGGAATCTACATTAAATTCTCTATAAAATACATCAGCAGTGATATTTGTATATAGGCTGTTCCAATAGTGACAGGCTGTTAAATGTACACTTATTTTGAATTATTTTCATTATATACCATGAATTTTTGTCTAGCTCATTTTCTATATTTTTGTCTGTAGCTTCATGACGGTTAAAGATAACAACGTGTACGTTCCAAATTTGGAATCTACATGAAATTCTTTATAAAATACATTAGCAGTGATATTTGTATATAGGCTGTTCCAATAGTGACAGGCTGTTAAATGTACACTTATTTTTGAATTATTTTTATTATATACCATGAATTTTTGTCTAGCTCATTTTCTATATTTTTGTCTGTAGCTTCATAACGGTTAAAGATAGCAACGTGTACGTTGCAAATTTGGAATCTACATGAAATTCTCTATAAAATACATCAGCAGTGATATTTGTATATAGGCTGTTCCAATAGTGACAGGCTGTTAAATGTACACTTATTTTTGAATTATTTTTATTATATACCATGAATTTTTGTCTAGCTCATTTTCTATATTTTTGCCTGTTGTTTCATAACGGTTAAAGATAGCAACGTGTACGTTGCAAATTTGGAATCTACATGAAATTCTCTATAAAATACATCAGCAGTGATATTTGTATATAGGCTGTTCCAATAGTGACAGGCTGTTAAATGTACACTTATTTTTGAATTATTTTTATTATATACCATGAATTTTTGTCTAGCTCATTTTCTATATTTTTGTCTGTAGCTTCATAACGGTTAAAGATAACAACGTGTACGTTGCAAATTTGAAATCTAAATGAAATTCTCTATAAAATACATCAGCAGTGATATTTGTATATAGGCTGTTCCAATAGTGACAGGCTGTTAAATGTACACTTATTTTGAATTATTTTCATTATATACCATGAATTTTTGTCTAGCTCATTTTCTATATTTTTGTCTGTAGCTTCATGACGGTTAAAGATAACAACGTGTACGTTCCAAATTTGGAATCTACATGAAATTCTTTATAAAATACATTAGCAGTGATATTTGTATATAGGCTGTTCCAATAGTGACAGGCTGTTAAATGTACACTTATTTTTGAATTATTTTTATTATATACCATGAATTTTTGTCTAGCTCATTTTCTATATTTTTGTCTGTAGTTTCATAACGGTTAAAGACAGCAACGTGTACGTTGCAAATTTGGAATCTGCATGAAATTCTCTATAAAATACATCAGCAGTGATATTTGTATATAGGCTGTTCCAATAGTGACAGGCTGTTAAATGTACACTTATTTTTGAATTATTTTTATTATATACCATGAATTTTTGTCTAGCTCATTTTCTATATTTTTGCCTGTTGTTTCATAACGGTTAAAGATAGCAACGTGTACGTTACAAATTTGGAATCTACATGAAATTCTCTATAAAATACATCAGCAGTGATATTTGTATATAGGCTGTTCCAATAGTGACAGGCTGTTAAATGTACACTTATTTTTGAATTATTTTTATTATATACCATGAATTTTTGTCTAGCTCATTTTCTATATTTTTGTCTGTAGCTTCATAACGGTTAAAGATAACAACGTGTACGTTGCAAATTTGAAATCTAAATGAAACTCTCTATAAAATACATCAGCAGTGATATTTGTATATAGGCTGTTCCAATAGTGACAGGCTGTTAAATGTACACTTATTTTGAATTATTTTCATTATATACCATGAATTTTTGTCTAGCTCATTTTCTATATTTTTGTCTGTAGCTTCATGACGGTTAAAGATAACAACGTGTACGTTCCAAATTTGGAATCTACATGAAATTCTCTATAAAATACATTAGCAGTGATATTTGTATATAGGCTGTTCCAATAGTGACAGGCTGTTAAATGTACACTTATTTTTGAATTATTTTTATTATATACCATGAATTTTTGTCTAGCTCATTTTCTATATTTTTGCCTGTTGTTTCATAACGGTTAAAGATAGCAACGTGTACGTTGCAAATTTGGAATCTACATGAAATTCTCTATAAAATACATCAGCAGTGATATTTGTATATAGGCTGTTCCAATAGTGACAGGCTGTTAAATGTACACTTATTTTTGAATTATTTTTATTATATACCATGAATTTTTGTCTAGCTCATTTTCTATATTTTTGTCTGTAGCTTCATAACGGTTAAAGATAACAACGTGTACGTTGCAAATTTGAAATCTAAATGAAATTCTCTATAAAATACATCAGCAGTGATATTTGTATATAGGCTGTTCCAATAGTGACAGGCTGTTAAATGTACACTTATTTTGAATTATTTTCATTATATACCATGAATTTTTGTCTAGCTCATTTTCTATATTTTTGTCTGTAGCTTCATGACGGTTAAAGATAACAACGTGTACGTTCCAAATTTGGAATCTACATGAAATTCTCTATAAAATACATTAGCAGTGATATTTGTATATAGGCTGGTCCAATAGTGACAGGCTGTTAAATGTACATTTATTTTTGATTTATTTTTATTATATACCATGAATTTTTGTCTAGCTCATTTTCTATATTTTTGTCTGTAGCTTCATAACGGTTAAAGATAGCAAAATGTACGTTACAAATTTGACAGAATGTTAAATGTACACTAATTTTTGAATTATTTTTATTATATACCACGAATTTTTGTCCAGCTCATTTTCTATATTTTTGTCTGTAGCTTCATAAAGGTTAAAGATAGCAACGTATACGTTGCAAATTTGGAATCTACATGAAATTCTCTATAAAATACATCAGCAGTGATATTTGTATATAGGCTGTTCCAATAGTGACAGGCTGTTAAATGTACACTTATTTTTGAATTATTTTTATTATATACCATGAATTTTTGTCTAGCTCATTTTCTATATTTTTGCCTGTTGTTTCATAATGGTTAAAGATAGCAACGTGTACGTTGCAAATTTGGAATCTACATGAAATTCTCTATAAAATACATCAGCAGTGATATTTGTATATAGGCTGTTCCAATAGTGACAGGCTGTTAAATGTACACTTATTTTTGAATTATTTTTATTATATACCATGAATTTTTGTCTAGCTCATTTTCTATATTTTTGTCTGTAGCTTCATAACGGTTAAAGATAACAACGTGTACGTTGCAAATTTGAAATCTAAATGAAATTCTCTATAAAATACATCAGCAGTGATATTTGTATATAGGCTGTTCCAATAGTGACAGGCTGTTAAATGTACACTTATTTTGAATTATTTTCATTATATACCATGAATTTTTGTCTAGCTCATTTTCTATATTTTTGTCTGTAGCTTCATGACGGTTAAAGATAACTACGTGTACGTTCCAAATTTGGAATCTACATGAAATTCTCTATAAAATACATTAGCAGTGATATTTGTATATAGGCTGTTCCAATAGTGACAGGCTGTTAAATGTACACTTATTTTTGAATTATTTTTATTATATACCATGAATTTTTGTCTAGCTCATTTTCTATATTTTTGTCTGTAGTTTCATAACGGTTAAAGACAGCAACGTGTACGTTGCAAATTTGGAATCTGCATGAAATTCTCTATAAAATACATCAGCAGTGATATTTGTATATAGGCTGTTCCAATAGTGACAGGCTGTTAAATGTACACTTATTTTTGAATTATTTTTATTATATACCATGAATTTTTGTCTAGCTCATTTTCTATATTTTTGCCTGTTGTTTCATAACGGTTAAAGATAGCAACGTGTACGTTGCAGGTTTGGAATCTACATGAAATTCTCTATAAAATACATCAGCAGTGATATTTGTATATAGGCTGTTCCAATAGTGACAGGCTGTTAAATGTACACTTATTTTTGAATTATTTTTATTATATACCATGAATTTTTGTCTAGCTCATTTTCTATATTTTTGTCTGTAGTTTCATAACATTTAAAGATAGCAACGTGTACGTTGCAAATTTGGAATCTACATGAAATTCTCTATAAAATACATGAGCAGTGATATTTGTATATAGACTGTTCCAATAGTGACAGGCTGTTAAATGTACACTTATTTTTGAATTATTTTTATTATATACCATGAATTTTTGTCTAGCTTATTTTCTAAATTTTTGTCTGTAGCTTCATAACGGTTAAAGATAGCAACGTGTACGTTGCAGGTTTGGAATCTACATGAAATTCTCTATAAAATACATCAGCAGTGATATTTGTATATAGGCTGTTCCAATAGTGACAGGCTGTTAAATGTACACTTATTTTTGAATTATTTTTATTATATACCATGAATTTTTGTCTAGCTCATTTTCTATATTTTTGTCTGTAGCTTCATAACGGTTAAAGATAGCATCGTGTACGTTGCAAATTTGAAATCTACATGAAATTCTCTATAAAATACATCAGCAGTGATACTTGTATATAGGCTGTTCCAATAGTGACAGGCTGTTAAATGTACACTTATTTTTGAATTATTTTTATTATATACCATAAATTTTTGTCTAGCTCATTTTCTATATTTTTGTCTGTAGTTTCATAACAGTTACAGATAGCAACGTGCACGTTGCAAATTTGGAATCTACATGAAATTCTCTATAAAATACATTAGCAGTGATATTTGTATATAGGCTGTTCCAATAGTGACAGGCTGTTAAATGTACACTTATTTTCGAATTATTTTTATTATATACCATGAATTTTTGTCTAGCTCATTTTCTATATTTTTCTCTGTAGCTTCATAATGCTTAAAGATAGCAACGTGTACGTTGCAAATTTGAAATCTACATGAAATTCTCTATAAAATACATCAGCAGTGATACTTGTATATAGCCTATTCCAATAGTGACAGGCTGTTAAATGTACACTTATTTTTGAATTATTTTTATTATATACCATGAATTTTTGTCTCGCTCATTTTCTATATTTATGTCTGTAGCTTCATAACGGTTAAAGATAGCAACGTGTACGTCGCAAATTTGGAATCTTCATGAAATTCTCTATAAAATACATCAGCAGTGATACTTGTATATAGGCTGTTCCAATAGTGACAGGCTGTTAAATTTACACTTATTTTTGAATTATTTTTATTATATACCATGAATTTTTGTCTAGCTCATTTTCTATATTTTTGTCTGTAGCTTCATAACGGTTAAAGATAGCATCGTGTACGTTGCAAATTTGGAATCTACATGAAATTCTCTATAAAATACATCAGCAGTGATATTTGTATATAGGCTGTTCCAATAGTGACAGGCTGTTAAATGTACACTTATTTTTGAATTATTTTTATTATATACCATAAATTTTTGTCTAGCTCATTTTCTATATTTTTGTCTGTAGTTTCATAACAGTTACAGATAGCAACGTGTACGTTGCAAATTTGGAATCTACATGAAATTCTCTATAAAATACATCAGCAGTGATATTTGTATATAGGCTGTTCCAATAGTGACAGGCTGTTAAATGTACACTTATTTTTGAATTATTTTTATTATATACCATGAATTTTTGTCTAGCTCATTTTCTATATTTTTGTCTGTAGCTTCATAACGGTTAAAGATAGCACCGTGCACGTTGCAAATTTGAAATCTACATGAAATTCTCTATAAAATACATCAGCAGTGATATTTGTATATAGGCTGTTCCAATAGTGACAGGCTGTTAAATGTACACTTATTTTTGAATTATTTTTATTATATACCATAAATTTTTGTCTAGCTCATTTTCTATATTTTTGTCTGTAGTTTCATAACAGTTACAGATAGCAGCGTGTACGTTGCAAATTTGGAATCTACATGAAATTCTCTATAAAATACATCAGCAGTGATACTTGTATATAGGCTGTTCCAATAGTGACAGGCTGTTAAATGTACACTTATTTTTGAATTACTTTTATTATATACCATGAATTTTTGTCTAGCTCATTTTCTATATTTTTGTCTGTAGCTTCATAACGGTTAAAGATAGCAACGTGCACGTTGCAAATTTGGAATCTACATGAAATTCTCTATAAAATACAGTAGCAGTGATATTTGTATATAGGCTGTTCCAATAGTGACAGGCTGTTAAATGTACACTTATTTTTGAATTATTTTTATTATATACCATGAATTTTTGTCTAGCTCATTTTCTATATTTTTGACTGTAGCTTCATAACAGATAAAGATAGCAACGTGTACGTTGCAAATTTGGAATCTACATGAAATTCTCTATAAAATACATCAGCAGTGATATTTGTATATAGGCTGTTCCAATAGTGACAGGCTGTTAAATGTACACTTATTTTTGAATTATTTTTATTATATACCATGAATTTTTGTCTAGCTCATTTTCTATATTTTTGTCTGTAGCTTCATAACAGTTAAAGATAGCAACGTGTACGTTGCAAATTTGGAATCTACATGAAATTCTCTATAAAATACATCAGCAGTGATATTTGTATATAGGCTGTTCCAATAGTGACAGGCTGTTAAATGTACATTTATTTTTGAATTATTTTTATTATATACCATGAATTTTTGTCTAGCTCATTTTCTATATTTTTGTCTGTAGCTTCATAACGGTTAAAGATAGCAAAATGTACGTTACAAATTTGACAGGCTGTTAAATGTACACTAATTTTTGAATTATTTTTATTATATACCACGAATTTTTGTCCAGCTCATTTTCTATATTTTTGTCTGTAGCTTCATAACGGTTAAAGATAGCACCGTGCACGTTGCAAATTTGGAATCTACATGAAATTCTCTATAAAATACATCAGCAGTGATATTTGTATATAGGCTGTTCCAATAGTGACAGGCTGTTAAATGTACACTTATTTTGAATTATTTTTATTATATTCCATGAATTTTTGTCTAGCTCATTTTCTATATTTTTGTCTGTAGCTTCATAACGGTTAAAGATAGCATCGTGTACGTTGCAAATTTGAAATCTACATGAAATTCTCTATAAAATACATCAGCAGTGATATTTGTATATAGGCTGTTCCAATAGTGACAGGCTGTTAAATGTACACTTATTTTTGAATTATTTTTATTATATACCATGAATTTTTGTGTAGCTCATTTTCTATATTTATGTCTGTAGCTTCATAACGGTTAAAGAGAGCAACGTGTTCGTTGCAAATTTAGAATCTACATGAAATTCTCTATAAAATACATCAACAGTGATATTTGTATATAGGCTGATCCAATAGTGACAGGCTGTTAAATGTACACTTATTTTTGAATTATTTTTATTATATACCATGAATTTTTGTCTAGCTCATTTTCTATATTTTTGCCTGTTGTTTCATAACGGTTAAAGATAGCAACGTGTACGTTACAAATTTGGAATCTACATGAAATTCTCTATAAAATACATCAGCAGTGATATTTGTATATAGGCTGATCCAATAGTGACAGGCTGTTAAATGTACACTTATTTTTGAATTATTTTTATTATCTACCATGAATTTTTGTCTAGCTCATTTTCTATATTTTTGCCTGTTGTTTCATAACGGTTAAAGATAGCAACGTGTACGTTGCAAATTTGGAATCTACATGAAATTCTCTATAAAATACATCAGCAGTGATATTTGTATATAGGCTGATCCAATAGTGACAGGCTGTTAAATGTACACTTATTTTTGAATTATTTTTATTATATACCATGAATTTTTGTCTAGCTCATTTTCTATATTTTTGCCTGTTGTTTCATAACGGTTAAAGATAGCAACGTGTACGTTGCAAATTTGGAATCTACATGAAATTCTCTATAAAATACATCAGCAGTGATATTTGTATATAGGCTGATCCAATAGTGACAGGCTGTTAAATGTACACTTATTTTTGAATTATTTTTATTATATACCATGAATTTTTGTCTAGCTCATTTTCTATATTTATGTCTGTAGCTTCATAACGGTTAAAGAGAGCAACGTGTTCGTTGCAAATTTGGAATCTGCATGAAATTCTCTATAAAATACATCAGCAGTGATATTTGTATATAGGCTCTTCCAATAGTGACAGGCTGTTAAATGTACACTTATTTTTGAATTATTTTTATTATATACCATGAATTTTTGTCTAGCTCATTTTCTATATTTTTGCCTGTTGTTTCATAACGGTTAAAGATAGCAACTTGTACGTTGCAAATTTGGAATCTACATGAAATTCTCTATAAAATACATCAGCAGTGATATTTGTATATAGGCTGATCCAATAGTGACAGGCTGTTAAATGTACACTTATTTTTGAATTATTTTTATTATATACCATGAATTTTTGTCTAGCTCATTTTCTATATTTTTGCCTGTTGTTTCATAACGGTTAAAGATAGCAACGTGTACGTTGCAAATTTGGAATCTACATGAAATTCTCTATAAAATACATCAGCAGTGATATTTGTATATAGGCTGTTCCAATAGTGACAGGCTGTTAAATGTACACTTATTTTTGAATTATTTTTATTATATACCATGAATTTTTGTCTAGCTCATTTTCTATATTTTTGTCTGTAGCTTCATAACGGTTAAAGATAGCATCGTGTACCTTGCAAATTTGAAATCTACATGAAATTCTCTATAAAATACATCAGCAGTGATACTTGTATATAGGCTGTTCCAATAGTGACAGGCTGTTAAATGTACACTTATTTTTGAGTTATTTTTATTATATACCATGAATTTTTGTCTAGCTCATTTTCTATATTTTTGTCTGTAGCTTCATAACGGTTAAAGATAGCAACGTGTACGTTGCAAATTTGGAATCTACATGAAATTCTCTATAAAATACACCAGCAGTGATATTTGTATATATGCTGTTCCAATAGTGACAGGCTGTTAAATGTACACTTATTTTTGAATTATTTTTATTATATACCATGAATTTTTGTCTAGCTCATTTTCTATATTTTTGCCTGTTGTTTCATAACGGTTAAAGATAGCAACGTGTACGTTGCAAATTTGGAATCTACATGAAATTCTCTATAAAATACATCAGCAGTGATATTTGTATATAGGCTGTTCCAATAGTGACAGGCTGTTAAATGTACACTTATTTTTGAATTATTTTTATTATATACCATGAATTTTTGTCTAGCTCAATTTCTATATTTTTGTCTGTAGCTTCATAACGGTTAAAGATAGCATCGTGTACGTTGCAAATTTGAAATCTACATGAAATTCTCTATAAAATACATCAGCAGTGATACTTGTATACAGGCTGTTCCAATAGTGACAGGCTGTTAAATGTACACTTATTTTTGAATTATTTTTATTATATACCATGAATTTTTGTCTAGCTCATTTTCTATATTTTTGTTTGTAGCTTCATAACGGTTAAAGATAGCAACGTGTACGTTGCAAATTTGGAATCTACATGAAATTCTCTATAAAATACATCAGCAGTGATATTTGTATATATGCTGTTCCAATAGTGACAGGCTGTTAAATGTACACTTATTTTTGAATTATTTTTATTATATACCATGAATTTTTGTCTAGCTCATTTTCTATATTTTTGTTTGTAGCTTCATAACGGTTAAAGATAGCATCGTGTACGTTGCAAATTTGAAATCTATATGAAATTCTCTATAAAATACATCAGCAGTGATATTTGTATATAGGCTGTTCCAATAGTGACAGGCTGTTAAATGTACACTTATTTTTGAATTATTTTTATTATATACCATGAATTTTTGTCTAGCTCATTTTCTATATTTTTGTCTGTAGCTTCATAACGGTTAAAGATAGCAACGTGCACGTTGCAAATTTGGAATCTACATGAAATTCTCTATAAAATACATCAGCAGTGATATTTGTATATAGGCTGTTCCAATAGTGACAGGCTGTTAAATGTAAACTTATTTTTGAATTATTTTTATTATATACCATGAATTTTTGTCTAGCTCATTTTCTATATTTTTGTTTGTAGCTTCATAACGGTTAAAGATAGCAACGTGTACGTTGCAAATTTGGAATCTACATGAAATTCTCTATAAAATACATCAGCAGTGATATTTGTATATAGGCTGTTCCAATAGTGACAGGCTGTTAAATGTACACTTATTTTTGAATTATTTTTATTATATACCATGAATTTTTGTCTAGCTCATTTTCTATATTTTTGCCTGTTGTTTCATAACGGTTAAAGATAGCAACGTGTACGTTGCAAATTTGGAATCTACATGAAATTCTCTATAAAATACATCAGCAGTGATAGTTGTATATAGGCTGTTCCAATAGTGACAGGCTGTTAAATGTACACTTATTTTTGAATTATTTTTATTATATACCATGAATTTTTGTCTAGCTCATTTTCTATATTTTTGCCTGTTGTTTCATAACGGTTAAAGATAGCAACGTGTACGTTGCAAATTTGGAATCTACATGAAATTCTCTATAAAATACATTAGCAGTGATAGTTGTATATAGGCTGTTCCAATAGTGACAGGCTGTTAAATGTACACTTATTTTTGAATTATTTTTATTATATACCATGAATTTTCGTCTAGCTCATTTTCTATATTTTTGCCTGTTGTTTCATAACGGTTAAAGATAGCAACGTGTACGTTGCAAATTTGGAATCTACATGAAATTCTCTATAAAATACATTAGCAGTGATATTTGTATATAGGCTGTTCCAATAGTGACAGGCTGTTAAATGTACACTTATTTTTGAATTATTTTTATTATATACCATGAATTTTTGTCTAGCTCATTTTCTATATTTTTGCCTGTTGTTTCATAACGGTTAAAGATAGCAACGTGTACGTTGCAAATTTGGAATCTACATGAAATTCTCTATAAAATACATCAGCAGTGATATTTGTATATAGGCTGTTCCAATAGTGACAGGCTGTTAAATGTACACTTATTTTTGAATTATTTTTATTATATACCATGAATTTTTGTCTAGCTCATTTTCTATATTTTTGTTTGTAGCTTCATAACGGTTAAACATAGCAACGTGTACGTTGCAAATTTGGAATCTACATGAAATTCTCTATAAAATACATCAGCAGTGATATTTGTATATAGGCTGTTCCAATAGTGACAGGCTGTTAAATGTACACTTATTTTTGAATTATTTTTATTATATACCATGAATTTTTGTCTAGCTCATTTTCTATATTTTTGTTTGTAGCTTCATAACGGTTAAAGATAGCAACGTGTACGTTGCAAATTTATAATCTACATGAAATTCTCTATAAAATACATCAGCAGTGATATTTGTATATAGGCTGTTCCAATAGTGACAGGCTGTTAAATGTACACTTATTTTTGAATTATTTTTATTATATACCATGAATTTTTGTCTAGCTCATTTTCTATATTTTTGCCTGTTGTTTTATAACGGTTAAAGATAGCAACGTGTACGTTGCAAATTTGGAATCTACATGAAATTCTCTATAAAATACATTAGCAGTGATAGTTGTATATAGGCTGTTCCAATAGTGACAGGCTGTTAAATGTACACTTATTTTTGAATTATTTTTATTATATACCATGAATTTTCGTCTAGCTCATTTTCTATATTTTTGCCTGTTGTTTCATAACGGTTAAAGATAGCAACGTGTACGTTGCAAATTTGGAATCTACATGAAATTCTCTATAAAATACATCAGCAGTGATATTTGTATATAAGCTGTTCCAATAGTGACAGGCTGTTAAATGTACACTTATTTTTGAATTATTTTTATTATATACCATGAATTTTTGTCTAGCTCATTTTCTATATTTTTGCCTGTTGTTTCATAACGGTTAAAGATAGCAACGTGTACGTTGCAAATTTGGAATCTACATGAAATTCTCTATAAAATACATCAGCAGTGATATTTGTATATAGGCTGTTCCAATAGTGACAGGCTGTTAAATGTACACTTATTTTTGAATTATTTTTATTATATACCATAAATTTTTGTCTAGCTCATTTTCTATATTTTTGTCTGTAGTTTCATAACAGTTACAGATAGCAGCGTGTACGTTGCAAATTTGGAATCTACATGAAATTCTCTATAAAATACATCAGCAGTGATACTTGTATATAGGCTGTTCCAATAGTGACAGGCTGTTAAATGTACACTTATTTTTGAATTACTTTTATTATATACCATGAATTTTTGTCTAGCTCATTTTCTATATTTTTGTCTGTAGCTTCATAACGGTTAAAGATAGCAACGTGCACGTTGCAAATTTGGAATCTACATGAAATTCTCTATAAAATACAGTAGCAGTGATATTTGTATATAGGCTGTTCCAATAGTGACAGGCTGTTAAATGTACACTTATTTTTGAATTATTTTTATTATATACCATGAATTTTTGTCTAGCTCATTTTCTATATTTTTGACTGTAGCTTCATAACAGATAAAGATAGCAACGTGTACGTTGCAAATTTGGAATCTACATGAAATTCTCTATAAAATACATCAGCAGTGATATTTGTATATAGGCTGTTCCAATAGTGACAGGCTGTTAAATGTACACTTATTTTTGAATTATTTTTATTATATACCATGAATTTTTGTCTAGCTCATTTTCTATATTTTTGTCTGTAGCTTCATAACAGTTAAAGATAGCAACGTGTACGTTGCAAATTTGGAATCTACATGAAATTCTCTATAAAATACATCAGCAGTGATATTTGTATATAGGCTGTTCCAATAGTGACAGGCTGTTAAATGTACATTTATTTTTGAATTATTTTTATTATATACCATGAATTTTTGTCTAGCTCATTTTCTATATTTTTGTCTGTAGCTTCATAACGGTTAAAGATAGCAAAATGTACGTTACAAATTTGACAGGCTGTTAAATGTACACTAATTTTTGAATTATTTTTATTATATACCACGAATTTTTGTCCAGCTCATTTTCTATATTTTTGTCTGTAGCTTCATAACGGTTAAAGATAGCACCGTGCACGTTGCAAATTTGGAATCTACATGAAATTCTCTATAAAATACATCAGCAGTGATATTTGTATATAGGCTGTTCCAATAGTGACAGGCTGTTAAATGTACACTTATTTTGAATTATTTTTATTATATTCCATGAATTTTTGTCTAGCTCATTTTCTATATTTTTGTCTGTAGCTTCATAACGGTTAAAGATAGCATCGTGTACGTTGCAAATTTGAAATCTACATGAAATTCTCTATAAAATACATCAGCAGTGATATTTGTATATAGGCTGTTCCAATAGTGACAGGCTGTTAAATGTACACTTATTTTTGAATTATTTTTATTATATACCATGAATTTTTGTGTAGCTCATTTTCTATATTTATGTCTGTAGCTTCATAACGGTTAAAGAGAGCAACGTGTTCGTTGCAAATTTAGAATCTACATGAAATTCTCTATAAAATACATCAACAGTGATATTTGTATATAGGCTGATCCAATAGTGACAGGCTGTTAAATGTACACTTATTTTTGAATTATTTTTATTATATACCATGAATTTTTGTCTAGCTCATTTTCTATATTTTTGCCTGTTGTTTCATAACGGTTAAAGATAGCAACGTGTACGTTACAAATTTGGAATCTACATGAAATTCTCTATAAAATACATCAGCAGTGATATTTGTATATAGGCTGATCCAATAGTGACAGGCTGTTAAATGTACACTTATTTTTGAATTATTTTTATTATCTACCATGAATTTTTGTCTAGCTCATTTTCTATATTTTTGCCTGTTGTTTCATAACGGTTAAAGATAGCAACGTGTACGTTGCAAATTTGGAATCTACATGAAATTCTCTATAAAATACATCAGCAGTGATATTTGTATATAGGCTGATCCAATAGTGACAGGCTGTTAAATGTACACTTATTTTTGAATTATTTTTATTATATACCATGAATTTTTGTCTAGCTCATTTTCTATATTTTTGCCTGTTGTTTCATAACGGTTAAAGATAGCAACGTGTACGTTGCAAATTTGGAATCTACATGAAATTCTCTATAAAATACATCAGCAGTGATATTTGTATATAGGCTGATCCAATAGTGACAGGCTGTTAAATGTACACTTATTTTTGAATTATTTTTATTATATACCATGAATTTTTGTCTAGCTCATTTTCTATATTTATGTCTGTAGCTTCATAACGGTTAAAGAGAGCAACGTGTTCGTTGCAAATTTGGAATCTGCATGAAATTCTCTATAAAATACATCAGCAGTGATATTTGTATATAGGCTCTTCCAATAGTGACAGGCTGTTAAATGTACACTTATTTTTGAATTATTTTTATTATATACCATGAATTTTTGTCTAGCTCATTTTCTATATTTTTGCCTGTTGTTTCATAACGGTTAAAGATAGCAACTTGTACGTTGCAAATTTGGAATCTACATGAAATTCTCTATAAAATACATCAGCAGTGATATTTGTATATAGGCTGATCCAATAGTGACAGGCTGTTAAATGTACACTTATTTTTGAATTATTTTTATTATATACCATGAATTTTTGTCTAGCTCATTTTCTATATTTTTGCCTGTTGTTTCATAACGGTTAAAGATAGCAACGTGTACGTTGCAAATTTGGAATCTACATGAAATTCTCTATAAAATACATCAGCAGTGATATTTGTATATAGGCTGTTCCAATAGTGACAGGCTGTTAAATGTACACTTATTTTTGAATTATTTTTATTATATACCATGAATTTTTGTCTAGCTCATTTTCTATATTTTTGTCTGTAGCTTCATAACGGTTAAAGATAGCATCGTGTACCTTGCAAATTTGAAATCTACATGAAATTCTCTATAAAATACATCAGCAGTGATACTTGTATATAGGCTGTTCCAATAGTGACAGGCTGTTAAATGTACACTTATTTTTGAGTTATTTTTATTATATACCATGAATTTTTGTCTAGCTCATTTTCTATATTTTTGTCTGTAGCTTCATAACGGTTAAAGATAGCAACGTGTACGTTGCAAATTTGGAATCTACATGAAATTCTCTATAAAATACACCAGCAGTGATATTTGTATATATGCTGTTCCAATAGTGACAGGCTGTTAAATGTACACTTATTTTTGAATTATTTTTATTATATACCATGAATTTTTGTCTAGCTCATTTTCTATATTTTTGCCTGTTGTTTCATAACGGTTAAAGATAGCAACGTGTACGTTGCAAATTTGGAATCTACATGAAATTCTCTATAAAATACATCAGCAGTGATATTTGTATATAGGCTGTTCCAATAGTGACAGGCTGTTAAATGTACACTTATTTTTGAATTATTTTTATTATATACCATGAATTTTTGTCTAGCTCAATTTCTATATTTTTGTCTGTAGCTTCATAACGGTTAAAGATAGCATCGTGTACGTTGCAAATTTGAAATCTACATGAAATTCTCTATAAAATACATCAGCAGTGATACTTGTATACAGGCTGTTCCAATAGTGACAGGCTGTTAAATGTACACTTATTTTTGAATTATTTTTATTATATACCATGAATTTTTGTCTAGCTCATTTTCTATATTTTTGTTTGTAGCTTCATAACGGTTAAAGATAGCAACGTGTACGTTGCAAATTTGGAATCTACATGAAATTCTCTATAAAATACATCAGCAGTGATATTTGTATATATGCTGTTCCAATAGTGACAGGCTGTTAAATGTACACTTATTTTTGAATTATTTTTATTATATACCATGAATTTTTGTCTAGCTCATTTTCTATATTTTTGTTTGTAGCTTCATAACGGTTAAAGATAGCATCGTGTACGTTGCAAATTTGAAATCTATATGAAATTCTCTATAAAATACATCAGCAGTGATATTTGTATATAGGCTGTTCCAATAGTGACAGGCTGTTAAATGTACACTTATTTTTGAATTATTTTTATTATATACCATGAATTTTTGTCTAGCTCATTTTCTATATTTTTGTCTGTAGCTTCATAACGGTTAAAGATAGCAACGTGCACGTTGCAAATTTGGAATCTACATGAAATTCTCTATAAAATACATCAGCAGTGATATTTGTATATAGGCTGTTCCAATAGTGACAGGCTGTTAAATGTAAACTTATTTTTGAATTATTTTTATTATATACCATGAATTTTTGTCTAGCTCATTTTCTATATTTTTGTTTGTAGCTTCATAACGGTTAAAGATAGCAACGTGTACGTTGCAAATTTGGAATCTACATGAAATTCTCTATAAAATACATCAGCAGTGATATTTGTATATAGGCTGTTCCAATAGTGACAGGCTGTTAAATGTACACTTATTTTTGAATTATTTTTATTATATACCATGAATTTTTGTCTAGCTCATTTTCTATATTTTTGCCTGTTGTTTCATAACGGTTAAAGATAGCAACGTGTACGTTGCAAATTTGGAATCTACATGAAATTCTCTATAAAATACATCAGCAGTGATAGTTGTATATAGGCTGTTCCAATAGTGACAGGCTGTTAAATGTACACTTATTTTTGAATTATTTTTATTATATACCATGAATTTTTGTCTAGCTCATTTTCTATATTTTTGCCTGTTGTTTCATAACGGTTAAAGATAGCAACGTGTACGTTGCAAATTTGGAATCTACATGAAATTCTCTATAAAATACATTAGCAGTGATAGTTGTATATAGGCTGTTCCAATAGTGACAGGCTGTTAAATGTACACTTATTTTTGAATTATTTTTATTATATACCATGAATTTTCGTCTAGCTCATTTTCTATATTTTTGCCTGTTGTTTCATAACGGTTAAAGATAGCAACGTGTACGTTGCAAATTTGGAATCTACATGAAATTCTCTATAAAATACATTAGCAGTGATATTTGTATATAGGCTGTTCCAATAGTGACAGGCTGTTAAATGTACACTTATTTTTGAATTATTTTTATTATATACCATGAATTTTTGTCTAGCTCATTTTCTATATTTTTGCCTGTTGTTTCATAACGGTTAAAGATAGCAACGTGTACGTTGCAAATTTGGAATCTACATGAAATTCTCTATAAAATACATCAGCAGTGATATTTGTATATAGGCTGTTCCAATAGTGACAGGCTGTTAAATGTACACTTATTTTTGAATTATTTTTATTATATACCATGAATTTTTGTCTAGCTCATTTTCTATATTTTTGTTTGTAGCTTCATAACGGTTAAACATAGCAACGTGTACGTTGCAAATTTGGAATCTACATGAAATTCTCTATAAAATACATCAGCAGTGATATTTGTATATAGGCTGTTCCAATAGTGACAGGCTGTTAAATGTACACTTATTTTTGAATTATTTTTATTATATACCATGAATTTTTGTCTAGCTCATTTTCTATATTTTTGTTTGTAGCTTCATAACGGTTAAAGATAGCAACGTGTACGTTGCAAATTTATAATCTACATGAAATTCTCTATAAAATACATCAGCAGTGATATTTGTATATAGGCTGTTCCAATAGTGACAGGCTGTTAAATGTACACTTATTTTTGAATTATTTTTATTATATACCATGAATTTTTGTCTAGCTCATTTTCTATATTTTTGCCTGTTGTTTTATAACGGTTAAAGATAGCAACGTGTACGTTGCAAATTTGGAATCTACATGAAATTCTCTATAAAATACATTAGCAGTGATAGTTGTATATAGGCTGTTCCAATAGTGACAGGCTGTTAAATGTACACTTATTTTTGAATTATTTTTATTATATACCATGAATTTTCGTCTAGCTCATTTTCTATATTTTTGCCTGTTGTTTCATAACGGTTAAAGATAGCAACGTGTACGTTGCAAATTTGGAATCTACATGAAATTCTCTATAAAATACATCAGCAGTGATATTTGTATATAAGCTGTTCCAATAGTGACAGGCTGTTAAATGTACACTTATTTTTGAATTATTTTTATTATATACCATGAATTTTTGTCTAGCTCATTTTCTATATTTTTGCCTGTTGTTTCATAACGGTTAAAGATAGCAACGTGTACGTTGCAAATTTGGAATCTACATGAAATTCTCTATAAAATACATCAGCAGTGATATTTGTATATAGGCTGTTCCAATAGTGACAGGCTGTTAAATGTACACTTATTTTTGAATTATTTTTATTATATACCATGAATTTTTGTCTAGCTCATTTTCTATATTTTTGTTTGTAGCTTCATAACGGTTAAAGATAGCAACGTGTACGTTGCAAATTTGGAATCTACATGAAATTCTCTATAAAATACATCAGCAGTGATATTTGTATATAGGCTGTTCCAATAGTGACAGGCTGTTAAATGTACACTTATTTTTGAATTATTTTTATTATATACCATGAATTTTTGTCTAGCTCATTTTCTATATTTTTGTCTGTAGTTTCATAACGGTTACAGATAGCAACGTGTACGTTGCAAATTTGGAATCTACATGAAATTCTCTATAAAATAAATCAGCAGTGATATTTGTATATAGGCTGTTCCAATAGTGACAGGCTGTTAAATGTACACTTATTTTTGAATTATTTTTATTATATACCATGAATTTTTGTCTAGCTCATTTTCTATATTTTTGCCTGTTGTTTCATAACGGTTAAAGATAGCAACGTGTACGTTGCAGATTTGGAATCTACATGAAATTCTCTATAAAATACATCAGCAGTGATATTTGTATATAGGCTGTTCCAATAGTGACAGGCTGTTAAATGTACACTTATTTTGAATTATTTTTATTATATACCATGAATTTTTGTCTAGCTCATTTTCTATATTTTTGTCTGTAGCTTCATAACGGTTAAAGATAGCATCGTGTACGTTGCAAATTTGAAATCTACATGAAATTCTCTATAAAATACATCAGCAGTGATACTTGTATACAGGCTGTTCCAATAGTGACAGGCTGTTAAATGTACACTTATTTTTGAATTATTTTTATTATATACCATGAATTTTTGTCTAGCTCATTTTCTATATTTTTGTTTGTAGCTTCATAACGGTTAAAGATAGCAACGTGTACGTTGCAAATTTGGAATCTACATGAAATTCTCTATAAAATACATCAGCAGTGATATTTGTATATATGCTGTTCCAATAGTGACAGGCTGTTAAATGTACACTTATTTTTGAATTATTTTTATTATATACCATGAATTTTTGTCTAGCTCATTTTCTATATTTTTGTTTGTAGCTTCATAACGGTTAAAGATAGCATCGTGTACGTTGCAAATTTGAAATCTATATGAAATTCTCTATAAAATACATCAGCAGTGATATTTGTATATAGGCTGTTCCAATAGTGACAGGCTGTTAAATGTACACTTATTTTTGAATTATTTTTATTATATACCATGAATTTTTGTCTAGCTCATTTTCTATATTTTTGTCTGTAGCTTCATAACGGTTAAAGATAGCAACGTGCACGTTGCAAATTTGGAATCTACATGAAATTCTCTATAAAATACATCAGCAGTGATATTTGTATATAGGCTGTTCCAATAGTGACAGGCTGTTAAATGTACACTTATTTTTGAATTATTTTTATTATATACCATGAATTTTTGTCTAGCTCATTTTCTATATTTTTGTTTGTAGCTTCATAACGGTTAAAGATAGCAACGTGTACGTTGCAAATTTGGAATCTACATGAAATTCTCTATAAAATACATCAGCAGTGATATTTGTATATAGGCTGTTCCAATAGTGACAGGCTGTTAAATGTACACTTATTTTTGAATTATTTTTATTATATACCATGAATTTTTGTCTAGCTCATTTTCTATATTTTTGCCTGTTGTTTCATAACGGTTAAAGATAGCAACGTGTACGTTGCAAATTTGGAATCTACATGAAATTCTCTATAAAATACATCAGCAGTGATAGTTGTATATAGGCTGTTCCAATAGTGACAGGCTGTTAAATGTACACTTATTTTTGAATTATTTTTATTATATACCATGAATTTTTGTCTAGCTCATTTTCTATATTTTTGCCTGTTGTTTCATAACGGTTAAAGATAGCAACGTGTACGTTGCAAATTTGGAATCTACATGAAATTCTCTATAAAATACATTAGCAGTGATAGTTGTATATAGGCTGTTCCAATAGTGACAGGCTGTTAAATGTACACTTATTTTTGAATTATTTTTATTATATACCATGAATTTTCGTCTAGCTCATTTTCTATATTTTTGCCTGTTGTTTCATAACGGTTAAAGATAGCAACGTGTACGTTGCAAATTTGGAATCTACATGAAATTCTCTATAAAATACATTAGCAGTGATATTTGTATATAGGCTGTTCCAATAGTGACAGGCTGTTAAATGTACACTTATTTTTGAATTATTTTTATTATATACCATGAATTTTTGTCTAGCTCATTTTCTATATTTTTGCCTGTTGTTTCATAACGGTTAAAGATAGCAACGTGTACGTTGCAAATTTGGAATCTACATGAAATTCTCTATAAAATACATCAGCAGTGATATTTATATATAGGCTGTTCCAATAGTGACAGGCTGTTAAATGTACACTTATTTTTGAATTATTTTTATTATATACCACGAATTTTTGTCCAGCTCATTTTCTATATTTTTGTCTGTAGCTTCATAACGGTTAAAGATAGCAACGTATACGTTGCAAATTTGGAATCTACATGAAATTCTCTATAAAATACATCAGCAGTGATATTTGTATATAGGCTGTTCCAATAGTGACAGGCTGTTAAATGTGCACTTATTTTGAATTATTTTTATTATATTCCATGAATTTTTGTCTAGCTCATTTTCTATATTTTTGTCTGTAGCTTCATAACGGTTAAAGATAGCATCGTGTACGTTGCAAATTTGAAATCTACATGAAATTCTCTATAAAATACATCAGCAGTGATATTTGTATATAGGCTGTTCCAATAGTGACAGGCTGTTAAATGTACACTTATTTTTGAATTATTTTTATTATATACCACGAATTTTTGTCCAGCTCATTTTCTATATTTTTGTCTGTAGCTTCATAACGGTTAAAGATAGCAACGTATACGTTGCAAATTTGGAATCTACATGAAATTCTCTATAAAATACATCAGCAGTGATATTTGTATATAGGCTCTTCCAATAGTGACAGGCTGTTAAATGTACACTTATTTTTGAATTATTTTTATTATATACAATGAATTTTTGTCTAGCTCATTTTCTATATTTTTGTCTGTAGCTTCATAACGGTTAAAGATAGCAACGTGCACGTTGCAAATTTGGAATCTACATGATATTCTCTATAAAATACATCAGCAGTGATATTTGTATATAGGCTCTTCCAATAGTGACAGGCTGTTAAATGTACACTTATTTTTGAATTATTTTTATTATATACCATGAATTTTTGTCTAGCTCATTTTCTATATTTTTGTCTGTAGCTTCATAACGGTTAAAGATAGCAACGTGCACGTTGCAAATTTGGAATCTACATGAAATTCTCTATAAAATACATCAGCAGTGATATTTATATATAGGCTGTTCCAATAGTGACAGGCTGTTAAATGTACACTTATTTTTGAATTATTTTTATTATATACCATGAATTTTTGTCTAGCTCATTTTCTATATTTTTGTCTGTAGCTTCATAACAGTTAAAGATAGCATCGTGTACGTTGCAAATTTGGAATCTATATGAAATTCTCTATAAAATACATCAGCGGTGATATTTGTATATAGGCTGTTCCAATAGTGACAGGCTCTTAAATGTACACTTATTTTTGAATTATTTTTATTATATACCACGAATTTTTGTCCAGCTCATTTTCTATATTTTTGTCTGTAGCTTCATAACGGTTAAAGATAGCAACGTATACGTTGCAAATTTGGAATCTACATGAAATTCTCTATAAAATACATCAGCAGTGATATTTGTATATAGGCTGTTCCAATAGTGACAGGCTGTTAAATGTGCACTTATTTTGAATTATTTTTATTATATTCCATGAATTTTTGTCTAGCTCATTTTCTATATTTTTGTCTGTAGCTTCATAACGGTTAAAGATAGCATCGTGTACGTTGCAAATTTGAAATCTACATGAAATTCTCTATAAAATACATCAGCAGTGATATTTGTATATAGGCTGTTCCAATAGTGACAGGCTGTTAAATGTACACTTATTTTTGAATTATTTTTATTATATACCATGAATTTTTGTGTAGCTCATTTTCTATATTTTTGTCTGTAGCTTCATAACAGTTAAAGATAGCAACGTGTACGTTGCAAATTTGAAATCTATATGAAATTCTCTATAAAATACATCAGCAGTGATATTTGTATATAGGCTGTTCCAATAGTGACAGGCTGTTAAATGTACACTTATTTTTGAATTATTTTTATTATATACCACGAATTTTTGTCCAGCTCATTTTCTATATTTTTGTCTGTAGCTTCATAACGGTTAAAGATAGCAACGTGCACGTTGCAAATTTGGAATCTACATGAAATTCTCTATAAAATACATCAGCAGTGATATTTATATATAGGCTGTTCCAATAGTGACAGGCTGTTAAATGTACACTTATTTTTGAATTATTTTTATTATATACCATGAATTTTTGTCTAGCTCATTTTCTATATTTTTGTCTGTAGCTTCATAACAGTTAAAGATAGCAACGTGTACGTTGCAAATTTGGAATCTATATGAAATTCTCTATAAAATACATCAGCAGTGATATTTGTATATAGGCTGTTCCAATAGTGACAGGCTGTTAAATGTACACTTATTTTTGAATTATTTTTATTATATACCACGAATTTTTGTCCAGCTCATTTTCTATATTTTTGTCTGTAGCTTCATAACGGTTAAAGATAGCAACGTATACGTTGCAAATTTGGAATCTACATGAAATTCTCTATAAAATACATCAGCAGTGATATTTGTATATAGGCTGTTCCAATAGTGACAGGCTGTTAAATGTGCACTTATTTTGAATTATTTTTATTATATTCCATGAATTTTTGTCTAGCTCATTTTCTATATTTTTGTCTGTAGCTTCATAACGGTTAAAGCTAGCATCGTGTACGTTGCAAATTTGAAATCTACATGAAATTCTCTATAAAATACATCAGCAGTGATATTTGTATATAGGCTGTTCCAATAGTGACAGGCTGTTAAATGTACACTTATTTTTGAATTATTTTTATTATATACCATGAATTTTTGTGTAGCTCATTTTCTATATTTTTGTCTGTAGCTTCATAACAGTTAAAGATAGCAACGTGTACGTTGCAAATTTGAAATCTATATGAAATTCTCTATAAAATACATCAGCAGTGATATTTGTATATAGGCTGTTCCAATAGTGACAGGCTGTTAAATGTACACTTATTTTTGAATTATTTTTATTATATACCACGAATTTTTGTCCAGCTCATTTTCTATATTTTTGTCTGTAGCTTCATAACGGTTAAAGATAGCAACGTATACGTTGCAAATTTGGAATCTACATGAAATTCTATATAAAATACATCAGCAGTGATATTTGTATATAGGCTGTTCCAATAGTGACAGGCTGTTAAATGTGCACTTATTTTGAATTATTTTTATTATATTCCATGAATTTTTGTCTAGCTCATTTTCTATATTTTTGTCTGTAGCTTCATAACGGTTAAAGATAGCATCGTGTACGTTGCAAATTTGAAATCTACATGAAATTCTCTATAAAATACATCAGCAGTGATATTTGTATATAGGCTGTTCCAATAGTGACAGGCTGTTAAATGTACACTTATTTTTGAATTATTTTTATTATATACCATGAATTTTTGTGTAGCTCATTTTCTATATTTATGTCTGTAGCTTCATAACGGTTAAAGAGAGCAAAGTGTTCGTTGCAAATTTGGAATCTACTTGAAATTCTCTATAAAATACATCAGCAGTGATATTTGTATATAGGCTGTTCCAATAGTGACAGGCTGTTAAATGTACACTTATTTTTGAATTATTTTTATTATATACCATGAATTTTTGTGTAGCTCATTTTCTATATTTATGTCTGTAGCTTCATAACGGTTAAAGAGAGCAACGTGTTCGTTGTAAATTTGGAATCTGCATGAAATTCTCTATAAAATACATCAGCAGTGATATTTGTATATAGGCTCTTCCAATAGTGACAGGCTGTTAAATGTACACTTATTTTTGAATTATTTTTATTATATACCATGAATTTTTGTCTAGCTCATTTTCTATATTTTTGTCTGTAGCTTCATAACGGTTAAAGATAGCAACGTGCACGTTGCAAATTTGGAATCTACATGAAATTCTCTATAAAATACATCAGCAGTGATATTTATATATAGGCTGTTCCAATAGTGACAGGCTGTTAAATGTACACTTATTTTTGAATTATTTTTATTATATACCATGAATTTTTGTCTAGCTCATTTTCTATATTTTTGTCTGTAGCTTCGTAACGGTTAAAGACAGCAACGTGCACGTTGCAAATTTGGAATCTACATGAAATTCTCTATAAAATACATCAGCAGTGATATTTATATATAGGCTGTTCCAATAGTGACAGGCTGTTAAATGTACACTTATTTTTGAATTATTTTTATTATATACCATGAATTTTTGTCTAGCTCATTTTCTATATTTTTGTCTGTAGCTTCATAACAGTTAAAGATAGCAACGTGTACGTTGCAAATTTGGAATCTATATGAAATTCTCTATAAAATACATCAGCAGTGATATTTGTATATAGGCTGTTCCAATAGTGACAGGCTGTTAAATGTACACTTATTTTTGAATTATTTTTATTATATACCATGAATTTTTGTCTAGCTCATTTTCTATATTTTTGTCTGTAGCTTCATAACGGTTAAAGATAGCATCGTGTACGTTGCAAATTTGGAATCTACATGAAATTCTCTATAAAATACATCAGCAGTGATATTTGTATATAGGCTCTTCCAATAGTGACAGGCTGTTAAATGTACACTTATTTTTGAATTATTTTTATTATATACCATGAATTTTTGTCTAGCTCATTTTCTATATTTTTGTCTGTAGCTTCATAACGGTTAAAGATAGCAACGTGCACGTTGCAAATTTGGAATCTACATGAAATTCTCTATAAAATACATCAGCAGTGATATTTGTATATAGGCTCTTCCAATAGTGACAGGCTGTTAAATGTACACTTATTTTTGAATTATTTTTATTATATACCATGAATTTTTGTCTAGCTCATTTTATATATTTTTGTCTGTAGCTTCATAACGGTTAAAGATAGCAACGTGCACGTTGCAAATTTGGAATCTACATGAAATTCTCTATAAAATACATCAGCAGTGATATTTGTATATAGGCTGTTCCAATAGTGACAGGCTGTTAAATGTACACTTATTTTTGAATTATTTTTATTATATACCATGAATTTTTGTGTAGCTCATTTTCTATATTTATGTCTGTAGCTTCATAACGGTTAAAGAAAGCAACGTGTTCGTTGTAAATTTGGAATCTGCATGAAATTCTCTATAAAATACATCAGCAGTGATATTTGTATATAGGCTCTTCCAATAGTGACAGGCTGTTAAATGTACACTTATTTTTGAATTATTTTTATTATATACCATGAATTTTTGTCTAGCTCATTTTCTATATTTTTGTCTGTAGCTTCATAACGGTTAAAGATAGCAACGTGCACGTTGCAAATTTGGAATCTACATGAAATTCTCTATAAAATACATCAGCAGTGATATTTATATATAGGCTGTTCCAATAGTGACAGGCTGTTAAATGTACACTTATTTTTGAATTATTTTTATTATATACCATGAATTTTTGTCTAGCTCATTTTCTAAATTTTTGTCTGTAGCTTCATAACAGTTAAAGATAGCAACGTGTACGTTGCAAATTTGGAATCTATATGAAATTCTCTATAAAATACATTAGCAGCGATATTTGTATATAGGCTGTTCCAATAGTGACAGGCTGTTAAATGTACACTTATTTTTGAATTATTTTTATTATATACCATGAATTTTTGTCTAGCTCATTTTCTATATTTTTGTCTGTAGCTTCATAACAGTTAAAGATAGCAACGTGTACGTTGCAAATTTGGAATCTACATGAAATTCTCTGTAAAATACATCAGCAGTGATATTTGTATATAGGCTGTTCCAATAGTGACAGGCTGTTAAATGTACACTTATTTTTGAATTATTTTTATTATATACCATGAATTTTTGTCTAGCTCATTTTCTATATTTTTGTCTGTAGCTTCATAACAGTTAAAGATAGCAACGTGTACGTTGCAAATTTGGAATCTGCATGAAATTCTCTATAAAATACATCAGCAGTGATATTTGTATATAGGCTCTTCCAATAGTGACAGGCTGTTAAATGTACACTTATTTTTGAATTATTTTTATTATATACCATGAATTTTTGTCTAGCTCATTTTCTATATTTTTGTCTGTAGCTTCATAACGGTTAAAGATAGCATCGTGTACGTTCCAAATTTGAAATCTACATGAAATTCTCTATAAAATACATCAGCAGTGATATTTGTATATAGGCTCTTCCAATAGTGACAGGCTGTTAAATGTACACTTATTTTTGAATTATTTTTATTATATACCATGAATTTTTGTCTAGCTCATTTTCTATATTTTTGTCTGTAGCTTCATAACGGTTAAAGATAGCAACGTGCACGTTGCAAATTTGGAATCTACATGAAATTCTCTATAAAATACATCAGCAGTGATATTTGTATATAGGCTCTTCCAATAGTGACAGGCTGTTAAATGTACACTTATTTTTGAATTATTTTTATTATATACCATGAATTTTTGTCTAGCTCATTTTATATATTTTTGTCTGTAGCTTCATAACGGTTAAAGATAGCAACGTGCACGTTGCAAATTTGGAATCTACATGAAATTCTCTATAAAATACATCAGCAGTGATATTTGTATATAGGCTGTTCCAATAGTGACAGGCTGTTAAATGTACACTTATTTTTGAATTATTTTTATTATATACCATGAATTTTTGTGTAGCTCATTTTCTATATTTATGTCTGTAGCTTCATAACGGTTAAAGAGAGCAACGTGTTCGTTGTAAATTTGGAATCTGCATGAAATTCTCTATAAAATACATCAGCAGTGATATTTGTATATAGGCTCTTCCAATAGTGACAGGCTGTTAAATGTACACTTATTTTTGAATTATTTTTATTATATACCATGAATTTTTGTCTAGCTCATTTTCTATATTTTTGTCTGTAGCTTCATAACGGTTAAAGATAGCAACGTGCACGTTGCAAATTTGGAATCTACATGAAATTCTCTATAAAATACATCAGCAGTGATATTTATATATAGGCTGTTCCAATAGTGACAGGCTGTTAAATGTACACTTATTTTTGAATTATTTTTATTATATACCATGAATTTTTGTCTAGCTCATTTTCTAAATTTTTGTCTGTAGCTTCATAACAGTTAAAGATAGCAACGTGTACGTTGCAAATTTGGAATCTATATGAAATTCTCTATAAAATACATTAGCAGCGATATTTGTATATAGGCTGTTCCAATAGTGACAGGCTGTTAAATGTACACTTATTTTTGAATTATTTTTATTATATACCATGAATTTTTGTCTAGCTCATTTTCTATATTTTTGTCTGTAGCTTCATAACAGTTAAAGATAGCAACGTGTACGTTGCAAATTTGGAATCTACATGAAATTCTCTGTAAAATACATCAGCAGTGATATTTGTATATAGGCTGTTCCAATAGTGACAGGCTGTTAAATGTACACTTATTTTTGAATTATTTTTATTATATACCATGAATTTTTGTCTAGCTCATTTTCTATATTTTTGTCTGTAGCTTCATAACAGTTAAAGATAGCAACGTGTACCTTGCAAATTTGGAATCTGCATGAAATTCTCTATAAAATACATCAGCAGTGATATTTGTATATAGGCTCTTCCAATAGTGACAGGCTGTTAAATGTACACTTATTTTTGAATTATTTTTATTATATACCATGAATTTTTGTCTAGCTCATTTTCTATATTTTTGTCTGTAGCTTCATAACGGTTAAAGATAGCATCGTGTACGTTGCAAATTTGAAATCTACATGAAATTCTCTAAAAAATACATCAGCTGTGATACTTGTATATAGGCTGTTCCAATAGTGACAGGCTGTTAAATGTACACTTATTTTTGAATTATTTTTATTATATACCATAAATTTTTTTCTAGCTCATTTTCTATATTTTTGTCTGTAGTTTCATAACAGTTACAGATAGCAACGTGCACGTTGCAAATTTGGAATCTACATGAAATTCTCTATAAAATACATTAGCAGTGATATTTGTATATAGGCTGTTCCAATAGTGACAGGCTGTTAAATGTACACTTATTTTTGAATTATTTTTATTATATACCATGAATTTTTGTCTAGCTCATTTTCTATATTTTTGTCTGTAGCTTCATAACAGTTAAAGATAGCAACGTGTACGTTACAAATTTGGAATCTACATGAAATTCTCTATAAAATACATTAGCAGTGATATTTGTATATAGGCTGTTCCAATAGTGACAGGCTGTTAAATGTACACTTATTTTTGAATTATTTTTATTATATACCATAAATTTTTGTCTAGCTCATTTTCTATATTTTTGTCTGTAGTTTCATAACAGTTACAGATAGCAACGTGCACGTTGCAAATTTGGAATCTACATGAAATTCTCTATAAAATACATTAGCAGTGATATTTGTATATAGGCTGTTCCAATAGTGACAGGATGTTAAATGTACACTTATTTTTGAATTATTTTTATTATATACCATGAATTTTTGTCTAGCTCATTTTCTATATTTTTGTCTGTAGCTTTATAACAGTTAAAGATGGCAACGTGTACGTTGCAAATTTGGAATCTACATGAAATTCTCTGTAAAATACATCAGCAGTGATATTTGTATATAGGCTGTTCCAATAGTGACAGGCTGTTAAATGTACACTTATTTTTGAATTATTTTTATTATATACCATGAATTTTTGTCTAGCTCATTTTCTATATTTTTGTCTGTAGCTTCATAACAGTTAAAGATAGCAACGTGTACGTTGCAAATTTGGAATCTGCATGAAATTCTCTATAAAATACATCAGCAGTGATATTTGTATATAGGCTCTTCCAATAGTGACAGGCTGTTAAATGTACACTTATTTTTGAATTATTTTTATTATATACCATGAATTTTTGTCTAGCTCATTTTCTATATTTTTGTCTGTAGCTTCATAACTGTTAAAGATAGCATCGTGTACGTTGCAAATTTGAAATCTACATGAAATTCTCTAAAAAATACATCAGCTGTGATACTTGTATATAGGCTGTTCCAATAGTGACAGGCTGTTAAATGTACACTTATTTTTGAATTATTTTTATTATATACCATAAATTTTTTTCTAGCTCATTTTCTATATTTTTGTCTGTAGTTTCATAACAGTTACAGATAGCAACGTGCACGTTGCAAATTTGGAATCTACATGAAATTCTCTATAAAATACATTAGCAGTGATATTTGTATATAGGCTGTCCCAATAGTGACAGGCTGTTAAATGTACACTTATTTTTGAATTATTTTTATTATATACCATGAATTTTTGTCTAGCTCATTTTCTATATTTTTGTCTGTAGCTTCATAACAGTTAAAGATAGCAACGTGTACGTTACAAATTTGGAATCTACATGAAATTCTCTATAAAATACATTAGCAGTGATATTTGTATATAGGCTGTTCCAATAGTGACAGGCTGTTAAATGTACACTTATTTTTGAATTATTTTTATTATATACCATGAATTTTTGTCTAGCTCATTTTCTATATTTTTGTCTGTAGCTTCATAACAGTTAAAGACAGCAACGTGTACGTTGCAAATTTGGAATCTACATGAAATTCTCTATAAAATACATCAGCAGTGATATTTGTATATAGGCTGTTCCAATAATGACAGGCTGTTAAATGTACACTTATTTTTGAATTATTTTTATTATATACCATGAATTTTTGTCTAGCTCATTTTCTATATTTTTGTCTGTAGCTTCATAACGGTTAAAGATAGCAACGTGCACGTTGCAAATTTGGAATCTACATGAAATTCTCTATAAAATACATCAGCAGTGATATTTGTATATAGGCTGTTCCAATAGTAACAGGCTGCTAAATGTACATTTATCTTTTGATTTATTTTTATTATATACCATGAATTTTTGTCTAGCTCATTTTCTATATTTTTGTCTGTAGCTTCATAACGGTTAAAGATAGCAAAATGTACGTTACAAATTTGACAGAATGTTAAATGTACACTAATTTTTGAATTATTTTTATTATATACCACGAATTTTTGTCCAGCTCATTTTCTATATTTTTGTCTGTAGCTTCATAAAGGTTAAAGATAGCAACGTATACGTTGCAAATTTGGAATGTACATGAAATTCTCTATAAAATACATCAGCAGTGATATTTGTATATAGGCTGTTCCAATAGTGACAGGCTGTTAAATGTACACTTATTTTTGAATTATTTTTAGTATATACCATGAATTTTTGTCTAGCTCATTTTCTATATTTTTGTCTGTAGCTTCATAACAGTTAAAGATAGCAACGTGTACGTTGCAAATTTGGAATCTACATGAAATTCTCTATAAAATACATTAGCAGTGATATTTGTATATAGGCTGTTCCAATAGTGACAGGCTGTTAAATGTACACTTATTTTTGAATTATTTTTATTATATACCATGAATTTTTGTCTAGCTCATTTTCTATATTTTTGTCTGTAGCTTCATAACAGTTAAAGATAGCACCGTGTACGTTGCAAATTTGGAATCTACATGAAATTCTCTATAAAATACATCAGCAGTGATATTTGTATATAGGCTGTTCCAATAGTGACAGGCTGTTAAATGTACATTTATTTTTGATTTATTTTTATTATATACCATGAATTTTTGTCTAGCTCATTTTCTATATTTTTGTCTGTAGCTTCATAACAGTTAAAGATAGCAACGTGTACGTTGCAAATTTGGAATCTACATGAAATTCTCTATAAAATACATCAGCAGTGATATTTGTATATAGGCTGTTCCAATAGTGACAGGCTGTTAAATGTACATTTATTTTTGATTTATTTTTATTATATACCATGAATTTTTGTCTAGCTCATTTTCTATATTTTTGTCTGTAGCTTCATAACGGTTAAAGATAGCAAAATGTACGTTACAAATTTGACAGAATGTTAAATGTACACTAATTTTTGAATTATTTTTATTATATACCACGAATTTTTGTCCAGCTCATTTTCTATATTTTTGTCTGTAGCTTCATAAAGGTTAAAGATAGCAACGTATACGTTGCAAATTTGGAATCTACATGAAATTCTCTATAAAATACATCAGCAGTGATATTTGTATATAGGCTGTTCCAATAGTGACAGGCTGTTAAATGTACACTTATTTTTGAATTATTTTTATTATATACCATGAATTTTTGTGTAGCTCATTTTCTATATTTATGTCTGTAGCTTCATAACGGTTAAAGAGAGCAAAGTGTTCGTTGCAAATTTGGAATCTACATGAAATTCTCTATAAAATACATCAGCAGTGATATTTGTATATAGGCTGTTCCAATAGTGACAGGCTGTTAAATGTACACTTATTTTTGAATTATTTTTATTATATACCATGAATTTTTGTGTAGCTCATTTTCTATATTTATGTCTGTAGCTTCATAACGGTTAAAGAGAGCAACGTGTTCGTTGTAAATTTGGAATCTGCATGAAATTCTCTATAAAATACATCAAAAGTGATATTTGTATATAGGCTCTTCCAATAGTGACAGGCTGTTAAATGTACACTTATTTTTGAATTATTTTTATTATATACCATGAATTTTTGTCTAGCTCATTTTCTATATTTTTGTCTGTAGCTTCATAACGGTTAAAGATAGCAACGTGCACGTTGCAAATTTGGAATCTACATGAAATTCTCTATAAAATACATCAGCAGTGATATTTATATATAGGCTGTTCCAATAGTGACAGGCTGTTAAATGTACACTTATTTTTGAATTATTTTTATTATATACCATGAATTTTTGTCTAGCTCATTTTCTATATTTTTGTCTGTAGCTTCATAACGGTTAAAGATAGCAACGTGCACGTTGCAAATTTGGAATCTACATGAAATTCTCTATAAAATACATCAGCAGTGATATTTATATATAGGCTGTTCCAATAGTGACAGGCTGTTAAATGTACACTTATTTTTGAATTATTTTTATTATATACCATGAATTTTTGTCTAGCTCATTTTCTATATTTTTGTCTGTAGCTTCATAACAGTTAAAGATAGCAACGTGTACGTTGCAAATTTGGAATCTATATGAAATTCTCTATAAAATACATCAGCAGTGATATTTGTATATAGGCTGTTCCAATAGTGACAGGCTGTTAAATGTACACTTATTTTTGAATTATTTTTATTATATACCATGAATTTTTGTCTAGCTCATTTTCTATATTTTTGTCTGTAGCTTCATAACGGTTAAAGATAGCATCGTGTACGTTGCAAATTTGGAATCTACATGAAATTCTCTATAAAATACATCAGCAGTGATATTTGTATATAGGCTCTTCCAATAGTGACAGGCTGTTAAATGTACACTTATTTTTGAATTATTTTTATTATATACCATGAATTTTTGTCTAGCTCATTTTCTATATTTTTGTCTGTAGCTTCATAACGGTTAAAGATAGCATCGTGTACGTTGCAAATTTGAAATCTACATGAAATTCTCTATAAAATACATCAGCAGTGATATTTGTATATAGGCTGTTCCAATAGTGACAGGCTGTTAAATGTACACTTATTTTTGAATTATTTTTATTATATACCATGAATTTTTGTGTAGCTCATTTTCTATATTTTTGTCTGTAGTTTCATAACGGTTAAAGATAGCAACGTGTACGTTGCAAATTTGGAATCTACATGAAATTCTCTATAAAATAAGTCAGCAGTAAAACTTGTATATAGGCTGTTCCAATAGTGACAGGCTGTTAAATGTACACTTATTTTTGAATTATTTTTATTATATACCATGAATTTTTGTCTCGCTCATTTTCTATATTTATGTTTGTAGTTTCATAACGGTTAAAGATAGCAACGTGTACGTTGCAAATTTGGAATCTACATGAAATTCTCCATAAATTACATCAGCAGTGATATTTGTATATAGGCTGTTCCAATAGTGACAGGCTGTTAAATGTACACTTATTTTTGAATTATTTTTATTATATACCATGAATTTTTGTCTAGCTCATTTTCTATATTTTTGTCGGTAGCTTCATAACGGTTAAAGATAGCAACGTGTACGTTACAAATTTGGAATCTACATGAAATTTTCTATAAAATACATCAGCAGTGATATTTGTATATAGGCTGTTCCAATAGTGACAGGCTGTTAAATGTACACTTATTTTTGAATTATTTTTATTATATAGCATGAATTTTTGTGTAGCTCATTTTCTATATTTTTGTCTGTAGTTTCATAACGGTTGAAGATAGCAACGTGTACGTTGCAAATTTTGAATTTACATGAAATTCTCTATAAAATAAGTCAGCAGTGATACTTGTATATAGGCTGTTCCAATAGTGACAGGCTGTTAAATGTACACTTATTTTTGAATTATTTTTATTATATACCATGAATTTTTGTCTCGCTCATTTTCTATATTTATGTTTGTAGTTTCATAACGGTTAAAGATAGCAACGTGTGCGTTGCAAATTTGGAATCTACATGAAATTCTCTATAAAATACATCAGCAGCGATATTTGTATATAGGCTGTTCCAATAGTGACAGGCTGTTAAATGTACACTTATTTTTGAATTATTTTTATTATATACCATGAATTTTTGTGTAGCTCATTTTCTATATTTTTGTCTGTAGTTTCATAACGGTTAAAGATAGCAACGTGTACGTTGCAAATTTGGAATCTACATGAAATTCTCTATAAAATAAGTCAGCAGTGATACTTGTATATAGGCTGTTCCAATAGTGACAGGCTGTTAAATGTACACTTATTTTTGAATTATTTTTATTATATACCATGAATTTTTGTCTCGCTCATTTTCTATATTTATGTTTGTAGTTTCATAACGGTTAAAGATAGCAACGTGTACGTTGCAAATTTGGAATCTACATGAAATTCTCTATAAAATACATCAGCAGTGATATTTGTATATAGGCTGTTCCAATAGTGACAGGCTGTTAAATGTACACTTATTTTTGAATTATTTTTATTATATACCATGAATTTTTGTCTAGCTCATTTTCTATATTTTTGTCTGTAGCTTCATAACGGTTAAAGATAGCAACGTGCACGTTGCAAATTTGGAATCGACATGAAATTCTCTATAAAATACATCAGCAGTGATATTTGTATATAGGCTGTTCCAATAGTGACAGGCTGTTAAATGTACACTTATTTTTGAATTATTTTTATTATATGCTATGAATTTTTGTCTAGCTTATTTTCTATATTTTTGTCTGTAGCTTCATAACGGTTAAAGATAGCAAAGTGTACGTTGCGAATTTGAAATCTACATGAAATTCTCTATAAAATACATCAGCAGTAATACTTGTATATAGGCTGTTCCAATAGTGACAGGCTGTTAAATGTACACTTATTTTTGAATTATTTTTATTATATACCATGCATTTTTGTCTAGCTCATTTTCTATATTTTTGTCTGTAGCTTCATAACGGTTAAAGATAGCAACGTGTACGTTATAAATTTGGAATCTACATGAAATTCTCTATAAAATACATCAGCAGTGATATTTGTATATAGGCTGTTCCAATAGTGACAGGCTGTTAAATGTACACTTATTTTTGAATTATTTTTATTATATACCATGAATTTTTGTGTAGCTCATTTTCTATATTTTTGTCTGTAGCTTCATAACGGTTAAAGATAGCAACGTGCACGTTGCAAATTTGGAATCTACATGAAATTCTCTATAAAATACATCAGCAGTGATATTTATATATAGGCTGTTCCAATAGTGACAGGCTGTTAAATGTACACTTATTTTTGAATTATTTTTATTATATACCATGAATTTTTGTCTAGCTCATTTTCTATATTTTTGTCTGTAGCTTCATAACGGTTAAAGATAGCAACGTGCACGTTGCAAATTTGGAATCTACATGAAATTCTCTATAAAATACATCAGCAGTGATATTTATATATAGGCTGTTCCAATAGTGACAGGCTGTTAAATGTACACTTATTTTTGAATTATTTTTATTATATACCATGAATTTTTGTCTAGCTCATTTTCTATATTTTTGTCTGTAGCTTCATAACAGTTAAAGATAGCAACGTGTACGTTGCAAATTTGGAATCTATATGAAATTCTCTATAAAATACATCAGCAGTGATATTTGTATATAGGCTGTTCCAATAGTGACAGGCTGTTAAATGTACACTTATTTTTGAATTATTTTTATTATATACCATGAATTTTTGTCTAGCTCATTTTCTATATTTTTGTCTGTAGCTTCATAACGGTTAAAGATAGCATCGTGTACGTTGCAAATTTGGAATCTACATGAAATTCTCTATAAAATACATCAGCAGTGATATTTGTATATAGGCTCTTCCAATAGTGACAGGCTGTTAAATGTACACTTATTTTTGAATTATTTTTATTATATACCATGAATTTTTGTCTAGCTCATTTTCTATATTTTTGTCTGTAGCTTCATAACGGTTAAAGATAGCATCGTGTACGTTGCAAATTTGAAATCTACATGAAATTCTCTATAAAATACATCAGCAGTGATATTTGTATATAGGCTGTTCCAATAGTGACAGGCTGTTAAATGTACACTTATTTTTGAATTATTTTTATTATATACCATGAATTTTTGTGTAGCTCATTTTCTATATTTTTGTCTGTAGTTTCATAACGGTTAAAGATAGCAACGTGTACGTTGCAAATTTGGAATCTACATGAAATTCTCTATAAAATAAGTCAGCAGTAAAACTTGTATATAGGCTGTTCCAATAGTGACAGGCTGTTAAATGTACACTTATTTTTGAATTATTTTTATTATATACCATGAATTTTTGTCTCGCTCATTTTCTATATTTATGTTTGTAGTTTCATAACGGTTAAAGATAGCAACGTGTACGTTGCAAATTTGGAATCTACATGAAATTCTCCATAAATTACATCAGCAGTGATATTTGTATATAGGCTGTTCCAATAGTGACAGGCTGTTAAATGTACACTTATTTTTGAATTATTTTTATTATATACCATGAATTTTTGTCTAGCTCATTTTCTATATTTTTGTCGGTAGCTTCATAACGGTTAAAGATAGCAACGTGTACGTTACAAATTTGGAATCTACATGAAATTTTCTATAAAATACATCAGCAGTGATATTTGTATATAGGCTGTTCCAATAGTGACAGGCTGTTAAATGTACACTTATTTTTGAATTATTTTTATTATATAGCATGAATTTTTGTGTAGCTCATTTTCTATATTTTTGTCTGTAGTTTCATAACGGTTGAAGATAGCAACGTGTACGTTGCAAATTTTGAATTTACATGAAATTCTCTATAAAATAAGTCAGCAGTGATACTTGTATATAGGCTGTTCCAATAGTGACAGGCTGTTAAATGTACACTTATTTTTGAATTATTTTTATTATATACCATGAATTTTTGTCTCGCTCATTTTCTATATTTATGTTTGTAGTTTCATAACGGTTAAAGATAGCAACGTGTGCGTTGCAAATTTGGAATCTACATGAAATTCTCTATAAAATACATCAGCAGCGATATTTGTATATAGGCTGTTCCAATAGTGACAGGCTGTTAAATGTACACTTATTTTTGAATTATTTTTATTATATACCATGAATTTTTGTGTAGCTCATTTTCTATATTTTTGTCTGTAGTTTCATAACGGTTAAAGATAGCAACGTGTACGTTGCAAATTTGGAATCTACATGAAATTCTCTATAAAATAAGTCAGCAGTGATACTTGTATATAGGCTGTTCCAATAGTGACAGGCTGTTAAATGTACACTTATTTTTGAATTATTTTTATTATATACCATGAATTTTTGTCTCGCTCATTTTCTATATTTATGTTTGTAGTTTCATAACGGTTAAAGATAGCAACGTGTACGTTGCAAATTTGGAATCTACATGAAATTCTCTATAAAATACATCAGCAGTGATATTTGTATATAGGCTGTTCCAATAGTGACAGGCTGTTAAATGTACACTTATTTTTGAATTATTTTTATTATATACCATGAATTTTTGTCTAGCTCATTTTCTATATTTTTGTCTGTAGCTTCATAACGGTTAAAGATAGCAACGTGCACGTTGCAAATTTGGAATCGACATGAAATTCTCTATAAAATACATCAGCAGTGATATTTGTATATAGGCTGTTCCAATAGTGACAGGCTGTTAAATGTACACTTATTTTTGAATTATTTTTATTATATGCTATGAATTTTTGTCTAGCTTATTTTCTATATTTTTGTCTGTAGCTTCATAACGGTTAAAGATAGCAAAGTGTACGTTGCGAATTTGAAATCTACATGAAATTCTCTATAAAATACATCAGCAGTAATACTTGTATATAGGCTGTTCCAATAGTGACAGGCTGTTAAATGTACACTTATTTTTGAATTATTTTTATTATATACCATGCATTTTTGTCTAGCTCATTTTCTATATTTTTGTCTGTAGCTTCATAACGGTTAAAGATAGCAACGTGTACGTTATAAATTTGGAATCTACATGAAATTCTCTATAAAATACATCAGCAGTGATATTTGTATATAGGCTGTTCCAATAGTGACAGGCTGTTAAATGTACACTTATTTTTGAATTATTTTTATTATATACCATGAATTTTTGTGTAGCTCATTTTCTATATTTTTGTCTGTAGTTTCATAACGGTTAAAGATAGCAACGTGTACGTTGCAAATTTGGAATCTACATGAAATTCTCTATAAAATAAGTCAGCAGTGATACTTGTATATAGGCTGTTCCAATAGTGACAGGCTGTTAAATGTACACTTATTTTTGAATTATTTTTATTATATACCATGAATTTTTGTCTCGCTCATTTTCTATATTTATGTTTGTAGTTTCATAACGGTTAAAGATAGCAACGTGTACGTTGCATATTTGGAATCTACATGAAATTCTCTATAAAATACATCAGCAGTGATATTTGTATATAGGCTGTTCCAATAGAGACAGGCTGTTAAATGTACACCTATTTTTGAATTATTTTTATTATATACCATGAATTTTTGTCTAGCTCATTTTCTATATTTTTGTCGGTAGCGTCATAACGGTTAAAGATAGCAACGTGTACGTTACAAATTTGGAATCTACATGAAATTCTCTATAAAATACATCAGCAGTGATATTTGTATATAGGCTGTTCCAATAGTGACAGGCTGTTAAATGTACACTTATTTTTGAATTATTTTTATTATATACCATGAATTTTTGTGTAGCTCATTTTCTATATTTTTGTCTGTAGTTTCATAACGGTTAAAGATAGCAACGTGTACGTTGCAAATTTGGAATCTACATGAAATTCTCTATAAAATAGGTCAGCAGTGATACTTGTATATAGGCTGTTCCAATAGTGACAGGCTGTTAAATGTACACTTATTTTTGAATTATTTTTATTATATACCATGAATTTTTGTCTCGCTCATTTTCTATATTTATGTTTGTAGTTTCATAACGGTTAAAGATAGCAACGTGTACGTTGCATATTTGGTATCTACATGAAATTCTCTATAAAATACATCAGCAGTGATATTTGTATATAGGCTGTTCCAATAGAGACAGGCTGTTAAATGTACACCTATTTTTGAATTATTTTTATTATATACCATGAATTTTTGTCTAGCTCATTTTCTATATTTTTGTCGGTAGCGTCATAACGGTTAAAGATAGCAACGTGTACGTTACAAATTTGGAATCTACATGAAATTCTCTATAAAATACATCAGCAGTGATATTTGTATATAGGCTGTTCCAATAGTGACAGGCTGTTAAATGTACACTTATTTTTGAATTATTTTTATTATACACCATGAATTTTTGTCTCGCTCATTTTCTATATTTATGTTTGTAGTTTCATAACGGTTAAAAATAGCAACGTGTACATTGCAAATTTGGAATGTACATGAAATTTTCTATAAAATACATCAGCAGTGATATTTGTATATAGGCTGTTCCAATAGTGACAGGCTGTTAAATGTACACTTATTTTTGAATTATTTTTATTATATAGCATGAATTTTTGTGTAGCTCATTTTCTATATTTTTGTCTGTAGTTTCATAACGGTTGAAGATAGCAACGTGTACGTTGCAAATTTTGAATTTACATGAAATTCTCTATAAAATAAGTCAGCAGTGATACTTGTATATAGGCTGTTCCAATAGTGACAGGCTGTTAAATGTACACTTATTTTTGAATTATTTTTATTATATACCATGAATTTTTGTCTCGCTCATTTTCTATATTTATGTTTGTAGTTTCATAACGGTTAAAGATAGCAACGTGTGCGTTGCAAATTTGGAATCTACATGAAATTCTCTATAAAATACATCAGCAGCGATATTTGTATATAGGCTGTTCCAATAGTGACAGGCTGTTAAATGTACACTTATTTTTGAATTATTTTTATTATATACCATGAATTTTTGTGTAGCTCATTTTCTATATTTTTGTCTGTAGTTTCATAACGGTTAAAGATAGCAACGTGTACGTTGCAAATTTGGAATCTACATGAAATTCTCTATAAAATAAGTCAGCAGTGATACTTGTATATAGGCTGTTCCAATAGTGACAGGCTGTTAAATGTACACTTATTTTTGAATTATTTTTATTATATACCATGAATTTTTGTCTCGCTCATTTTCTATATTTATGTTTGTAGTTTCATAACGGTTAAAGATAGCAACGTGTACGTTGCAAATTTGGAATCTACATGAAATTCTCTATAAAATACATCAGCAGTGATATTTGTATATAGGCTGTTCCAATAGTGACAGGCTGTTAAATGTACACTTATTTTTGAATTATTTTTATTATATACCATGAATTTTTGTCTAGCTCATTTTCTATATTTTTGTCTGTAGCTTCATAACGGTTAAAGATAGCAACGTGCACGTTGCAAATTTGGAATCGACATGAAATTCTCTATAAAATACATCAGCAGTGATATTTGTATATAGGCTGTTCCAATAGTGACAGGCTGTTAAATGTACACTTATTTTTGAATTATTTTTATTATATGCTATGAATTTTTGTCTAGCTTATTTTCTATATTTTTGTCTGTAGCTTCATAACGGTTAAAGATAGCAAAGTGTACGTTGCGAATTTGAAATCTACATGAAATTCTCTATAAAATACATCAGCAGTAATACTTGTATATAGGCTGTTCCAATAGTGACAGGCTGTTAAATGTACACTTATTTTTGAATTATTTTTATTATATACCATGCATTTTTGTCTAGCTCATTTTCTATATTTTTGTCTGTAGCTTCATAACGGTTAAAGATAGCAACGTGTACGTTATAAATTTGGAATCTACATGAAATTCTCTATAAAATACATCAGCAGTGATATTTGTATATAGGCTGTTCCAATAGTGACAGGCTGTTAAATGTACACTTATTTTTGAATTATTTTTATTATATACCATGAATTTTTGTGTAGCTCATTTTCTATATTTTTGTCTGTAGTTTCATAACGGTTAAAGATAGCAACGTGTACGTTGCATATTTGGAATCTACATGAAATTCTCTATAAAATACATCAGCAGTGATATTTGTATATAGGCTGTTCCAATAGAGACAGGCTGTTAAATGTACACTTATTTTTGAATTATTTTTATTATATACCATGCATTTTTGTCTAGCTCATTTTCTATATTTTTGTCTGTAGCTTCATAACGGTTAAAGATAGCAACGTGTACGTTATAAATTTGGAATCTACATGAAATTCTCTATAAAATAAGTCAGCAGTGATACTTGTATATAGGCTGTTCCAATAGTGACAGGCTGTTAAATGTACACTTATTTTTGAATTATTTTTATTATATACCATGAATTTTTGTCTCGCTCATTTTCTATATTTATGTTTGTAGTTTCATAACGGTTAAAGATAGCAACGTGTACGTTGCATATTTGGAATCTACATGAAATTCTCTATAAAATACATCAGCAGTGATATTTGTATATAGGCTGTTCCAATAGAGACAGGCTGTTAAATGTACACCTACTTTTGAATTATTTTTATTATATACCATGAATTTTTGTCTAGCTCATTTTCTATATTTTTGTCGGTAGCGTCATAACGGTTAAAGATAGCAACGTGTACGTTACAAATTTGGAATCTACATGAAATTCTCTATAAAATACATCAGCAGTGATATTTGTATATAGGCTGTTCCAATAGTGACAGGCTGTTAAATGTACACTTATTTTTGAATTATTTTTATTATATACCATGAATTTTTGTGTAGCTCATTTTCTATATTTTTGTCTGTAGTTTCATAACGGTTAAAGATAGCAACGTGTACGTTGCAAATTTGGAATCTACATGAAATTCTCTATAAAATAGGTCAGCAGTGATACTTGTATATAGGCTGTTCCAATAGTGACAGGCTGTTAAATGTACACTTATTTTTGAATTATTTTTATTATATACCATGAATTTTTGTCTCGCTCATTTTCTATATTTATGTTTGTAGTTTCATAACGGTTAAAGATAGCAACGTGTACGTTGCATATTTGGAATCTACATGAAATTCTCTATAAAATACATCAGCAGTGATATTTGTATATAGGCTGTTCCAATAGAGACAGGCTGTTAAATGTACACCTATTTTTGAATTATTTTTATTATATACCATGAATTTTTGTCTAGCTCATTTTCTATATTTTTGTCGGTAGCGTCATAACGGTTAAAGATAGCAACGTGTACGTTACAAATTTGGAATCTACATGAAATTCTCTATAAAATACATCAGCAGTGATATTTGTATATAGGCTGTTCCAATAGTGACAGGCTGTTAAATGTACACTTATTTTTGAATTATTTTTATTATACACCATGAATTTTTGTCTCGCTCATTTTCTATATTTATGTTTGTAGTTTCATAACGGTTAAAAATAGCAACGTGTACATTGCAAATTTGGAATGTACATGAAATTCTCTATAAAATACATCAGCAGTGATATTTGTATATAGGCTGTTCCAATAGTGACAGGCTGTTAAATGTACACTTATTTTTGAATTATTTTTAGTATATGCCATGAATTTTTGTCTAGCTCATTTTCTATATTTTTGTCTGTAGCTTCATAACGGTTAAAGATAGCAACGTGTACGTTACAAATTTGGAATCTACATGAAATTCTCTATAAAATACATCAGCAATGATATTTGTATATAGGCTGTTCCAATAGTGACAGGCTGTTAAATGTACAACTTATTTTTGAATTATTTTTATTATATACCATGAATTTTTGTGTAGCTCATTTTCTATATTTTTGTCTGTAGTTTCATAACGGTTAAAGATAGCAACGTGTACGTTGCAAATTTGGAATCTACATGAAATTCTCTATAAAATAAGTCAGCAGTAAAACTTGTATATAGGCTGTTCCAATAGTGACAGGCTGTTAAATGTACACTTATTTTTGAATTATTTTTATTATATACCATGAATTTTTGTCTCGCTCATTTTCTATATTTATGTTTGTAGTTTCATAACGGTTAAAGATAGCAACGTGTACGTTGCAAATTTGGAATCTACATGAAATTCTCCATAAATTACATCAGCAGTGATATTTGTATATAGGCTGTTCCAATAGTGACAGGCTGTTAAATGTACACTTATTTTTGAATTATTTTTATTATATACCATGAATTTTTGTCTAGCTCATTTTCTATATTTTTGTCGGTAGCTTCATAACGGTTAAAGATAGCAACGTGTACGTTACAAATTTGGAATCTACATGAAATTCTCTATAAAATACATCAGCAGTGATATTTGTATATAGGCTGTTCCAATAGTGACAGGCTGTTAAATGTACACTTATTTTTGAATTATTTTTATTATATAGCATGAATTTTTGTGTAGCTCATTTTCTATATTTTTGTCTGTAGTTTCATAACGGTTGAAGATAGCAACGTGTACGTTGCAAATTTTGAATTTACATGAAATTCTCTATAAAATAAGTCAGCAGTGATACTTGTATATAGGCTGTTCCAATAGTGACAGGCTGTTAAATGTACACTTATTTTTGAATTATTTTTATTATATACCATGAATTTTTGTCTCGCTCATTTTCTATATTTATGTTTGTAGTTTCATAACGGTTAAAGATAGCAACGTGTGCGTTGCAAATTTGGAATCTACATGAAATTCTCTATAAAATACATCAGCAGTGATATTTGTATATAGGCTGTTCCAATAGTGACAGGCTGTTAAATGTACACTTATTTTTGAATTATTTTTATTATATACCATGAATTTTTGTGTAGCTCATTTTCTATATTTTTGTCTGTAGTTTCATAACGGTTAAAGATAGCAACGTGTACGTTGCAAATTTGGAATCTACATGAAATTCTCTATAAAATAAGTCAGCAGTAAAACTTGTATATAGGCTGTTCCAATAGTGACAGGCTGTTAAATGTACACTTATTTTTGAATTATTTTTATTATATACCATGAATTTTTGTCTCGCTCATTTTCTATATTTATGTTTGTAGTTTCATAACGGTTAAAGATAGCAACGTGTACGTTGCAAATTTGGAATCTACATGAAATTCTCCATAAATTACATCAGCAGTGATATTTGTATATAGGCTGTTCCAATAGTGACAGGCTGTTAAATGTACACTTATTTTTGAATTATTTTTATTATATACCATGAATTTTTGTCTAGCTCATTTTCTATATTTTTGTCGGTAGCTTCATAACGGTTAAAGATAGCAACGTGTACGTTACAAATTTGGAATCTACATGAAATTCTCTATAAAATACATCAGCAGTGATATTTGTATATAGGCTGTTCCAATAGTGACAGGCTGTTAAATGTACACTTATTTTTGAATTATTTTTATTATATAGCATGAATTTTTGTGTAGCTCATTTTCTATATTTTTGTCTGTAGTTTCATAACGGTTGAAGATAGCAACGTGTACGTTGCAAATTTTGAATTTACATGAAATTCTCTATAAAATAAGTCAGCAGTGATACTTGTATATAGGCTGTTCCAATAGTGACAGGCTGTTAAATGTACACTTATTTTTGAATTATTTTTATTATATACCATGAATTTTTGTCTCGCTCATTTTCTATATTTATGTTTGTAGTTTCATAACGGTTAAAGATAGCAACGTGTGCGTTGCAAATTTGGAATCTACATGAAATTCTCTATAAAATACATCAGCAGTGATATTTGTATATAGGCTGTTCCAATAGTGACAGGCTGTTAAATGTACACTTATTTTTGAATTATTTTTATTATATACCATGAATTTTTGTGTAGCTCATTTTCTATATTTTTGTCTGTAGTTTCATAACGGTTAAAGATAGCAACGTGTACGTTGCAAATTTGGAATCTACATGAAATTCTCTATAAAATAAGTCAGCAGTAAAACTTGTATATAGGCTGTTCCAATAGTGACAGGCTGTTAAATGTACACTTATTTTTGAATTATTTTTATTATATACCATGAATTTTTGTCTCGCTCATTTTCTATATTTATGTTTGTAGTTTCATAACGGTTAAAGATAGCAACGTGTACGTTGCAAATTTGGAATCTACATGAAATTCTCCATAAATTACATCAGCAGTGATATTTGTATATAGGCTGTTCCAATAGTGACAGGCTGTTAAATGTACACTTATTTTTGAATTATTTTTATTATATACCATGAATTTTTGTCTAGCTCATTTTCTATATTTTTGTCGGTAGCTTCATAACGGTTAAAGATAGCAACGTGTACGTTACAAATTTGGAATCTACATGAAATTCTCTATAAAATACATCAGCAGTGATATTTGTATATAGGCTGTTCCAATAGTGACAGGCTGTTAAATGTACACTTATTTTTGAATTATTTTTATTATATAGCATGAATTTTTGTGTAGCTCATTTTCTATATTTTTGTCTGTAGTTTCATAACGGTTGAAGATAGCAACGTGTACGTTGCAAATTTTGAATTTACATGAAATTCTCTATAAAATAAGTCAGCAGTGATACTTGTATATAGGCTGTTCCAATAGTGACAGGCTGTTAAATGTACACTTATTTTTGAATTATTTTTATTATATACCATGAATTTTTGTCTCGCTCATTTTCTATATTTATGTTTGTAGTTTCATAACGGTTAAAGATAGCAACGTGTGCGTTGCAAATTTGGAATCTACATGAAATTCTCTATAAAATACATCAGCAGTGATATTTGTATATAGGCTCTTCCAATAGTGACAGGCTGTTAAATGTACACTTATTTTTGAATTATTTTTATTATATACCATGAATTTTTGTGTAGCTCATTTTCTATATTTTTGTCTGTAGTTTCATAACGGTTAAAGATAGCAACGTGTACGTTACAAATTTGGAATCTACATGAAATTCTCTATAAAATAAGTCAGCAGTGATACTTGTATATAGGCTGTTCCAATAGTGACAGGCTGTTAAATGTACACTTATTTTTGAATTATTTTTATTATATACCATGAATTTTTGTCTCGCTCATTTTCTATATTTATGTTTGTAGTTTCATAACGGTTAAAGATAGCAACGTGTACGTTGCAAATTTGGAATCTACATGAAATTCTCTATAAAATACATCAGCAGTGATATTTGTATATAGGCTGTTCCAATAGTGACAGGCTGTTAAATGTACACTTATTTTTGAATTATTTTTATTATATACCATGAATTTTTGTCTAGCTCATTTTCTATATTTTTGTCTGTAGCTTCATAACGGTTAAAGATAGCAACGTGTACGTTACAAATTTGGAATCTACATGAAATTCTCTATAAAATACATCAGCAGTGATATTTGTATATAGGCTGTTCCAATAGTGACAGGCTGTTAAATGTACACTTATTTTTGAATTATTTTTATTATATACCATGAATTTTTGTCTAGCTCATTTTCTATATTTTTGTCTGTAGCTTCATAACGGTTAAAGATAGCAACGTGTGCGTTGCAAATTTGGAATCTACATGAAATTCTCTATAAAATACATCAGCAGTGATATTTGTATATAGGCTGTTCCAATAGTGACAGGCTGTTAAATGTACACTTATTTTTGAATTATTTTTATTATATACCATGAATTTTTGTGTAGCTCATTTTCTATATTTTTGTCTGTAGTTTCATAACGGTTAAAGATAGCAACGTGTACGTTGCAAATTTGGAATCTACATGAAATTCTCTATAAAATAAGTCAGCAGTAAAACTTGTATATAGGCTGTTCCAATAGTGACAGGCTGTTAAATGTACACTTATTTTTGAATTATTTTTATTATATACCATGAATTTTTGTCTCGCTCATTTTCTATATTTATGTTTGTAGTTTCATAACGGTTAAAGATAGCAACGTGTACGTTGCAAATTTGGAATCTACATGAAATTCTCCATAAATTACATCAGCAGTGATATTTGTATATAGGCTGTTCCAATAGTGACAGGCTGTTAAATGTACACTTATTTTTGAATTATTTTTATTATATACCATGAATTTTTGTGTAGCTCATTTTCTATATTTTTGTCTGTAGTTTCATAACGGTTAAAGATAGCAACGTGTACGTTGCATATTTGGAATCTACATGAAATTCTCTATAAAATACATCAGCAGTGATATTTGTATATAGGCTGTTCCAATAGAGACAGGCTGTTAAATGTACACTTATTTTTGAATTATTTTTATTATATACCATGCATTTTTGTCTAGCTCATTTTCTATATTTTTGTCTGTAGCTTCATAACGGTTAAAGATAGCAACGTGTACGTTATAAATTTGGAATCTACATGAAATTCTCTATAAAATAAGTCAGCAGTGATACTTGTATATAGGCTGTTCCAATAGTGACAGGCTGTTAAATGTACACTTATTTTTGAATTATTTTTATTATATACCATGAATTTTTGTCTCGCTCATTTTCTATATTTATGTTTGTAGTTTCATAACGGTTAAAGATAGCAACGTGTACGTTGCATATTTGGAATCTACATGAAATTCTCTATAAAATACATCAGCAGTGATATTTGTATATAGGCTGTTCCAATAGAGACAGGCTGTTAAATGTACACCTACTTTTGAATTATTTTTATTATATACCATGAATTTTTGTCTAGCTCATTTTCTATATTTTTGTCGGTAGCGTCATAACGGTTAAAGATAGCAACGTGTACGTTACAAATTTGGAATCTACATGAAATTCTCTATAAAATACATCAGCAGTGATATTTGTATATAGGCTGTTCCAATAGTGACAGGCTGTTAAATGTACACTTATTTTTGAATTATTTTTATTATATACCATGAATTTTTGTGTAGCTCATTTTCTATATTTTTGTCTGTAGTTTCATAACGGTTAAAGATAGCAACGTGTACGTTGCAAATTTGGAATCTACATGAAATTCTCTATAAAATAGGTCAGCAGTGATACTTGTATATAGGCTGTTCCAATAGTGACAGGCTGTTAAATGTACACTTATTTTTGAATTATTTTTATTATATACCATGAATTTTTGTCTCGCTCATTTTCTATATTTATGTTTGTAGTTTCATAACGGTTAAAGATAGCAACGTGTACGTTGCATATTTGGAATCTACATGAAATTCTCTATAAAATACATCAGCAGTGATATTTGTATATAGGCTGTTCCAATAGAGACAGGCTGTTAAATGTACACCTATTTTTGAATTATTTTTATTATATACCATGAATTTTTGTCTAGCTCATTTTCTATATTTTTGTCGGTAGCGTCATAACGGTTAAAGATAGCAACGTGTACGTTACAAATTTGGAATCTACATGAAATTCTCTATAAAATACATCAGCAGTGATATTTGTATATAGGCTGTTCCAATAGTGACAGGCTGTTAAATGTACACTTATTTTTGAATTATTTTTATTATACACCATGAATTTTTGTCTCGCTCATTTTCTATATTTATGTTTGTAGTTTCATAACGGTTAAAAATAGCAACGTGTACATTGCAAATTTGGAATGTACATGAAATTCTCTATAAAATACATCAGCAGTGATATTTGTATATAGGCTGTTCCAATAGTGACAGGCTGTTAAATGTACACTTATTTTTGAATTATTTTTAGTATATGCCATGAATTTTTGTCTAGCTCATTTTCTATATTTTTGTCTGTAGCTTCATAACGGTTAAAGATAGCAACGTGTACGTTACAAATTTGGAATCTACATGAAATTCTCTATAAAATACATCAGCAATGATATTTGTATATAGGCTGTTCCAATAGTGACAGGCTGTTAAATGTACAACTTATTTTTGAATTATTTTTATTATATACCATGAATTTTTGTGTAGCTCATTTTCTATATTTTTGTCTGTAGTTTCATAACGGTTAAAGATAGCAACGTGTACGTTGCAAATTTGGAATCTACATGAAATTCTCTATAAAATAAGTCAGCAGTAAAACTTGTATATAGGCTGTTCCAATAGTGACAGGCTGTTAAATGTACACTTATTTTTGAATTATTTTTATTATATACCATGAATTTTTGTCTCGCTCATTTTCTATATTTATGTTTGTAGTTTCATAACGGTTAAAGATAGCAACGTGTACGTTGCAAATTTGGAATCTACATGAAATTCTCCATAAATTACATCAGCAGTGATATTTGTATATAGGCTGTTCCAATAGTGACAGGCTGTTAAATGTACACTTATTTTTGAATTATTTTTATTATATACCATGAATTTTTGTCTAGCTCATTTTCTATATTTTTGTCGGTAGCTTCATAACGGTTAAAGATAGCAACGTGTACGTTACAAATTTGGAATCTACATGAAATTCTCTATAAAATACATCAGCAGTGATATTTGTATATAGGCTGTTCCAATAGTGACAGGCTGTTAAATGTACACTTATTTTTGAATTATTTTTATTATATAGCATGAATTTTTGTGTAGCTCATTTTCTATATTTTTGTCTGTAGTTTCATAACGGTTGAAGATAGCAACGTGTACGTTGCAAATTTTGAATTTACATGAAATTCTCTATAAAATAAGTCAGCAGTGATACTTGTATATAGGCTGTTCCAATAGTGACAGGCTGTTAAATGTACACTTATTTTTGAATTATTTTTATTATATACCATGAATTTTTGTCTCGCTCATTTTCTATATTTATGTTTGTAGTTTCATAACGGTTAAAGATAGCAACGTGTGCGTTGCAAATTTGGAATCTACATGAAATTCTCTATAAAATACATCAGCAGTGATATTTGTATATAGGCTGTTCCAATAGTGACAGGCTGTTAAATGTACACTTATTTTTGAATTATTTTTATTATATACCATGAATTTTTGTGTAGCTCATTTTCTATATTTTTGTCTGTAGTTTCATAACGGTTAAAGATAGCAACGTGTACGTTGCAAATTTGGAATCTACATGAAATTCTCTATAAAATAAGTCAGCAGTAAAACTTGTATATAGGCTGTTCCAATAGTGACAGGCTGTTAAATGTACACTTATTTTTGAATTATTTTTATTATATACCATGAATTTTTGTCTCGCTCATTTTCTATATTTATGTTTGTAGTTTCATAACGGTTAAAGATAGCAACGTGTACGTTGCAAATTTGGAATCTACATGAAATTCTCCATAAATTACATCAGCAGTGATATTTGTATATAGGCTGTTCCAATAGTGACAGGCTGTTAAATGTACACTTATTTTTGAATTATTTTTATTATATACCATGAATTTTTGTCTAGCTCATTTTCTATATTTTTGTCGGTAGCTTCATAACGGTTAAAGATAGCAACGTGTACGTTACAAATTTGGAATCTACATGAAATTCTCTATAAAATACATCAGCAGTGATATTTGTATATAGGCTGTTCCAATAGTGACAGGCTGTTAAATGTACACTTATTTTTGAATTATTTTTATTATATAGCATGAATTTTTGTGTAGCTCATTTTCTATATTTTTGTCTGTAGTTTCATAACGGTTGAAGATAGCAACGTGTACGTTGCAAATTTTGAATTTACATGAAATTCTCTATAAAATAAGTCAGCAGTGATACTTGTATATAGGCTGTTCCAATAGTGACAGGCTGTTAAATGTACACTTATTTTTGAATTATTTTTATTATATACCATGAATTTTTGTCTCGCTCATTTTCTATATTTATGTTTGTAGTTTCATAACGGTTAAAGATAGCAACGTGTGCGTTGCAAATTTGGAATCTACATGAAATTCTCTATAAAATACATCAGCAGTGATATTTGTATATAGGCTGTTCCAATAGTGACAGGCTGTTAAATGTACACTTATTTTTGAATTATTTTTATTATATACCATGAATTTTTGTGTAGCTCATTTTCTATATTTTTGTCTGTAGTTTCATAACGGTTAAAGATAGCAACGTGTACGTTGCAAATTTGGAATCTACATGAAATTCTCTATAAAATAAGTCAGCAGTAAAACTTGTATATAGGCTGTTCCAATAGTGACAGGCTGTTAAATGTACACTTATTTTTGAATTATTTTTATTATATACCATGAATTTTTGTCTCGCTCATTTTCTATATTTATGTTTGTAGTTTCATAACGGTTAAAGATAGCAACGTGTACGTTGCAAATTTGGAATCTACATGAAATTCTCCATAAATTACATCAGCAGTGATATTTGTATATAGGCTGTTCCAATAGTGACAGGCTGTTAAATGTACACTTATTTTTGAATTATTTTTATTATATACCATGAATTTTTGTCTAGCTCATTTTCTATATTTTTGTCGGTAGCTTCATAACGGTTAAAGATAGCAACGTGTACGTTACAAATTTGGAATCTACATGAAATTCTCTATAAAATACATCAGCAGTGATATTTGTATATAGGCTGTTCCAATAGTGACAGGCTGTTAAATGTACACTTATTTTTGAATTATTTTTATTATATAGCATGAATTTTTGTGTAGCTCATTTTCTATATTTTTGTCTGTAGTTTCATAACGGTTGAAGATAGCAACGTGTACGTTGCAAATTTTGAATTTACATGAAATTCTCTATAAAATAAGTCAGCAGTGATACTTGTATATAGGCTGTTCCAATAGTGACAGGCTGTTAAATGTACACTTATTTTTGAATTATTTTTATTATATACCATGAATTTTTGTCTCGCTCATTTTCTATATTTATGTTTGTAGTTTCATAACGGTTAAAGATAGCAACGTGTGCGTTGCAAATTTGGAATCTACATGAAATTCTCTATAAAATACATCAGCAGTGATATTTGTATATAGGCTCTTCCAATAGTGACAGGCTGTTAAATGTACACTTATTTTTGAATTATTTTTATTATATACCATGAATTTTTGTGTAGCTCATTTTCTATATTTTTGTCTGTAGTTTCATAACGGTTAAAGATAGCAACGTGTACGTTACAAATTTGGAATCTACATGAAATTCTCTATAAAATAAGTCAGCAGTGATACTTGTATATAGGCTGTTCCAATAGTGACAGGCTGTTAAATGTACACTTATTTTTGAATTATTTTTATTATATACCATGAATTTTTGTCTCGCTCATTTTCTATATTTATGTTTGTAGTTTCATAACGGTTAAAGATAGCAACGTGTACGTTGCAAATTTGGAATCTACATGAAATTCTCTATAAAATACATCAGCAGTGATATTTGTATATAGGCTGTTCCAATAGTGACAGGCTGTTAAATGTACACTTATTTTTGAATTATTTTTATTATATACCATGAATTTTTGTCTAGCTCATTTTCTATATTTTTGTCTGTAGCTTCATAACGGTTAAAGATAGCAACGTGTACGTTACAAATTTGGAATCTACATGAAATTCTCTATAAAATACATCAGCAGTGATATTTGTATATAGGCTGTTCCAATAGTGACAGGCTGTTAAATGTACACTTATTTTTGAATTATTTTTATTATATACCATGAATTTTTGTCTAGCTCATTTTCTATATTTTTGTCTGTAGCTTCATAACGGTTAAAGATAGCAACGTGTACGTTACAAGTTTGGAATTTACATGAAATTCTATATAAAATACATCAGCAGTGATATTTGTATATAGGCTGTTCCAATAGTGACAGGCTGTTAAATGTACACTTATTTTTGAATTATTTTTATTATATACCATGAATTTTTGTGTAGCTCATTTTCTATATTTTTGTCTGTAGTTTCATAACGGTTAAAGATAGCAACGTGTACGTTGCAAATTTGGAATCTACATGAAATTCTCTATAAAATAAGTCAGCAGTGATACTTGGATATAGGCTGTTCCAATAGTGACAGGCTGTTAAATGTACACTTATTTTTGAATTATTTTTATTATATACCATGAATTTTTGTCTCGCTCATTTTCTATATTTATGTTTGTAGTTTCATAACGGTTAAAGATAGCAACGTGTACATTGCAAATTTGGAATCTACATGAAATTCTCTATAAAATACATCAGCAGTGATATTTGTATATAGGCTGTTCCAATAGTGACAGGCTGTTAAATGTACACTTATTTTTGAATTATTTTTATTATATACCATGAATTTTTGTCTAGCTCATTTTCTATATTTTTGTCTGTAGCTTCATAACGGTTAAAGATAGCAACGTGTACGTTACAAATTTGGAATCTACATGAAATTCTCTATAAAATACATCAGCAGTGATATTTGTATATAGGCTGTTCCAATAGTGACAGGCTGTTAAATGTACACTTATTTTTGAATTATTTTTATTATATACCATGAATTTTTGTGTAGCTCATTTTCTATATTTTTGTCTGTAGTTTCATAACGGTTAAAGATAGCAACGTGTACGTTGCAAATTTGGAATCTACATGAAATTCTCTATAAAATAAGTCAGCAGTGATACTTGTATATAGGCTGTTCCAATAGTGACAGGCTGTTAAATGTACACTTATTTTTGAATTATTTTTATTATATACCATGAATTTTTGTCTCGCTCATTTTCTATATTTATGTTTGTAGTTTCATAACGGTTAAAGATAGCAACGTGTACGTTGCATATTTGGAATCTACATGAAATTCTCTATAAAATACATCAGCAGTGATATTTGTATATAGGCTGTTCCAATAGAGACAGGCTGTTAAATGTACACCTATTTTTGAATTATTTTTATTATATACCATGAATTTTTGTCTAGCTCATTTTCTATATTTTTGTCGGTAGCGTCATAACGGTTAAAGATAGCAACGTGTACGTTACAAATTTGGAATCTACATGAAATTCTCTATAAAATACATCAGCAGTGATATTTGTATATAGGCTGTTCCAATAGTGACAGGCTGTTAAATGTACACTTATTTTTGAATTATTTTTATTATATACCATGAATTTTTGTGTAGCTCATTTTCTATATTTTTGTCTGTAGTTTCATAACGGTTAAAGATAGCAACGTGTACGTTGCAAATTTGGAATCTACATGAAATTCTCTATAAAATAGGTCAGCAGTGATACTTGTATATAGGCTGTTCCAATAGTGACAGGCTGTTAAATGTACACTTATTTTTGAATTATTTTTATTATATACCATGAATTTTTGTCTCGCTCATTTTCTATATTTATGTTTGTAGTTTCATAACGGTTAAAGATAGCAACGTGTACGTTGCATATTTGGAATCTACATGAAATTCTCTATAAAATACATCAGCAGTGATATTTGTATATAGGCTGTTCCAATAGAGACAGGCTGTTAAATGTACACCTATTTTTGAATTATTTTTATTATATACCATGAATTTTTGTCTAGCTCATTTTCTATATTTTTGTCGGTAGCGTCATAACGGTTAAAGATAGCAACGTGTACGTTACAAATTTGGAATCTACATGAAATTCTCTATAAAATACATCAGCAGTGATATTTGTATATAGGCTGTTCCAATAGTGACAGGCTGTTAAATGTACACTTATTTTTGAATTATTTTTATTATACACCATGAATTTTTGTCTCGCTCATTTTCTATATTTATGTTTGTAGTTTCATAACGGTTAAAAATAGCAACGTGTACATTGCAAATTTGGAATCTACATGAAATTCTCTATAAAATACATCAGCAGTGATATTTGTATATAGGCTGTTCCAATAGTGACAGGCTGTTAAATGTACACTTATTTTTGAATTATTTTTATTATATGCCATGAATTTTTGTCTAGCTCATTTTCTATATTTTTGTCTGTAGCTTCATAACGGTTAAAGATAGCAACGTGTACGTTACAAATTTGGAATCTACATGAAATTCTCTATAAAATACATCAGCAGTGATATTTGTATATAGGCTGTTCCAATAGTGACAGGCTGTTAAATGTACACTTATTTTTGAATTATTTTTATTATATACCATGAATTTTTGTGTAGCTCATTTTCTATATTTTTGTCTGTAGTTTCATAACGGTTAAAGATAGCAACGTGTACGTTGCAAATTTTGAATTTACATGAAATTCTCTATAAAATAAGTCAGCAGTGATACTTGTATATAGGCTGTTCCAATAGTGACAGGCTGTTAAATGTACACTTATTTTTGAATTATTTTTATTATATACCATGAATTTTTGTCTCGCTCATTTTCTATATTTATGTTTGTAGTTTCATAACGGTTAAAGATAGCAACGTGTGCGTTGCAAATTTGGAATCTACATGAAATTCTCTATAAAATACATCAGCAGTGATATTTGTATATAGGCTGTTCCAATAGTGACAGGCTGTTAAATGTACACTTATTTTTGAATTATTTTTATTATATACCATGAATTTTTGTGTAGCTCATTTTCTATATTTTTGTCTGTAGTTTCATAACGGTTAAAGATAGCAACGTGTACGTTGCAAATTTGGAATCTACATGAAATTCTCTATAAAATAAGTCAGCAGTAAAACTTGTATATAGGCTGTTCCAATAGTGACAGGCTGTTAAATGTACACTTATTTTTGAATTATTTTTATTATATACCATGAATTTTTGTCTCGCTCATTTTCTATATTTATGTTTGTAGTTTCATAACGGTTAAAGATAGCAACGTGTACGTTGCAAATTTGGAATCTACATGAAATTCTCCATAAATTACATCAGCAGTGATATTTGTATATAGGCTGTTCCAATAGTGACAGGCTGTTAAATGTACACTTATTTTTGAATTATTTTTATTATATACCATGAATTTTTGTCTAGCTCATTTTCTATATTTTTGTCGGTAGCTTCATAACGGTTAAAGATAGCAACGTGTACGTTACAAATTTGGAATCTACATGAAATTCTCTATAAAATACATCAGCAGTGATATTTGTATATAGGCTGTTCCAATAGTGACAGGCTGTTAAATGTACACTTATTTTTGAATTATTTTTATTATATACCATGAATTTTTGTGTAGCTCATTTTCTATATTTTTGTCTGTAGTTTCATAACGGTTAAAGATAGCAACGTGTACGTTGCAAATTTGGAATCTACATGAAATTCTCTATAAAATAAGTCAGCAGTAAAACTTGTATATAGGCTGTTCCAATAGTGACAGGCTGTTAAATGTACACTTATTTTTGAATTATTTTTATTATATACCATGAATTTTTGTCTCGCTCATTTTCTATATTTATGTTTGTAGTTTCATAACGGTTAAAGATAGCAACGTGTACGTTGCAAATTTGGAATCTACATGAAATTCTCCATAAATTACATCAGCAGTGATATTTGTATATAGGCTGTTCCAATAGTGACAGGCTGTTAAATGTACACTTATTTTTGAATTATTTTTATTATATACCATGAATTTTTGTCTAGCTCATTTTCTATATTTTTGTCGGTAGCTTCATAACGGTTAAAGATAGCAACGTGTACGTTACAAATTTGGAATCTACATGAAATTCTCTATAAAATACATCAGCAGTGATATTTGTATATAGGCTGTTCCAATAGTGACAGGCTGTTAAATGTACACTTATTTTTGAATTATTTTTATTATATAGCATGAATTTTTGTGTAGCTCATTTTCTATATTTTTGTCTGTAGTTTCATAACGGTTGAAGATAGCAACGTGTACGTTGCAAATTTTGAATTTACATGAAATTCTCTATAAAATAAGTCAGCAGTGATACTTGTATATAGGCTGTTCCAATAGTGACAGGCTGTTAAATGTACACTTATTTTTGAATTATTTTTATTATATACCATGAATTTTTGTCTCGCTCATTTTCTATATTTATGTTTGTAGTTTCATAACGGTTAAAGATAGCAACGTGTGCGTTGCAAATTTGGAATCTACATGAAATTCTCTATAAAATAAGTCAGCAGTGATACTTGGATATAGGCTGTTCCAATAGTGACAGGCTGTTAAATATACACTTATTTTTGAATTATTTTTATTATATACCATGAATTTTTGTCTCGCTCATTTTCTATATTTATGTTTGTAGTTTCATAACGGTTAAAGATAGCAACGTGTACATTGCAAATTTGGAATCTACATGAAATTCTCTATAAAATACATCAGCAGTGATATTTGTATATAGGCTGTTCCAATAGTGACAGGCTGTTAAATGTACACTTATTTTTGAATTATTTTTATTATATACCATGAATTTTTGTCTCGCTCATTTTCTATATTTATGTTTGTAGTTTCATAACGGTTAAAGATAGCAACGTGTACGTTGCAAATTTGGAATCTACATGAAATTCTCCATAAATTACATCAGCAGTGATATTTGTATATAGGCTGTTCCAATAGTGACAGGCTGTTAAATGTACACTTATTTTTGAATTATTTTTATTATATACCATGAATTTTTGTCTAGCTCATTTTCTATATTTTTGTCGGTAGCTTCATAACGGTTAAAGATAGCAACGTGTACGTTACAAATTTGGAATCTACATGAAATTCTCTATAAAATACATCAGCAGTGATATTTGTATATAGGCTGTTCCAATAGTGATAGGCTGTTAAATGTACACTTATTTTTGAATTATTTTTATTATATAGCATGAATTTTTGTGTAGCTCATTTTCTATATTTTTGTCTGTAGTTTCATAACGGTTGAAGATAGCAACGTGTACGTTGCAAATTTTGAATTTACATGAAATTCTCTATAAAATAAGTCAGCAGTGATACTTGTATATAGGCTGTTCCAATAGTGACAGGCTGTTAAATGTACACTTATTTTTGAATTATTTTTATTATATACCATGAATTTTTGTCTCGCTCATTTTCTATATTTATGTTTGTAGTTTCATAACGGTTAAAGATAGCAACGTGTGCGTTGCAAATTTGGAATCTACATGAAATTCTCTATAAAATACATCAGCAGTGATATTTGTATATAGGCTGTTCCAATAGTGACAGGCTGTTAAATGTACACTTATTTTTGAATTATTTTTATTATATACCATGAATTTTTGTGTAGCTCATTTTCTATATTTTTGTCTGTAGTTTCATAACGGTTAAAGATAGCAACGTGTACGTTACAAATTTGGAATCTACATGAAATTCTCTATAAAATAAGTCAGCAGTGATACTTGTATATAGGCTGTTCCAATAGTGACAGGCTGTTAAATGTACACTTATTTTTGAATTATTTTTATTATATACCATGAATTTTTGTCTCGCTCATTTTCTATATTTATGTTTGTAGTTTCATAACGGTTAAAGATAGCAACGTGTACGTTGCAAATTTGGAATCTACATGAAATTCTCTATAAAATACATCAGCAGTGATATTTGTATATAGGCTGTTCCAATAGTGACAGGCTGTTAAATGTACACTTATTTTTGAATTATTTTTATTATATACCATGAATTTTTGTCTAGCTCATTTTCTATATTTTTGTCTGTAGCTTCATAACGGTTAAAGATAGCAACGTGTACGTTACAAATTTGGAATCTACATGAAATTCTCTATAAAATACATCAGCAGTGATATTTGTATATAGGCTGTTCCAATAGTGACAGGCTGTTAAATGTACACTTATTTTTGAATTATTTTTATTATATACCATGAATTTTTGTCTAGCTCATTTTCTATATTTTTGTCTGTAGCTTCATAACGGTTAAAGATAGCAACGTGTACGTTACAAGTTTGGAATGTACATGAAATTCTATATAAAATACATCAGCAGTGATATTTGTATATAGGCTGTTCCAATAGTGACAGGCTGTTAAATGTACACTTATTTTTGAATTATTTTTATTATATACCATGAATTTTTGTGTAGCTCATTTTCTATATTTTTGTCTGTAGTTTCATAACGGTTAAAGATAGCAACGTGTACGTTGCAAATTTGGAATCTACATGAAATTCTCTATAAAATAAGTCAGCAGTGATACTTGGATATAGGCTGTTCCAATAGTGACAGGCTGTTAAATATACACTTATTTTTGAATTATTTTTATTATATACCATGAATTTTTGTCTCGCTCATTTTCTATATTTATGTTTGTAGTTTCATAACGGTTAAAGATAGCAACGTGTACATTGCAAATTTGGAATCTACATGAAATTCTCTATAAAATACATCAGCAGTGATATTTGTATATAGGCTGTTCCAATAGTGACAGGCTGTTAAATGTACACTTATTTTTGAATTATTTTTATTATATACCATGAATTTTTGTCTAGCTCATTTTCTATATTTTTGTCTGTAGCTTCATAACGGTTAAAGATAGCAACGTGTACGTTACAAATTTGGAATCTACATGAAATTCTCTATAAAATACATCAGCAGTGATATTTGTATATAGGCTGTTCCAATAGTGACAGGCTGTTAAATGTACACTTATTTTTGAATTATTTTTATTATATACCATGAATTTTTGTCTAGCTCATTTTTTATATTTTTGTCTGTAGTTTTATAACGGTTAAAGATAGCAACGTGTACGTTGCAAATTTGGAATCTACATGAAATTCTCTATAAAATTCATCAGCAGTGATACTTGTATATAGGCTGTTCCAATAGTGACAGGCTGTTAAATGTACACTTATTTTTGAATTATTTTTATTATATACCATGAATTTTTGTCTCGCTCATTTTATATATTTATGTCTGTAGCTTCATAACGGTTAAAGATAGCAACGTGTACGTTGCAAATTTGGAATCTACATGAAATTCTCTATAAAATACATCAGCAGTGATATTTGTATATAGGCTGTTCCAATAGTGACAGGCTGTTAAATGTACACTTATTTTTGAATTATTTTTATTATATACCCTGAATTTTTGTCTAGCTTATTTTCTATATTTTTGTCTGTAGCTTCATAACGGTTAAAGATAGCAACGTGTACGTTGCAAATTTGAAATCTACATGAAATTCTCTATAAAATACATCAGCAGTGATACTTGTATATAGGCTGTTCCAATAGTGACAGGCTTGTAAATGCACACTTATTTTTGAATTATTTTTATTATATACCATGAATTTTTGTCTAGCTCATTTTCTATATTTTTGTCTGTAGCTTCAGAACGGTTAAAGATAGCAACGTGTACGTTGCAAATTTGGAATCTACATGAAATTCGCTATTATACGCATCAGCAGTGATATTTGTATATAGGCTGTTCCAATAGTTGCAGGCTCTTAAATGTACACTTATTTTTGAATTATTTTTATTATATACCATGAATTTTTGTCTAGCTTATTTTCTATATTTTTGTCTGTAGTTTCATAACAGTTAAAGATAGCAACGTGTACGTTGCAAATTTGGAATCTACATGAAATTTTCTATAATATACATCAGCAGTGATATTTGTTTATAGGCTGTTCCAATAGTTACAAGTCATTATATCATATTTTTTCGAAAATTTTGTCAAAAAAATTGATGTCTGCCAACGTAGTCATGCTGGACATTTATTTCAATTAAAATATCCCAGGCTTTCATCCAAAATATGTTTTATGTACAATTTTAAAAAAAGTTCATATTGAAAAACCCTGTACGCTGTATTACATATTTTAATGTCGTTAACGTCGTAAACGTTTATAAATCCGTGTAAGGAAATAAAGGTGTTGTCCGTAAATGTGATTAGTGTATAATGAAGTTGGAATCTGAGCAAAAAGGACGAGGTACGGCAGTTGTTGGTTTCGGGAGCACAGCACGGACAGAGAACTGGTACGACATTACCGAGTGCCGTGTACTCTAGTCGAGACACTGGGCTGTAATTACGCCACACTTTGCGACACTTCCAACGCTTCAAATCGCGGAAAACGCTCATCCCCTTACCTAATTACAACCCTTAACTCACTACACGACTTACTACAGAAATACCTGACAAGAATACCCAAACAATTTCAGTGCGAAAAGATACACTATTTTGTTTTTGATTTCAACCGAGCCTGGCTTTTAAAAGAAAAATCTGGTGTGGCCAACATAATACCTCCTGCCATTTACAGTCCGAGAAGTTAATCCTTATTTTTGGATTAGCGAATTTTACTTTAATTTTGATAGTTTATTTCTTAAAATATACTTCAATCTAATACAAGTAACAACCTTTTTTTTAAACCTCTCAACAGGAATAAATCCCAATTACAGAGTGGGTTCACATTCGCACACATCCATGCTTTAGTGAGATTCAAACCCAAAGCCCCTAGGGCACTCATGACATGAGGCGTTGCTCTAACCATTGAGCCATCGGAGCTATAATAAAATGAAGATTCAATTTTAAATACTGGGATTGAATAGAATTCAATAATCCAAAAATGAGGATTAGCTTTAAACATTTTTGTGAATCGTTAATTTTTATTATTCTAAATACATACCTACATATTTACTGCTGGAAACTGTATTGAATTGGTTTCTATTGTTCTATATACTTTTTCTACTTTTAAAACGTTACTAATATTATTTTGAAATGATTAGTTCTTTGTTTCGGACAAAAGGTAATGTCTCGTGGCCGCGTGCCTGAGTGTCAGGTCGCGAATCTGGGGAACCGGGTTCGATCCCGACCGGCGCCAAATATTTCGAATTTTATATGGCACAACATTGACCCCTGTGGTGCACTCTCCACGCCAGCAATGAGTGCCCGTGAGGTGACGCCTGGTAAGCGCCCGCACGGTGCAAATATTTCATCATTACCGCATCTGTGTACAAAGCAGATTGGCACACCCAGCAATGGGTAATAAGCCGTGATGATATATTTATTTTTTTATTTATTTTTATTTATTAGTTCTTTGATAGTGACATTTATCTGTCAGTTACATACATTTGAATAACTGCATTTTGTTTGTTTAAAGCGTAAGCTCTGGGATTTAAATTACAGATAATTTTATAAATTTATCCATAAAATATACAGAGAAAGTATTAACAAATCTATAGAAAATTTAATAATCTTTAATTTGAATATTATTGTCGAAAAAATAACATTTAAAGTGACGCCTGATAAACGCCGGTACGGTACAAATATGTCATCATCATTACCGATATCTGCGTACAAAGCAGATTGGCACACTCAGCTATGGGTAATATGCCGTGATGATATATTTATATTTATTCATTTATATATTTATTTATTTTAAAGGTATTTTTTGAAGAAAAACTATTTTGAGCTTCTAGTAAAGTGCCACTTCCGGTTATCCGATTTTCACCAAAATGTAATGGGCTCTTTCCATTACAGAAAAAGTTCGAATTCAAGGTTTCAAAATTTTCTGAGTGATAGTATTTTAGTTAGAGAGGAGGATCCACACATACATATACGCACACACACATACACACAGACATCATCGTGAAAATGTTAAAATTGGATTCTAGGGACCTTAAAACGTGGTCATCTACCAAAATCTCGATATGCGATGTTTAGCACGATCCCTATACCTCCCTTACCAAGGATAGCAGGAGGTAAAATTGTTTTTCGCACTCCCGAGACTAAAGAGCGATTCTAATCACTCATTTCAGGGACTACAGTTCAAATTCAGTCCCAGAGGGATTAAATATGAAAAAAATCTCTAGAAGATTAAAGTAAAAATATACAAGCTGTTTCCATAACATCATATAGTGTTACTTTGATGTATGTATTCGTATCTGCACTACATTTTGAGCAGGTGTTGAGTTTAAATTTGAACAAAATTTTTGACATTTGTATTGTCAAATTGTAAGATTAATTTCTTTTTCACTAATATGGTTCCATTTGATACGGGAGTGCGAAAAATAGCGTATATACCACAGGACTAAAGTGCATTCAATCCCTCAGGTGATTATTTTCCTCACCTTCGGTTCTTCACACACAGGATTGAATATGCACTTTAGTCCCTGAGTATATAATATACTATTCCCATGTTAAACGCCTATGTCACGAATTCCCGTGTTTACCCTGTATACTAAATGGCTCATAATAGTTCAGTCGGCTTGCTTGTTCCCAATAAACACAAATTGTTTTAAAAATTATCTATCATCGTTAAAATAATAAATAAATCCACCCTTCCCTTTCTTGATATAATTCCATCCATCCATTTCACCCCCTGCATTTTGTGTCGTCGCCGGTGAGTGGGTGTGTTCCATCATTAATTCAGCCGTGGGGTGGGGTGGGGTGGGGCTGTTAGCACCCTCTGCTAGTGCCCTGTGTCGCTGTTGGAAGCCTCAGCCTCGCCTCAACCCCCAGGTAGCGAGCGAGCGTGTCGTGTAACTGTCGCCCTAGCACCTTGCCAGGGGACTACTTGAGAAGTTTTGTGTTTACATCGCCTCATTGACATCCTAGATGGATCGACGGAGCTTCTCTTAAAATAGGGCCAAGAGAAATACAGCGGAGGACAAAGAATTCTTTTGCCACCGCTGAACAAGTTAGCACAAACGGCTCAGACTGCTTGAGGAAGTTATAATAGATCTTCAGTCCTATTTTTTTTTTGTCGAAATTGACCATATTTACAGTTTTTAATTTTCAGTGGTGTTAATTTGAAACATATTTAATAAAAATCTCATGTGACCAGCACATTACCTTCCATCAGTTCTATGTATTTTGTACAAATTTCATACAGAAAGTACCTTGCACAAGATTCTATTTCTTGTACATTACCTTCTGGCAGTTGTATGTATTTTATACACATTCCATACAGAAAGTTTCTAGCAAAAGAACCTATATTTCCAGTAAAATTATAATACAAACGTACTATGTCAATTGCACTTGACACTGACACCTTTCAATTAGAATTTTCTTAATATAGCAGCTGTTTCCAAACTTATAGCATAGTTGGCTAATTTATGAAATATATTTCTTTATAATTTTTACCTCCCGCTACCCTTGGTTAGGGAGGTGTAGGAATCGTTCTAAAAAGCGCATATCGAGATTTTGCTAAATGACCATGTTTTAAGGTCCCTAGAGTCCAATTTTAACATTTTCACGATGTTGTCTGTGGATATATATATATATATATATATATATATATATATATATATATATATATATAAATACAGGGTGTTATATTTTAATGGACCCAGCAAATATCTCGCTTATTTATTAAGTTGGCATTTTTTGTCATATAATATGATTTATACAGGAACATGTAAGCTACTTGATGACGGATATACATTCCTGATACCACTTCCGGTTTATGAGTAATTCATATCTAGTTTGAAATTTCAAATGGAACATACTATATTTTTTACAGATTTGAAAAGTGCATCAAATTTGCTTTACAATCATGTAAAATAATCCATATGTTACATTATTAAAAATTAAAATGGCGGGCACTTTTTTATACACCTAATTGGAAAGAGAATAGTGAGCCATGACTGTTACAATTGTTTTCGTTAATTGTTTTATGTATGTATGTATGTATGTATGTATGTATGTATGTATGTATGTATGTATGTATGTATGTATGTATGTATGTATGTATGTATGTATGTATGTATGTATGTATGTATGTATGTATGTATGTATGTATGTATGTATGTATGTATGTATGTATGTATGTATGTATGTATGTATGTATGTATGTATGTATGTATGTATGTATGTATGTATGTATGTATGTATGTATGTATGTATGTATGTATGTATGTATGTATGTATGTATGTATGTATGTATGTATGTATGTATGTATGTATGTATGTATGTATGTATGTATGTATGTATGTATGTATGTATGTATGTATGTATGTATGTATGTATGTATGTATGTATGTATGTATGTATGTATGTATGTATGTATGTATGTATGTATGTATGTATGTATGTATGTATGTATGTATGTATGTATGTATGTATGTATGTATGTATGTATGTATGTATGTATGTATGTATGTATGTATGTATGTATGTATGTATGTATGTATGTATGTATGTATGTATGTATGTATGTATGTATGTATGTATGTATGTATGTATGTATGTATGTATGTATGTATGTATGTATGTATGTATGTATGTATGTATGTATGTATGTATGTATGTATGTATGTATGTATGTATGTATGTATGTATGTATGTATGTATGTATGTATGTATGTATGTATGTATGTATGTATGTATGTATGTATGTATGTATGTATGTATGTATGTATGTATGTATGTATGTATGTATGTATGTATGTATGTATGTATGTATGTATGTATGTATGTATGTATGTATGTATGTATGTATGTATGTATGTATGTATGTATGTATGTATGTATGTATGTATGTATGTATGTATGTATGTATGTATGTATGTATGTATGTATGTATGTATGTATGTATGTATGTATGTATGTATGTATGTATGTATGTATGTATGTATGTATGTATGTATGTATGTATGTATGTATGTATGTATGTATGTATGTATGTATGTATGTATGTATGTATGTATGTATGTATGTATGTATGTATGTATGTATGTATGTATGTATGTATGTATGTATGTATGTATGTATGTATGTATGTATGTATGTATGTATGTATGTATGTATGTATGTATGTATGTATGTATGTATGTATGTATGTATGTATGTATGTATGTATGTATGTATGTATGTATGTATGTATGTATGTATGTATGTATGTATGTATGTATGTATGTATGTATGTATGTATGTATGTATGTATGTATGTATGTATGTATGTATGTATGTATGTATGTATGTATGTATGTATGTATGTATGTATGTATGTATGTATGTATGTATGTATGTATGTATGTATGTATGTATGTATGTATGTATGTATGTATGTATGTATGTATGTATGTATGTATGTATGTATGTATGTATGTATGTATGTATGTATGTATGTATGTATGTATGTATGTATGTATGTATGTATGTATGTATGTATGTATGTATGTATGTATGTATGTATGTATGTATGTATGTATGTATGTATGTATGTATGTATGTATGTATGTATGTATGTATGTATGTATGTATGTATGTATGTATGTATGTATGTATGTATGTATGTATGTATGTATGTATGTATGTATGTATGTATGTATGTATGTATGTATGTATGTATGTATGTATGTATGTATGTATGTATGTATGTATGTATGTATGTATGTATGTATGTATGTATGTATGTATGTATGTATGTATGTATGTATGTATGTATGTATGTATGTATGTATGTATGTATGTATGTATGTATGTATGTATGTATGTATGTATGTATGTATGTATGTATGTATGTATGTATGTATGTATGTATGTATGTATGTATGTATGTATGTATGTATGTATGTATGTATGTATGTATGTATGTATGTATGTATGTATGTATGTATGTATGTATGTATGTATGTATGTATGTATGTATGTATGTATGTATGTATGTATGTATGTATGTATGTATGTATGTATGTATGTATGTATGTATGTATGTATGTATGTATGTATGTATGTATGTATGTATGTATGTATGTATGTATGTATGTATGTATGTATGTATGTATGTATGTATGTATGTATGTATGTATGTATGTATGTATGTATGTATGTATGTATGTATGTATGTATGTATGTATGTATGTATGTATGTATGTATGTATGTATGTATGTATGTATGTATGTATGTATGTATGTATGTATGTATGTATGTATGTATGTATGTATGTATGTATGTATGTATGTATGTATGTATGTATGTATGTATGTATGTGTGTATGTATGTATGTATGTATGTATGTATGTATGTATGTATGTATGTATGTATGTATGTATGTAGGTGTGGATCCTCCACTCTAGCTCAAATATTACCATTCAGAAAATTTTGAAACCTCGTATTTCTAGAAAGAGCCCAATAGATTTTGGTGTAAATACCTGTAAATGTTATTTTTTTGAGATTATTGTTATTATGAGAATTAAAGATTATTAAATTTTCTACAGATCCGTATTAATACTTTTTCTACATATTTTATGAATAAAATTATAAAATTATTTATAATTTAAATCCCGAAGTCTACACTTTAAACAAACAAAACGCAGTTATTCAAATGTAAGTAACTGACAGATAAATATCACTATCAAAAAACTAATCATTTCAAAATAATATTAGTAACGTTTTAAAAAGAAAAAAGTAAGTAGAACAATAAAAAAGGAAATCAATAGAGTTTCCAGCATAAGTAAATATGTAGGTATGTATTTCAATAAAAATTAAAGATTCACATAATAATTTAAGTTAATCCTCATTTTTGGATTAGTGAATTCTATTCTATCCCGGTATTTAAAATCTCATCTTCATTTCATTATAGTTCCGGTGGCACAATGGTTAGAGCAACGCCTCATAAGTCAAGAGTGCGCTCGGGGCTCTGGGTTCGAATCCCACTAAGGCATGGATGTGTGTGAATGTGAACCCACTCTGTAATTGGGATTTAATCCTCTTGAGAGGTTTAAAAAAGGTAGTAACTTGGATTAAATTAAACTATATTTTAAGAAATAAGCTGCCAAAATTAGAGTAAAATTCGCTAATTCAAAAATGAAAATTAACTAAATCTTCTTTGTGACTCGAGCTGTAAATGGCGGGAGGTATTGTGTTGGCCACACCAGATTTTTTGTGATTCGGACTGTAAATGGCTGGAGGAATTGTGTTGGTCACACCAGATTTTTTAACTCTATACCCATTTAATATGAAGTATAAAATGCAGTCAAATCTTATAGAGAATAAAATATCCTTTAATATTTATAATCACATTAAGGGCCGGTATTTCCATCTCCAGATAAAGTTCAGGATAACTATCCGTCAGATAAATGATAAAATATCGCATCGAAATAATGGCATAAATGAGGTAAATTATATTAAACGTCATTTTTTGATGCGATATTGTTAATTTATCCGACAGATAAGTTATCCAGCATTTAATCCGAAGATGGAAATACAGGCACTTTATGTGAAAAAATAATATTTATCTGACTGATAGTATTTGAGTAGGATCTACACTCACACACATACACACCCACAGCACGATCCCTATACTTCCCTTACCAAGGGCAGCTGGAGCTGGGTCAAAATGATGTAAAATTTTGAAAATTATTATACAATATATTATTAATTTCACTATTCCTTCGAATTTTATTATATTTCACATTGACTGAAACTTCTTCTATCTAGTCTTTTCAGAAACTTCTAAATATCTTCAATTTGAGCCTGTCTCTTTCTCGCATTTCTGTCTGCTATACTGTGAGTGTATAAAACTCCGGTGTGTAAGTTGTAAACTAATATTTCTGCTGTGAGTATCATTAACCGGAGCTGTGGAGTTCGGCTCCGGAGCTCCGGAGTCGTGCGTGTCAGCCGGAGCGACACGTGACTCCGGCATGACCAGCTTATCAACGCCGTATCACGCGCGAGCTTCACAAGAACAGACAGCCGGAAGATTCCGGGAATATACAAGAAGAGAAACTCAAAGATGGAACACGAAATATTATTAATAATAATATTGATTGAGAAGCGTTTTCTTAAATTATGTGAATTGAAAGACATATCTTTATGCGTGATATGAATATTAATTTGTGTTACTAACTACTGTAACATAGAAACAAGTATTTTTTTCGGATAAATTTTGAAGCTAAAAACTGAAAAATACTGTGAATTAAAACGATTTTATCTTGAACTTCCATTATCTTTATTTGTAAAAACATAAATTCTTCACAACGTTTTGAAAGCGAAAATCTGCTGTCGTCATCAGGTGATCTGACACTACTGACTAATTCCTCAACATACGAGCTTTATATCTGGTGTTATGGGGGTGAACATTAGTGACGGGTGGCTGGTCGGGTCCAATGGGTGGGTCGAGCGTCATGGGTGTTTGTGTCACAATGATTAGGCTGCTACGATGTGTTTCCTCCAGATTGGCCGAATTTCCACACTCGGCTGGCTGGAAACTGTTTTTACCTTCCGTCACCTTTAGGTAAGGAAGGTATTGTCTTTGGTCAAAAAATTCGATGATGAGTTTTTCATCAATAAGCACGTTTTAGGGTCCCTAGAATACGAATTTACTATTTTTAGGATGATGTCTGTATGTGTGTGTGTGTGTGTGTGTGTGTGTGTGTGTGTGTGTGTGTGTGTGTGTGTGTGTGTGTGTGTGTGTGTGTGTGTGTGTGTGTGTGTGTGTGTGTGTGTGTGTGTGTGTGTGTGTGTGTGTGTGTGTGTGTGTGTGTGTGTGTGTGTGTGTGTGTGTGTGCGTGTGTGTGGATGTGTGTGTGTGTGTGTGTGTTACAAAATTTTCGTCTGCGATAACTCTAATACTACAGTTACAAAAATTATTTCGTATACTTCTTCGTTACATCCATATGAAGAGCTGATTAGATTTTGGTTACAATTGGTCAACCGGAAGTACCATTATTTGAAGATTTTAACAGTTTTTCTTGAAAAAACTATGTTAAATATAATTTTTTCACATTGATGTTATTATAAATATTAAAGAATATTTTATTCTCTATACGATTTGACTGCATTTTATACTTAATATTAAATGGATATAGAATTAAAAAATCTGATGTGGCCAGCACATTACCTTCCGTCACTTCTATGTATTTTGTACAAATTTCATACGGAAAGTTCGTTGCTAAATTAAATATTCTATTTCTTGTACATTACCTTCCGGCAGGTGCATATATTTTATGCAAATTTCATACAGAAAATTATTATTTTGTGACGTTTTCTATATACAGTGTAATGTATCTGCAGAAATAAAAGATTTATTATTATTATTTCTTGTACATTACCTTAAAGCAGTTGTATGTATTTTATACAAATTCCATACAGAAAGCAAAAGATCCTATATTTTCAGTAAAATTATAAGACAAACACACTATGTCAATTTCACTTGACACTGACATCTTTCAATCAGAATTTTCTTAATACAGTAGCTGTTTCCATAGCTATGGCTATATTGTGAAATTTAATTTCTTTATAATTTTTTAACTCTATATCCATTTAATATTAAGTATAAAATGCAGTCAAATCGTATAGAGAATAAAATATTCTTTAATATTTATAATAACATCAAATGTGAAAATTTTTTATTTAACATAGTTTTTTCAAGAAAAACTGTTAAAATCTTCAAATGATGGTACTTCCGGTTGACCAATTGTAACCAAAATCTAATCAGCTCTTCATATGGATGTAACGAAGAAGTATACGAAAAATTATAATTTTTGTAACTGTAGTATTAGAGTTATCGCAGACGAAAATTTTGTTACACACACACACACACACATCCACACACACACACACACACACACACACACACACACACACACACATACAGACATCATCGTAAAAATAGTAAATTCGTATTCTAGGGACCCTAAAACGTGCTTATTGATTAAAAACTCATCATCGAATTTTTTGACCAAAGACAATACCTTCCTTACCTAAAAGGTGACGGAAGGTAAAAATTATAAAGAAATTAAATTTCATAAAGTAGCCATAGCTATGGAAACAGCTACTATATTAAGAAAATTCTGATTGAAAGTTGTCAGTGTCAAGTGAAATTGAGATGGTGTGTTTGTCTTATAATTTTACGGGAAATATAGGATCTTTTGCTTTCTGTATGGAATTTGTATAAAATACATACAACTGCTTTAAGGTAATGTACAAGGAATAATAATAATAATAAATCTTTTATTTCTGCAGATACATTACACTGTATATAGAAAACGTCACAAAATAATAATTTTCTGTATGAAATTTGCATAAAATACACGCAACTGCCGGAAGGTAATGTACAAGAAATAGAATATTTAATTTGGCAAGGAACTTTCTGTATGAAATTTGTACAAAATACATAGTACTGACGGAAGGTAATGTGCTGGCCACATCAGATTTTTTGTTCTTTTGAATGATAGCGACTTCTTTGAACTTCTTCTTGTACCAATGTTCTTCTTTCTTGAGGATCCTTGCTTCCTCCCACTGGATACGGTGATGGTGTTCCCACGTCTCTCCTCTCTCAGTGTGTCGTCTGTGTTTCTTAATTCTGATGTCCAATGGTCGTTTTGTTTCTCCTATGTATGTTTTTCCGCATTCACAATCCACCTGGTAGATGCCTGTTTGTAGTTTTGCTGACTGTTCTGGTTTTGTTATTGATAGTATGTTCTTGATTGTGGTTGTTGTTTGAAATCTGGTTGATATGTTTAACTTGCTGGCAATCCTTTTGATTTTATCGGAGACTCCCGTTATATAAGGAATGTATAATTCATTTCTCTTTCCTTCGTCTCTGTATACCTGCTTCGCTCTTGTTGTTCGGTTTTTCTTTACTATTTTCTTGATTGTTTTATACGTGTATCCTCAAGAAACAAGAACATTGGTACAAGAGAAAGTTCAAAGAAGCCGCCATCATTCAAAAAAACAAAAAAAATCTGATGTGGCCAGCACATTACCTTCCGTCAATTTTATGAGGCATTTATGAAAATTCTGCCGGTGAATTATTACCGGTAACCAGCTGTTTATTAAGTTATAGCTACCGGAATCGATATTTTAAGAACGTAAATGGTAAACAGGGATAGATCCATAAGCTATAAACAATTGAAAATTTGAAACAGGCTAGAAATTTAATGTAGTTAACAAACTGAGCAGAGTCCTACTTTGAACACATTTCCAATTTTAACGGGCGTGCTTCGCTTTGCATCACTACCTTTTTTTGAGATTAGATTCTTCATAAATCCGGTAGATGAATCTAGTAGATATTGTACAATTGTCGAACATGGTAATTTTTTACCACTGGTGTTTTCGAACACAGTCGGTAGATGCGGTATCTACCGGTAGAATTTTCGTAAATGCCTATGTACTTTCTATAAAATCTATATAGAAAGTTCATTGCAAAATATTCTAAATATCTTGTATGTACATTACCTTTCCACAGTTGTATCTATTTTGTACAAATTCCATACAGAAAGTTTCGAGCAAAAAGATCCTATATTTTGAGTAAAATTATAATGGAAATATACTACGAATATGTCAATTGCAATTGACACTGACATCTTTCAATCAGAATTTTCTTAATATAGTAGCTGTTTCTAGCATAGCTAGCTAATTTATGAAATTTAATTTCTTTATAATTTTATAACTCTATATCCATTTAATATGCAGTATAAAATGCAGTTAAATCGTATAGAGAATACAATGTTCTTTAATATTTATAATAACATTAAATGTGAAAAAATGATATTTACCATCGTTTTTTCAAGAAAAACTGTTAAAATCTTCAAATGAGGGTACTTCCGGTTGACCAATTATAACCAAAATCTAATCAGCTCTTCATATGGATGCAACGAAGAGGAATACGAAAGAATTATAATTTTTGGAATTGTAGTATTAGTGTTACCGTAGACGAAAATTTTGTAACACACACACACATACACACACACACAGACACACATACATACATACACACACACACATACAGACATCATCGTAAAAATAGTAAAATCGTATTCTAGGGACCTTAAAACGTGCTTATTCATTAAAAACTCACCACCGAAATTTTTGACCAAAGACAATACCAAAAACAGTTTTCAGCCAGTCGAGTGTGGAAATTCGACCAATCTGGAGGAAACACATCGTAGCAGACTTCAGCCTAACCATTGAGACCCAAACAGCTAGGACGCTCGACCCACCCATTGGACCCGACCAGCCTCCCGTCACTACTGATCATTCCCATAACACCAGTTATAAAGCCCGTATGTTAAGGAATTAGTCAGTAGTGCCAGATCATCTGATGACGACAGCAGATTTTCTCTTTCAAAACGTTGTGAAGAATTTATGTTTTTAAAAATAAAGATAATGGAAGTTCAAGATAAAATTGTTTTAGTTCAAAGTGAATCATTATCTTATAAATTTAAAAATAAGTTAAAAATACTCCCTGGTACATAAGTTTCATAATATTAAAAATACCTTTCATAAAAAATGTCTGATCATGTAAAATTCACTGTGTAAACGCATCTAAAATGCAGGATGCAATAACAAGTCTCCTTTTCCCTCCTGATCGAATTAGCGCCGCGACGCTGGCAGGTGCTGACGCCTGGCGACAGTAATGTGAAGTGAAGTGGACAGCGTCGGAGCTCCACTTACACACAATACACCCACACACAAACACACACATACCACTGATAAAGATAAGTAGCTCTTTACAACATTGATGTTGGACTTCGGACGTTGCTTTGATATTTGAGACTTGTTAGTCGGATTACCTGTACGGCAAAAATGTAGAGAATACTTGTCGATAGATCATAGAAGATAATTAATTAGGTTTGGCTTTCAATAGGCAAGGGACTCTATAGATTTCATTAGATTTTGCTAGAAAATTCATGAAGGTAGCGTCAAAATGTTTCCGAAATTCTTCCTAAAATTATATTGAAAAAATCTGATGTTGCCAACACATGACCTCCCGTCAATTCCATGTTTGAAATAGCTATGAGCTTTAAGTAAAGTATCACTTCCTGTTGATCATTTGTAAACAAAATCTAATTTGTTCCAATAAATAGAAAAGTCTGTAATACCAAATTTTATACTATATTTTATTATGTTTTTCTTCGAAAATCTGTTAAGAGTTCCAAATAAAGTACCACTTCCGGTTTCAAATTATACACGAATTTTAAATACCAGATTTGAGAAGTTTTGAATCATGTTTTAATATATTTTTTCAAGGAAATCTGTTTATAACTTCCTGTAAAGTAGTACTTCCAGTTTATCAGTTTTAGAAAACTTCTAGTATGTCGTTCTTATTAATATAAAAGTCTTAAATACCAAATTTGCAAAGTTTTGGATTGTATCAATTTATTTTTCACGAAAATCTGTTCAGAGCTTCAAATAAAGTATCATTTCCAGTTTATCAATTTTAGCCAAAATCTAATATGTTACTTCCTGTTATATAAAAGTCTTAAATACTAAATTTGACAAGTTTTGGAATATATCATAATATATTTTTCACGAAAATCTGTTCACAGCTTCAAGTAAAGTATCACTTCTGGTTTATTAATTTTAGCCGAAATCTAATATGTTGTTCCTCTTGATATAAAAGGCTTAAAAACTAAAACTGAAAAGTTTTGGATTATATTTTAATATAGTTCTTCTTTAAAAATTGTTATGGGCTTCATGTAAAGTATCAATTCCGGTCATCCAATTTTACCCAAAAATAAAAACAAAACGCAATTTAAGAAATAACCTTCAGCTTTTGTAGACATTAACTAAAAAGGGTGACGGGCGAACTTTTTAATGGCAAGGCCAACAATGTAAATTTACTGTTTTTCAGAAAGATACATTTAATAGTAAACTTTCGTGTCTCTGCGTAAGTTATGATATCTGTAACGATTTAGTCGGAAGAAAAAATAAATGTAAGTGTCTGCGCCGTGTAATTTTTAAAATAAATTTAATCTAGCAGTTTATTCAAATGTCAAACTACTAATTTTTAATGACAGAAACAGTTGTTTATGAGTTGTCAATCTTCTAAAGTTGTTTAGGAGTAAGCTAACTTTATTTAATCGTCTTATTATAATAATAGCAATAAAATACTATAAGGCCGAACAAACGGATATGTTACTAGTTTTAAAATATGGCAAAGGAAATTTTTGAAAACCCATAAACAATTGTTACGTCATTAAAAATTAGTTGTTTGACATTTGGACTGCTAGATAAAATTTATTTTAAAAATTACACGGCGCAATCACTTACATTTTATTTTTTGATTAAATCGTCACAGATATCATAACTTACACACAGACACGAAAGTTTACTATTGAATGTATCTTTCTGAAAAACAATAAATTTACATTATTGGCGTTGCCTTTAAAAAGTTATGGTCTATTCATGGTCACGACACCCAAGTTTCATACACTAGTGGTTCACTAACAATAACAAATACAATCTTAAAAGATGAATTATATCCATATGGATTGTCATATTAAATTTCAATCAAATCGAACAAAGCGTTTCGTTATTATAAGTAATATTCTTTTTTACCTCTCGCTAAGAGAGGTATTGGATTCATGCTAAAAATCGCATATCCAGATTTTAGTGAATAAGCACGTTTTAAGGTCCCTAGAATCTGATTATAACATTTTTACGATGATGTCCGTGCGTGCGTGCGTGCGTGTGTGTGTGTGTGTGTGTGTGTGTGTATGTGTGGATGTGTGTGTGGATGTTGGATCCACGATTTCTCAAATTCTATAAGACTTAAGACATTTTTAACTACGGATTCCTCAATCTAACAATAATGGGAAGAGTTGATTAAGTTTTAGTAACAATTGGACAACCGGAAATAGTAGTTACAAGAAAAAATCATCTAAATATTAGTTATCGAAAATTTATGTAAATACTTATATTAAAGAACGTTAATTTTTTTATTCGATAAATATAAATTCATTATAATATCTTCTATAGATTTATAGATAAAGAAAAGCATATAAAATAATTTGATGTAATAAATCTCAGATCAAACTACTTCAAGGCAAGAAATTCAAATGTTTGTAATTGACACATAAATGTCACTGTAAAAATATTTGTATGCCAATGTCAAAAATATTTGTACATCATTATGAAGATTATGAAAATAAAAAAAGGCAACAACGCAAAAGAATATACATAAAAAAGAATATAAAAGGAATTTGCAAAAAAATGACGAATATAAAGAAAAAGAAAAGGAAAGTAGAGAAAGAAAATTTCAGGATGTTGAATATAAAGAAAATGTATGTATTGTACATAATTTATATTAAAATATCCCATAGATTTTGCAAATATATGTGAGAATTATTTTGTAGTGAGACTTGAATATATGTATTTGTATTTAAAAATATTTTTCGTTTAATGCGTAAAACCAAGTAAAATATCTGGTGAGAGGTTATGTGTTGGCCACATCAAATTTTTTTAGAAGGGCTGTGAAGGAGAATACTGGCTAAACGGTGCACTGTCGGATATAAGTAAGTTTAGTTAAATCGTCTTATTTTGGGCCCAGGAATCTGTGGTTAAGCCATGTCTTCCTATATCCAAGACAGCTTGAATAATATTTAATTTTGAAATATCTACCGGACGTTACTATGTACTACCACCCTAGGTCGTTAAAACGTACCTACCGGACTCGTTGCTAAGAAAATAGAGGATTGTTTATAGTTGAGAATACAGAAAATATCTTTCCGTCTTTAATAGAAAAACTATTTCTCTATAATTCCTTTTATCCACCTTTAGTTTCCATCTAACTCTTTAAAGGTTTGAAAGTGTAAAAACTTTTCATTGTGTCGATTCCAAGAATCAACACAGTTAGAGTTTCGTTCTCGTTCTCGAGTGATTCCTGTACCCTCAGTGAATACATTACTACAATATAATAAGATTTAAGTTCTCTGTCAAGTACAGCCGAACATGCGTATTGAATATTAACAATGTACATGTATTGTACAGGGTTATATTTATACAAGAACTTGCGCTAACTATGTGAATAATAGTCCAGAGATTTCTATGCAAACGGGGAAGATTGAAACTTTGAACAGAAAAATAATTAGGGTGAGAGTTTACCCCTATTGTCGAAATTATTGGAAATTGTGTATAGACTTACCTCCAAATACGTCACATCGAAGGGTGAATGATTGGCCTTCGGAAAATGGACCAACCACGGAAGTGAGCTGGGCGCCTTGTTCATTGGTGATTACCATTTTTTGGGGTGGCACTGCAACAGAAATATTATTTTAGGGATGATGGGAAAATAAGTGGAGATGCAATCTTGGTAAACAGTATTAATTAATTAGTCATTTAATTAACTTTCCTACGTTTCGATTCCAAATGAATCATCATCGGGGATAGTTAATGTATAGTTGGAACAAATGATCATTACATTACAAAATCAAAAATCTGATGTGGCCAACACAACACCTCCCGCCATTTAATTTTTGTTAATTTAAATATAGATACTTATATATTTAGTTATGCTGGAAACTGCATTAAGTTCCATTCCGTATAATTGTGGTTTTGTTTCCTATTTTCTTTTTAAAACGTTATTACTATTAATTTGAAATGATTAGTTCTTTGACAGTGACATTTATCTGTCAGTTTCATACATTTGAGATATGTACTGTGTAACCAAGTTGTGTTTGCTCCGGGATTTAAATTATAGATAATTTTATAAATTTATCCATAAAATATATAGAAAGAATATTAATGCAAACCTGTAGAAAATTTAATAATCTTTTTGCACAATCGGATTATTTTTTATGTTTACCGATAGTGTTTACAAAACAGTAGGTCTTATTTACAAATTACTGAACGGTAAGTGATGTGCTTCACTTACCGTTCAGGAGGCGAGACGGTAAATAAATAAAAACAAAAATCAAAGCTTACTTCAAAAATGACACCTAAATTTTTTTAATACAAATACAAAAAATCTGATGTGGCCAACACATAACCTCTCGCCAGATATTTTACCTGGTTGTACGCATTAAACGAAAAATATTTTTAAATACAAATACATATATTCATGTCTCACTACAAAATAATTCTCACATATATTTGCAAAATCTATGGGATATTTTAAAATAAATTATGTACAATACTTACATTTTCTTTATATTCAATATCCTGAAATTTTCTTTTTCTACTTTCCTTTTCTTTTTCTTTATATTCGTCATTTTTTCGCAAATTCCTTTTATATTCTTTTTTACGTATATTCTTTTGCGTTGTTGACTTTTTTTTATTTTCATAATCTTCATAATAATATACAAATATTGTTGACAGAGGCATACAAATATTTTTGACAGTGACATTTATGTGTCAATTACAAACATTTGAATTTCTTGCCTTGTTTGATCTGAGATTTTTTACATCAAATTATTTTATATGCCTTTCTTTATCTCTATATCTATAGAAGCTATAATAATGAATTTATATTTATCGAATAAAGAATTTAACGTTCTTTAATATAAGTATTTACATAAATTTTCGATAAATAATATTTAGAAGATTTTTTTCTTGTAACCACTACTTCCGGTTGTCCAATTGTTACCAAAACTGACTGGACTCTTCCCATTATTGTTAGATTGAGGAATCCGTAGTTAAAAATGTCTTAAGTCTCATAGTATTTGAGATATAGTGAATCCAACATCCACACACACACACACACATCCCCACACACACACACACACACACACACACACACACACACACACACACACACACACACACACACACACACACACACATACGGACATCATCGTAAAAATGTTATAATCGGATACTAGTGACCTTAAAACGAGCTTATTCATTAAAATGTGGATATGCGATTTTTAGCATGAATACAATACCTCTCTTAGCGAGAGGTAAAAATAGTATAAGCATCACGAACGTTAAGGAATAGGGGATTCCACCATTTTTTTAAAATAATTTCTTCAGAAAGTATAAGTAAAACTAAGACTATTGGTGAAAATCCGGCGAAAAAATTCCTATTAATAAACGAGTTATGGTACTCCGAAGTTTGAAAATATAGATGTGACGTCACGAATATAAGTTTTTATATAAAACTGTTTTCTTCGTGGATCTAAAATGTTCTAGAAATGTATGCTATTTTTAAATAATATTTATAAAAAACAAATTAAAATTGTAACACTGTATAAGTCTACATGCTTTATATTTGCAAGTGTATCAAAATTATTAAGTTTAATGCAAGAAATTTATCATTAAATAAAAACTGTTTGAGAATTGCAGTACTGGAGTGGTAGCCATGTGTCCGTTATTTGAATTTGTATACTTCCATTGGTAATAGACTTCACTCCCTAACTTGGTATTCGTTATATATTTATAGGTGGTCTTTGAGTCACCAATCAAAATAATATATATGGATTTCATATGAGTGACGAGCTGCTAAAACAAAAAACCCCTTATTTCCAAAGTATTGCAATTATATCATTTTATTTCTTCATTAATATTCATTATTAAGCATCTATTTGCATTATTTTTTACTAATTTCTCTTAATTCGATTGAGCTGTAATCCCCTATTGCCGATTTCAGACAAAATTGGGAACTGAGCGAAGCGAAACATTGTCTTTGATTGGTAAATTGTCCTTACCGTTCTTAATACTTAATATACTATAATTTTTATAACACAAATCTCGAAAAAATAACATTTAAATGTATTTTTCTTAGAAAAACTTTTTGAGCTTCAAGTAAAGTACCCTTTCCGGTTATCCGATTTACATCAAAATTTAGTGGCTTCTTCCCTTATTAAAATAAGGTAGAATTGCAAGGTTTCTAAGTTTTCTGAATGATAGTTTTTGAGTTAGAGTAGAAGATCCACACATACATACATCCCCACACACACACACACACACACGCACACACACACACACACACACACACACACACACACACACACACACAGAGAGAGAGAGAGACAGACATCATCTTGAAAATGTTAAAATTGGATTTTAGGGACCATAAAACGTGGTCATTTACCAAAATCTCGATTTGCGTTTTTTAGCACGATCCCTATACCTCCCTTACCAAGGGTAGCGGGAGATAAAAATTGTAAGGATAAAAATGTCGTCAAAAAGTATCAGAGATAATAAAATATGTGCATACATCAGAAACAACTAAAGTTCACTGAAGTTATTTGTTTCTGATGGGAACCTTAAAACGTGGTCATTTATCAAAATCTCGATATGCGATTTTTAGCACGATCCCTACACCTCCCTTACCAAGAATAGCGGGAGGTAAAAATTGTAAGGATGAAAATGTCGTCAAAAAGTATCAGAGATAGTAAAATACGTGCATACAACTTATGTTCACTGGAGTTATTTGTTTCTGGTGTATGCACGTATTTTATTTTCTCTGATACTTTTTGACGACATTTTCATCCTTACAATTTTTGATTTTGTAATGTAATGATCAGTTTTTTTCCAACTGTACATTAACTATCTCAACTCAAGTCTATGCTCTATCCGTTTTAACTATAGAGTGGTATGAAGATAGGTGCAGTTTGATCTTGTTGTTTGATTGGATAATATCGGGATATTAACCAATCAAAAACCAAAATCAAACTGTACCTATCTTTCCACCACTCTATATTTAAAACGGATAGAGTATAGTCGCAACTATTAGGATTCACAGAATCTGTAAACGCACATGTCATGTCGGCCAGTAGAACATATCAGATTTGTTTACATTTTGAATGAGTACTTTCTGATCCATAATATTGATAAATGTTCAAATCAATACAATTTTTAAGTTTGTTCATCCGAATCTTTTATCCAAAAGAGCAACAATATTTTCATAAGTTTTGTGTGGATTACTTAAACCATTATTTAAAAATACCTCGCAAGTAGGTCAATGTGTAAAATTAGGTGAAGGCACAACACATAATTAAAAATTCCAATCTATACACCCCTCCCCTCTATCGTTCCTGAGAGTGAGATACGACGTGCTCTAATGGGCTGCTGCTAGTGCAGCCTTTCCGTTTTATAATTCAGCGCTACTTTGAAAGTCCGGAGCCCGAAGCCGGAGCACTGGAGCCTGCTCCAGCGGGTAATGGACGCTAAACTGTCGGCTGAAAATGAGACACTGTTCGCATTGATGAAAAATGTACACCCAGATAGCTGCACGACATCTAGAATTATTCATCGCATGAACATCCAACTAAATTAGACACCAGGTTAACAGCCAGACATGCATTTGAAAATTTAAAATGTGGAGCGCCAAATAGAGAATCTGAAGGAAAGGAATTTGGTGGCAGCGCTAAATAAATATTTCAGCAGATCAATTCGGTTGATTTCAAGAAATCGTCTTTATGTTTGGCAAAGTTTTGAAATTCTATTTGATAGTGCTATACTAGTTTAAAAGTCTTCAAATGAATGTTGTACAGCATAAAATTCTACATCGGAATCAATAAACAAAATGTTAGTGATTTATCTGTCAAGCTAGGATAATTTATTTTTATTATTAATTTGTATTAAAGTAAAAAAATATTATCTACTTGCATAGATATTACAAATAAAACCTAATAAATATATTAATATATAACTTGACAGGTAAAACGTTAAACATTTGTTAATTTATCTGTTTCAATTTCATGGCTATCGCTATTTTTGGGAGGATTTTACATTATGCAAAGCACGTAAAATTTTTTTTTTTTGGATTGACAATAAAAGTGCGGTTTATTTTTGATATCTAGCAGTCTGTAAAATATTGCTTTTATAGGCAGTAATAGCTATTAACATACCTAGGGCTATTAAAAAATACTGGTTGGACTTGCATTGTCTTTATTATATATATTTAAAATATAACAACGTTTCGACTGCTACAGATCTACAAAATAATAATAATATAAGTATAAAACATAAAATAAATAATAAATATATAAATTATATAATAAAGGCTTTCATGAAATTATGGCGTCCTCTATTTGACATAATAATGTTTTCCAAAGGTTACTGATTTCAACGCTAGGTTTACTAATATTGTTTGCATTTGAAAAAATTAAAACTGCTTCTTTAAATTTTCTTCTCCTCCATAAAATGCATACAAAAGACAGTGAAATATCAAAATCATATGTTGTGGAAAGAAGCAAAAATACTCCACAAGGAAGAACAGAAGATATATATATATATATATATATATATATATATATATATATATATATATATATATATATATAATAAAGACAATGTAAGTCCAGCCATTACTTTTTAATAATTTAACATTGTCTACAACCTTTAAACAGAAATACCTAGGGCTGTTATGTATATCATATCTGCCGCAGATGTCTGTTTGAAATCCGAGCTCGTAGAGCGATGATTTTAAGACATCTTAGGCTTGTTATGATTCATAACATCCGTAGTTTGTTCAGAATGCTGTGGTTAACAGAACAATTATTACAATTTATTATATATATATATATATATATATATATATATATATATATATATATATATATATATATCATTATGACAAATATTCAAATTATGTGCTTTATTCCTCATGTTTATTATTTTAGAATAAAGTAAACCGTATTTAGAACGATACACTAGCGTTATCTGTATATATTAATGAAGAGCATTATACTTTCATTTTATTTTATTTTAATTTTGTAGACCGTTGTTGACAAGTCAGTATGGTAAAAATATTACCGTACAGATACAGTTATTACTTAGTTACCAGCCTACTTTTATACATGTAAACAATGGATTAATATCCTGAAACCGGTAAAAATATTTTTATATATATCTATTACATAGCAACCGTTATACAAAAGTTTAAATCCTGAAATTTTCTGGTGGAAGAAATTGTGACAACACTTTTATACTGGAATGCAAAAGTGACATTTCGCATTCTAGAATCCAAAATAACTATTTGCTTATTGATTAAGATGTATAATTTTAAAATAGTAAGGGAAGCAGGAATTTACGAATTTACGAAAATACATGTTAAATGCCTATGTTCTGGTGTCGTGGACAACATCCTGTATATTTTTATAACAGTACATAGTATCTTTTGTATCCCCATAAACACTAAGTAAACGACGCTACAGAAATTGCCGGAATGGACGGAGTAACTTTTAGATTTTGTCTAAATATCATTTTTTTGGCTATTTTATCTTTAAAACTAGCTCCACCCTTTCGCCTATAAAAACTTAAACTGCAAATATTATTATTACTTGTGGCAGGATCATTCTGTCCCACTACCATCGGACAAAATCTTTCCCCTGGTAATGTAGCGCAAAACAGTGTCCATTTTCCTGCTATTAGGAATAGGGTTCCTACTCCTGCAATCCTGTTAATAGAGCCCCTCGTAGTTAGCAGGACTTGCACGTTTTTCGCGGAAACTTTTATTTAATTACAGTAATGTCTGTACGTTTACAGTCTCAGCCTTTGTAGCTCTCCATTTGCAAACAGCGATTTTGTGTCACACCCTGAATTCAATTTGCTTCCGTCGAAATGTAATTGTCGCACTGAAGTGTATTTGTTTGTATGTTTGCTTGGAGCGCAGGATTTTTAATCAATCATATTTGTAAATAATTAATTTTAGAGTAATTAATATTGGCTAGTGTGAAATTAATACGTGCGTATGCATAATGTTTTATAATTAATATTTAAATATATTGTTTGACCTTATTTCCAGCTACCATGTTTATGTTTAAGTAAATGAATCACACACACATTATGAGTCCATATCATAACCTACGCAAAAGATGAGAAATTTCTACAATATTCTTTCGACTTTATTAGTAATACCAGCTTTAATTCTATTAGATATTTTATCCCTAAGCACTGCAAATTTTTCTGACGGTATTGTCCCATATGTCTTGCAATGTGGGTTTTATTGAACGATTTTTGCGAAGTTCTTATTCATTGTAATGTAAGGCTCTCCGTGGAAGCCAAATTTGGAATGCAGGTCGAACTATTATCATTTGCTACACAGTTTTTACCTTCCGTCATCTTTAGGTAAGGAAAGTATTGTCTTTAGTCAAAAAAATTGATGAGTTTTTAATAAATAAGCACGTATTCCCTAGAATACGATTTTACTATTTTTCCGATGATGTCTGTATGTATGTATGGATGTATATATGTATGTACATATGTATGTATGTATGTATGTATTTATGTATTTATGTATGTATGTATGTATGTAACACCAATACCACCTTTCCAAAAATTATAATTTTTGCGTATTCCTTTTCTTTAGATCCATATAAAGAGCTGATTAGATATTGATTATAATTGGTTGACTCTAATTTTAAGATTTTAACAGTTTTTCTTGAAAAAATGCTTTTTAATATCACTTTTTTACATTTAATGTTATTATAAATTATTAAAAAATTTATTTAAAAATATTTTATTCTCTATACGATTTGATTACATGTTATACTTCATATTCAATGGATATAGAGTTAAAATATCTGATGTGGCCAGCACATTACCTTTCGTCAGTTCTATGTAATTTGTATAAATATCATACAGAAAGTTTTTATAAAAAAAACTTATAAAATCTTCAAATGATGGTATTTCCGGTTGATCAATTCTAACCAAAATCTAATCAGCTCTTCACATGGATGTAATGAAGAGGAATACGAAAGAATTTTTGGAATTGTAGTATTAGAGTTATCTCATTAGAAAATTTTGTCATGTTATGGAATTTGTACAAAATGCACAGGAAATATGGAATCATTTGTAAAAAAATACATAGAACTGACGAAAGGTAATGTGCTTGCCACATCAGATTTTTTTTAATAAGTTTGCTAAACGTTTGGGCTTGAAGTTTTTTGTTGATTCCCAAAATTACGAAACGTTAACATTGGTTGTTATTACATAATATATGACACCTGTTATTTGTTTATAATAAACCCGTTGTTAAAATGACTTAAAATAATGTTTAGCACTATACAACTTCTTAATCACAACTTGACAAATTGTTGCTTCGATCATATTGGACACAGCGTGAAGCTAGTTATCATTAGCAAATGATTTATTAAGCACGGGCCAAAGGTAGCTGTTGGAGCTGACAGTTGTCATTAAATAAAAGGACCTACATATACTGTATTTCAGATAAGAATAGACATAGTGGTGCTGCTGAGCCAGTCTGTTTTACACAGAAAACTTATGAATTAGTTTTATTTTGTACATGACATACTTGACAGCCCGAAACGTCAAAATTTGATCATTTTTAATTCTTTAGTAAATAAACAGTTACTTAAAAATTGTTAAATAGATTATAAAGTCAAAATGGAATAAATAATATATCTGGTAACATATCAAGATTGTAAACTTGGTTTGCATTTAAACCAATCAGACAGCTGAAATCGTAGATAGGGCATCTTACTCTTAAGTCTATTCTTATCTGAAATACAGTATAACAAGTGTATTTATTTATTTATTTATTTCTGCTGTTTTAATTTGCAGTCGTAGAAAAAGTATAGTATGTTTATTTATTTATTTATTTATTTATTTATTATTCAACAGGATACACCCAATTATAGAATAATATTACAAGATATCAAAAAATCAAATTAATCAGTGAGTACATATATGTACATAATAATATAAGAAAAATACAAAAAAAGAGAAAAAATACATTTAGAACAACCCTTACTAATAATAATAATTAATATAAATAATTTCAAATATAAATAATTTCAAATATGTATAAATAATTTCAAATTAGAATATGCAATTGTCTACATACATGACAGATACAAAAATTGTATCAAGAAAGTACTACACCAAGATAAATCCACACAGATAAATCCACCTCCTAAGCAAATAAAAATTTAATAATTCAATTGACAGTCAAAATTATGACAATAACGCTTTACATTAAATGAACAAAATTGATGTGACTAGTGTATTCATTAACTATTCTTAAAAGTACTGAAAAATATACTATTTATTTTTAAATATAATGTAAATATTCATTAAATATTAGTTGATTTCACTCTAAAACGAAAATAAGTAATAATGTTATGTATTTTTAAAATATACATAAAATATTCATGAATTGAGTATTCATTCAAACATTTATTCCATAAAGCATAAAGTATTTATATTTTCCTTCGCTTTAAAGTTAAATAACCCGTCAATATATTTATATTTTAAAAACTGTCGCCTATAATATAAAAATATCGACATACTGGTAATGGAATACTTTTGTCCGTACTCCGCTCTGTCTAAAAGTAAAAGATAAAACGCGTTCCTCATTCTTTTCGTCTGTGTGGATGTATCTGTGCCTGAATGACTGACTGACATGGCTGTGTGTACCGCACGATTGAAAGCAATTTAATTGGCTAACGAAGCGTCACGTGACGGCGGAGCGTCGGCGAGCATCCCGGCGTCACCTCGCGCGTGAAATGAATTTCGATTGTGACGTCACTGCCGGTCTACACTTCCGCCACACACAGGGCAGATGTAGGCGTATAGGGGAACAATACGGAAAAGAATTATATTTGGAAGGCATATATAGAATGATAAAAAATGGTGGATGCGCTATGGAAAATAATACAGGGTGCGGCAAAATAATCTCATGTGGTTTTGATAGCGATTTGTGTATTAAGAGCTCAAAATGGGACATTGTCGATTAAGAGAGATTTTTTCTACAGTCACTACAATGGGGTCCTCCACCATAACAAAAAATAATAAAATGTACACTTTGTACTTACAGTTCTACTCAATTGTTTTGCAGTGAAGATAGGAACATATTCAAATATGACTTCAAGATATTGTTTTGACTTTCGTTTATTCAAAAAATGAATGCCAATTTTGTAATGAATATTATAAGTTTTTTGTATAATTTATTTGTTTCAAGTACATTAAACTAGTGCATTGAAAAAATGGATGTCCATTGGGAGCGTTCACACCAAACATTTGCAGGTGGCAGCATAACTCTTCACACAATTTATTTTATGTTTAATTTATTTTATCGTTATTTCTCATTCTTCTTGAGCTATTGCTTGAATCTAATCTAAACATTTTATACTTCCGTTTTTGTAAATGAATGCCCTATTTTATTTTCACAGCAGTGCGGCATTTTGTTTGGTTATACAATATATCGACAGAGCAGTTTATACAGGTGTCTTGGAAATAGTGGGTCATGGCTTAACCACAGATTCTTCAGGCACAGTTTAGCCAGTATTCTGCTTCAAAGTTCTTCAAAAAAATTTTTTTTATAATAACAGAACCTTTTGTTCGATTCAAATGAAATTTGGTATGACCCTTCATATGGATGTAAGTAATTTTTTAAGATGATATTTGCTATTATTAGTGAACCACTAGTGTAAGAAACTTAGATGTCACGACATTAATTAGACGGTAACTTTTTAATCGCAATGCCAATAACGTAAAATTATTATTTTTATTTTCATAAAGATACATTCAATAATAAACTTTTCTCTCTCTGTATAATTTGTGATATCTGTTACGGTTCACACAGAAAAAAATAAAACTTAAATGTAGGCAAGTGATATTTCTCAACATTGTATAATTAGAAATTTGGACAGTGAGAGTTTTTCTACTTTGTCGCGCATGAGCGGTAAAGTGACATTTTGCGTTGACAAAAGAGAGCGCAAATGGCTACTTTGTATATAGACTGAAGAAAAAAATATTATCCCTCAATTGGTGTCCGTCTTTGTTCAAACACTGTTGCAGGCGACTAGTGATGCACATTTTTTTGGGTCTCGTCTTGTTCTCTTACGAGAGTCTCGCTATAAAAATAAGCGCTTGCACACTACGTATTTACGTAACAGTTTAACTACAAGAGACAATTTCGCACCAATCGCACCATCTTCCGTGTATTTGCAGTCGTATAAGTATAAATATAATAAAGAGACGAAACACTAAATTCTGGTCACCAAATTATTTCAATACGAACATAACGTTTATTTACCAGTTTATCACCAAATTGTGATCTCTAAACTATTTCACTACGAACATCTGTTAATACATTCTGTCATCGGTAAAACAAATTAAAACATTAAACAATTCTTTTTTGTAACTTTGTAAACCGCTACATTGGTAACCCGCCGGCAACCAATCACTCCGTTTCTCTTCGTTTTGGTTCCCATCGATGCTTAATATAACATCCTTTACTTTTCAGGGGCGGCAAGAAAATGTTAACCGTGGTTTTAACTGGGGTAAATTAGGGACTGAAATATTAGAGAAAATTAGTTCTATTGATTGCAAAACCGACTTTGTCTTTATTTTGCATTTCCTCGCTCTGGGACCGATACCAATCAACTTTAAATATACTCAATAATATAGTGAATTCATATAATTTTTACATTCACGTACTCTATGCACGAATTAGCGTTGACTCTACTCCTTGTACGGTGCATTTTTCATTGAATTTATGAGTCAAAGCTATAAAGTTACAAATACTTTTTATTGCGAGACTCTCGCGAGAATCTCGAGAGATTTCTCGCTTCTCGCAGTAGTTATATCGATCTCGCCTCGAATTTTAAACTGCAATCTCGCTCTCGTTCTCATCTCGCATAATGCAACGAGACGAGACGAGATGCGAGAGTACTCTCGCTTCGTCGTGCATCACTACAGGCGACTTATGAAGTTTCGTACAACTCTTTCGAGCATTTCTTTGGGTATACGGCGGATTTCTGTGCGGATTACATCATTTTTCAGGTTCCTCGTACGGTGTTAAATCTGGCGAGCGCGCAGGTCCAAGAATATTGCCTCTCAGAGAAATCAGTAACAGAAACACCACCCCCATCCATTTACGACCTTTATTCGTCTCACAATGCTATAGTAAAACTAGAGAGGTTGTTTTGTCACTCTCTGTATTTAACAACGTCCATTTTCAAGCTGCAATTATCTTTCGTGTTGTAATATGTTAATTCTGCTAGCAATTCAGCGTTGATAGAGTGATCGTTTGGTATGATTGAGTGAAAAAGCATTTGCAGCTGCAGCGTCAAAGTTTGGCTCCCCACTCAATCCCTGTCCATCCGGTCACAGAATTAACAAGATGAATACTCCAACTTGGAATCTAATTACTGCAGACAGTGAAACAGACACAGAAGCAGGAGCAGCATTCTGCCAATTGATTGCCTACAACTTTCACTCGCTAACAAATATCTTACACGCCCACACAGCCAAGTCAGGCCAGACGAGGCCAAGGAATTCCAGATAGATACATCATCCCAGACTTTCGAATAGATTCAACACCAGTTCACCAGTAGATAATTAAAATCTTTGTCAACAATGAGTCTTTTATGGTGACAGGAAAAAATTATCTTTTACACCCTATTACCTCTAACTTTTTACCAATATATTTAGGAAGGTAGCTATTAATATTTTTTAAAAAAAGCACATGACCTCCCGCTATTGCCATGTTTAAAATAGCAATGAGATTTTTCAGTAAAGTATCACTTTTGGTTGATCATTTCTAAACAAAATCTAAGTTGTTGATCCAATAAATAGAAAAGTCTGTAATACGAAATTTTGTATTATATTTTATTGTTTTTCCTAGAAAATCAGAGCTTCAAGTACCACATCCGGTTTATCGTAGTCAAAATCTAATTTGTTGTTCCCAATCATATATGAGTTTTAAATACCAAACTGTGAAATTTTGGATCATAACATATGGTCCTAAAGTTTTGAGAAAATTTTTGGATACTGATAATTTTTTTAAAACTTTTTTACTTTTAAAATAAATAAATAAATATATCATCACGGCTTATTACCTATTGCTGGGTGTGCTAATCTGTTTTGTACACAGATTACGGTAATGATGACATATTTGTACCGTTCGGGCGTTTCCAGGCGTCACCTCACGGGCACTCATTACTGGCGTGGAGAGTGCACCACAGGGGTTAATTTTATGTCATTTAAAATTCGAAATATTTGGCGTCGCTTGGGATCGAACCCGGTTCTCCACATTCGCGACCAGACACTCAGGCACGCGGCCACCAGACCCCACTTTTACATTTTAAACTAATTATTACAAAAATTAACAATAAGTATAACAATTACTATGTAACAATTAAATTATTGATAATGGACCATTATCTTCAATGGCCCTTAATTTTTTTCTGACTTGCCCCATCATTCTCTGGACAATATTTGGATCGATTTTTCGAATCTTTTGGTAAATAAGATGTCGTAATTGTTCTTTATTTGCAGCTTCCCATCCCTTCTTGTACACTTTTCTGGTCAATATTGACCAAAATTCTCCTATTGGTTGAGTTTAGTTTGAGGAACATTGGGGGGATTGTCCAATTTCCGAACAAAGTCTACGTTGTTTTCGTTATACCAGTCTCTAGTTATTCTGGCGTAATGGCATGAAGCTAGATCAGGCCAATATATTATATCATCATTGGCGTGATGTGTATTTAAAAATTAAAGCAATTTAGAGAGGTATCTTTGAATATAAAGTTGTGCAGTTAAGGCTTCTCCTCGAACACAACCTATGTACGGCTGCGCGATATATCCGGCTTCAGAAATGGCACACCATACTAAAATTTTATCCTCAAATTTAGATTTACCTTTAAACTTGACATTGTCTGGTGTGTTTTCCATGTCATTCGTATAAAAACCATCGTTTCCTGTCATGTCTGAATAGAACAGAGTAAAATATTTCTCGTGATCCATTACAATTATAAGTTTATTGAGAAAATGAATGCGCCTTAACGCACGACAACTTCTAGGGATTTTTTCTAAATGGGCCACGATATATTTTGGCATCTTTCTTTTTTTTTGAAACATCACGTCAATTTGAGAAAGTGTTCTAAAAACAGTGGTCTTCGAAACATCGAATCTTCTGGCACTCTAACTTTGTCTTTAACGGCTGCAATTAATCTTTGTTTTATCATGTGGCTCAAAATTTTGGGTCAACCACTTTTGGGCAAATTAACACAGGGTATACCTTCTTGACAATCTTTTATTGTCTGATAAATTGTTGCCACAGAGATATTGTGATGGCGATAAACTGCAACAATATCACACTTAGGCATTCGCCCAATAAGATTGTAAATTCATTTACGAATAGCTAGCTTATATGACATTTTTCTGCATGAAATAGAAAAAACTAAACTGTCAAAATGAAAACATGTTAATTGAGATATTTTCTTTGCAACGATAATTTGATTAAACATTATTTGGTATAAATACTAAACAACTAAAAATTTTCTCAAAACTTTATGACCATAAGTTATTTTAATATATATTTTTTTGAAGACAATCAAGTTTTCAAGTAAAGTATCACTTCCGGTTTTTTATTTTTAGTTAAAATCTAATATGTTGTTTCCATTGATATTGAAAAGATTTGGATTATATTTTAATATAGTTTTTCAATAAAAGCTGTTATGGGCTATCTCTTTCAGTTGCCCAATTTTACCCAAAATCTAATCAACTCTTTACATGAATGCAAAAAGTTTAAATATGGCAAGGATTAACTGAAGTATGTTGTGTTTTATTTTCAATAAGTCTACCGTAACTTTCCTATAGAATAATACATGGCAAAAATCTTTTGTGACCTTTTCTTTGGGTCGCGATCTATTCCAGTTTTATTTCGTAATGTGTCCGTATTTATTTGAGTTTAGGAGTGTTGTATGGCAAAGGTCTCGTTGCGGGTTGTTTTAGGACGATGCTCACTCAGTAAGATAATGTAAATGAAGAAAAACCCTTGGCCTAGGGCTAGCTGCGGCTGTGGCTGTAGTGTAGTGTGCTTGTGCTTTTGCAGAGCTTGTGCTTCCGATCCGGTGCTTGTGAATAGCTTCACTCGGCTGATTATCAAAGCGCCACAATAAATGAGCTTTTTTACCTCGACCGGGATGAAGATAGAGAACATGGCTGTCAATTATCACGCAGCAAAACAATCATTAATATTTTCCTGATGCTAATATTAAATTAATAGACGTGGTTTGAGACTAGAACGCGAGACCGTGACAAAAATTAAAATCCCGAAGAGGCGTGGAGCGCCAATTAAATCATGATGGTGGTTTAGTACCAAAAACGGTCGATACAGAAAAATAGAAAACCTGATTATGGGACCCTTGTCGAACACCTTATTTAGTTTGTATATTTCTCTAACAACAACAACAATAGCCTGTACCTAACGCACAAAACTCAGCCTTAATTTTCCAAGCATGAATTGTGTGTTTGTTTAGATAATGTTAAAATGTATTTAAAGAAATTGCGTAGACACTTTCTGGTTATTTAAAAATAAAACACTCTAAACTTGACTTGTGTGGCTATAAAGATTTCGAACTGATTGTCTTTCTGTGGCGCCAAATAACAGTGCCATCCAAATTATTTTTGACTAATCTTCACCAACTTCCTTTCAAGTTTTATTAATGTAACGTTTTTATTTATTTGGGTGAAGTGTAAATATTAAACAATTATTATTAATTAAAATATATGTTTATTAAGACGATAAATAAATATTAAAAATCTGATGTGGCCATCACATTACCTTCCGTCAGTTCTATGTATTTTGTAAAAATTTCATACATAAAGTTCGTTACAAAAGATTCTATTTCTTGTACATTACCTTCCGGCTGTTGTATGTATTTTGTACAAATTCCATACAGAAAGTTTCTAGCAAAAGATCTCATATTTCCAGTAAAATTATAAGACAAACACACTTATGTCAATTGCACTTGACACTGACATCTTTCAATCAGAATTTATTTATAATATAGTAGCTGTTTCCATAGCTGTCTACTTTATGAACTTTAATTTCTTTATAATTTTTTACTGTATATCCGTTTAATATTAAGTATAAAATGCAGTCAAATTGTATAGAGAATAAAATATTCTTTAATATTTATAATAACATTAAATGTGAAAAAATGATATTTAAGATAGTTTTTTCAAGAAAAACTGTTAAAATCTTCAAATGACGGTATTTCCGGTTGACCAATTGTAACCAAAATCTAATCAGCTCTTCATATGGATGTAACGAAGAAGAATACGAAAGAATTATAATTTTTGAAATTGTAGTATAACAGTTATCGCAGACGAAAGTTTTGTTACACACACACACACACACACACACACACACACACACACACACACACACACAAACACACACACACACATACCCACATACACACACACATACATACATACATACAAGCACACACATACAGACATCATCGTAAAAATAGAAAATTGTATACTAGGGACCCTAAAACGTGCTTAATGATTAAAAATTCATCATTGAATTGAAAATATTTGGCGTCGGTCGGAATCGAACCCGGTTCCCCAGATACATATATGGTTACACTAATAATAATAGCAGACAAACTAGAGAATAATGTTTTGGAATTTATGATTATCTATTCATATTTTTGCAAACTGTACATTGCAAAAAATTATTGGATCATATTGTACAACGTTCTCTGTTAAACTCCTAATATAAAACTAGCATGCTGGTCGTATTATGTAAATCTGATGCTATTTTCTGGATGAAATATCTAAATTGAAGTTTGTTTCTTATGATAGGAAAATATTTTCGCATTTAACTGTGTAGGAAAGTTGGAGAACACGCGCTCACAAATTCTATAAGTTCTTCTCTGTCGAGATTGAATTTGAGGAACAATTGTTCGAGAGTTCTGGAGTTTAATCCTCCCTGGTTCCCGCGATTAAATTCAAAACAATGAGCGTTCGATGTCCCGGCCCTCTCGGATAATCCCTCAGATATAAGAACGAGATTTTTTACCGACGGGTATTTGCATAAGAAAGGGAGCACAATGGAATTATTTCCAACAAAAAATTACATAAATTACAACGTAGAAATATGTTGTCTTACAAAATACATGCAGCGGATTTAGACTGTAATAATAGTTAAGCTCAAAACTTTGCCCCTATGGTAATTGATATTTTTCCTAGATATCACGTATGCAAACGATCAACTCTACTAACGACCATAGGCGTGCGCAGAACTTTACTTTTCTGGGTGCCAAAATGAATATGTATAATTATTATCCCGTGTGTCTATCTTAAAGGTGTACATAGGAGATTAACATGGGAAATCAGTTTTTTGCCTGCTCGCCTAATTATTTTAAGCAAAGACGCGTCAGATAAAAGTTTTAGGGAATGAAATATTGCATCTAAATCAATAAACAGTATTACCTTTACATGCTTTGTAACGACAGTAATTAAATATGAAAATGTCGAAAATTACTTTTAAAATATCGACAGGCATGGAATTGAACAAAAAATAAATAAATGCTTAACGTTTTATCTGTCACAACGTGAAACACGTGAAAATAAACAGAAATCATTAGGTGCCAGGTTTGGACTATACGGCGAATGGCCCATTATTTCAATGTTTTAGGCTTTCAAATAATCAGTCGAGTTGGAACCGATTCATTCTCAAGGACCCAAACTGCGGACTGTTGCTTTTTTTGAGATCATAGCAGTATCACCTCTAATGAAGTTGTACACCAAATGAAACGATCCATTATCAAAGCGATCTAGTGTAGATCTGCACCATCTCAAACGGTTATCTTTTTGACTGGAGTCAAATTGTGTGGAATCCAACGAGAACAAACCTTGCGTACCATCAAATGTTGGTCTAAAATAGTTTCAATTGCTTTCACACCAATCTTTAAAGTTGCTTGAATATTGCTGACAGTAACATGCCGGTCCTCTTTAATCATGTTCTGAACAAGACCAATATTCTTTTCGGTAACTGCAATTTTTGGTTTAGGAGCTCGAAAACTGTCATTTAAGGAAAGTCAGCTACGCTGAAATTCATTGTACCACCGCTTTACGGTACCTAAGACTTGTCACCAAACACTCGATGGATTTCCTCAAAATATTCTTGATGGCTTAATCCACGCTTGAAATTGTAAAAAGTCACAGCTCAATAATGCTTCCTCGTTGACGTTTTTCGCGAACATTTTGGAGAACTTGAGGCAAACAAAACGATCCATTGTCAAAGCGATCTAGTGTAGATCTGTACCATCTCAAACGGTTGTCTTTTTGATTGGAGTCAAATTGTGGGGAATCCAACGAGAATCAAATGTTGGTCTAAAATGGTTTCAGTTGCTTTCTCGCAAATCTTTAAAGTTGCTTGAATATTGCTGACAGTAACATATTTAAACAACATTCAATTATGTGTAACAACCGTCACTATAATTAACTTTGTAAACAACTAGATTAAAATGTCAAACAAAATTTGATTCAAAATATCATAGCCTGCTAGATAGACTCAGTGGAAAAAGAACAGCCCTCGTATTAAAATATTAGGGGGTGCCGTGGAACCCATGGCAGCCACCGTGCGCACGCCTATACTACCGGCACATATCTTTCTTATATTCGAGGCACAAATCTTGGGTAAATCTATACTGAACTATAATCTGTATAATATATCTTGTGGCTGTTAGTTTTGCGTGGGTGTATGTGTGGTGTGCTGACTCCGCGGGTTGTAATTAGCTGGAGTAATCGTTGTATGCGTCTGACTGCACAGTGCATAGCACATACCGTAACATACATGCACCTATGCAGGCAGTGCACTACGACTACGAGGAAGATGATACGACGCCTGGCCAGAGCGCGGAACTGTCGGGCTTCACTAAACACCACGAGATATCGCCCAAGGAAACGACTTTATAATATAAAGATAGAGGGTTTAACAGTCAAGTTTGGGGGGCGGGGGGTTGATAGTGCTATTGTGGAAACAAGGGTAAACCTAGACAAATTCCTGGAATAAATTTTTAAATAAACTTGTCCAAAACTTTGTTTTACCTTCCGTCACCTTTAGGTAAAAAATGTACAATACATACATTTTCTTTATATTCAATATCCTGAATTTTTTTTTTCTACTTTCCTTTTCCTTTTCTTTATATTCGTCATTTTTTCGCAAATTCCTTATATATTCTTTTTTACGTATATTCTTTTACGTTGTTAACTTTTTACTTCTTTGTACGAAGTAAAGGAAGTATTGTATTCGCGAAAAATTTCGGTTACCAGATTTCAACGGAAATATCCATTTTAGCCATCCCTGAATCCATTCTGACTAATTTCGTCGTGACGTGTGTACGTACGTACGTATCTCGTATAACTCAAAAACGGTAAACCGTAGAAAGTTGAAAATTTGTATTTAGGACTTCTATAACATCTAGTTGTGCACCTCCCTTTTTGGTCATTAGATAATTTCCAGAAATGGTACTTTATTTGAAGCCTATAATAGATTTTAATGAAAAACTATTTTAAAATAAAATTCAGTATATAAGACTTTTATATCAATTGGAATAACATAGCAGATTTTGGTTAAAACATGCTAACCGGAAGTGAAATATTACCTGAAGTTGTTAACAGTTTTTCGTGAATAAAATGGTTTCATTTTGATTTTAGAAATAAATGCTTCAAATAAGAGTTTTAGAGAATTAAATTCTGTGTCTAGCACATCAAGTATTATTAAATTATCCCTTTGTATAAGCGAGATATGTACATTTAAAACTTATATACTTTTTGGTTTTTGTAATGAAGCTTGCTATGGATTAGGACAAAAAATAACAAAAAAATAAAAAATAGATGTTAATGTCAAATTACGTCAAATACGTGCAATTTTATAATTGAGTCTTTACTTCATATTAGTCTTGCGTACAAGGAAGTCGTGGTGTCCACATCAGATTTTTTTTATTTTCATAATAATATACAAATATTTTTGACAATGACATTTGTGTCATTTACAAATATTTGAATTTCTTGTCTTGAAGGATGATTGTTTCGTAACTATTATTGTGGTTCAGTTGCGGTATTCGCTACCGAAAATCGGTCACTTTAATATGTTAAGAGTGAGGAATATATGTTGTACCTACGATGTCAGGTTAGTAAGAATGTTGTTGAAAGAGAGAGTGAATATTTTTTGGTTGATGTTATTTTTATTGTTTCGGGTTTGTGCTAACCCACTAAGTGGGAAATGCGTGATTTTATGTGTATGCAAGTAGGTTGACCTGAGATTTATTACATTAAATTATTTTATATGCATTTCTTTATCTATGAATCTGTTGTCCAATTGTTACCAAAACTTAATCAACTCTTCCCATTATTGTTAGATTGAGAAATCCGTAGTTAAAAATTTCTTAAGTGTTATAGTATTTGAGAAATCGTGGAGCCAACATCCACACACACACACTCACACACACACACACACACACACACACACACACACATACACACATCCACACTCTCTCTCTCTCTCACACACACACACACACACACACACATCCACACTCAAACACACATACACACACATACATACACACACACACACGGACATTATGGTAAAAATATTATAATCGGATTCTAGGGACCTTAAAACGTGCTTATTCACTGAAATCTGGATATGCGATGAATTCAGTACCTAGCCGAAGACTTGGACGGACCCATTGACAAGCAATGTTTTATATATCAATCGTTTATAGATTATTTTGTAAAAAATACTAGTAATAAAAGTTGCATACAATTAAATTTTCTATAATCATTCGGCATACGTTGTTAGTATTGAAAGATATCCTCTCTCATTCAAATTTTGTGAAAGACTTTAACTCAATATGTACGGTTAATGGTGCTTACCAGGCGTCACCTCAGGTTCTCTTAAAGTTGTCCCAGACAAAAATATAAACTTCACGTTTTGTAAATAGTGTTGGATGCAAGTTTAATGAAATACCTGTAATATTTCTTTTTAAAACTATTTAATTCCTTGCGTGTACTCGCACTTAAGTAGTTTTCTTTATGTATATACTTTGCAACAAGTACTTTTGCTGTGCTATGTTGTTAGCAGGCTTGTTTGGTATGCATAGAAAACGTGCGGAATAACCTAAAATATCTAAAAATGGTTCCGTTCAGCGGCGGAACTCCGGCACCCGGACGTGTTCCGGGACTGCTCCGGTGACACTATCATTGCTCCGGTGAGACCTGATTTTATTCCTTTTTCACAACTTTCAATCTGTTGCAGGGAACGGATATTATTTATATAGGTTTTAATATACAGGGTGTTAAATAAAATAAAGGTAAAGAAATATACAGGGTTTATCAAGGGAGAGTTACTGTGAAAGTACATTATTTGCAACCCAAAATACTAATGACCATAGACAATTGATATCATATTTAATTTTTACCTCACGTCATACAGTTAGTGATGGCTCAATTCCCGAAATTGAATGTTGAGGAAAAATTCCAGGGAAATTCCCAAGAATTTTTTTTTTTAAATTTCCCAAGTAATTTCAAATATTTCGTAGCACCACAATATTTGTTGACGGAGTACGAGTAGGTAACAGGCAGGCATAAGTCACAAACATGCAAAGCAAAATAACAGGCGCCAAGGTATAATATTATCTAAAATTATATTAAAAAAAAAAAAATCCGGGAAAAAAGATATTTTTCCCTGCATATTATAGTTGCAGGAATTTCCGGGAAAAAACAAAATTCCTCGCGGGAATTTTTTAGTAGCACATCACTACATAGAGTAGGTAAGGGAGGTAATTTATATTAAAATATCCCATAGATTTTGCAAATATATGTGAGAATTATTTTGTAGTCGAGACATGAATATATGTATTTGTATTTAAAAATATTTTTGTATTATGCGTACAACCCGGTAAAATATTTGGCGAGAGGTTATGTGCTGGCCACATCAGATTTTTTTGCAATTCATTAATGGTTAACTTTATAATTTGATTTTGGTTATTATTTAAAACTTGTGCCCCTAATTTAGGCGTTATTAAGTATAATTTCTAGAAAACATAAAATACCGAATTTCTATTTTCAAATTCTTCGCATCATATAAAAAATTCAAAAAAGTTGTACAGGCCTATTGCTCGCTAATCAGTTGATCATGCTATCAGCCATTATGGTTTGTATAAAAATCTAGTATTATTTGAATTTTTTAACTCTTTAAATAAAGAATGTTTCAACACCTTAAGAAAAAATTAAATGGTATATACTACTTACATGATATATTGATTGGTCCTTAAAATTTATATTTGTAGTACCACTGGTTAACACGTTTTTTTAATTTTTTTTAATAACAATAATTCATTTGTTATTCTACACTACACTAGTTAAGTGAATAAATAATACATTATTATTTTTATTTAAATTCACTGTCGATCGGTGAAACTCCAGATCGACTCTGACAGACAAGTTTGAGCTAATATCAAGACCGGTGTTTGTTGCATATTATTTATGTCTTTTGTCAGAGTATTTGTTATCTATGTACAATGAGAATGTGTTGTGTTTGTAATAAGTGCAAATCTCGTGAAAAACTTTTGTCGGGAGTGTTAAAATTGTGTATATTTATTTCTTTTAGTGTCAGACTAACTTTCGTAATATGAATTTTTAATGTGTGATGGTTTTCAGTGGATTAAATAGTGAAATAACTGAAATTTTGTGCCAGCAAACGTTCCTGGTAGCTGAAACGCTGTGATGCTGAGAAATTGGATTGATACTAGCGAGGTTGGTCCAACATTTATCTCATTTAATTTTATTCTTTTAATCTACAGCTTATTAATATTAGTTAATCTGTCAATAATAACATATTGTCTCACCGAGAATAGATAATATGTAATTAGTACAATTCGACCAGGGACGGACTAGCTCTTTAGACCGGCCCTTAGTGAAAAAAATTGTAATGTATAAGTTACCTGTAGTTCAATTTTTTCAAATTATGGATAGATTAAATTTATTTTTTAATAAATAACTTTGTGTACATTCACAATTTATTTATTGTATGTCTATGGTTTAATAAAACAAATTAATCTATGATTGAATTTTACTTCCAAAGTTGATTGATGGAACACCATCTTATTCTTCCCAGTCACTATCATCTTCTGATTAACTTAGACCACGACTTTTTAATCAGCTTGACTGATATTTGAGCCCTGCATTCAACCATTGTAAAAACAATACCTTTTAATTTTTGTACCAAGGGCGTTACGATGATGATAATGCCAGGAGGGCGATGAGGATCTAGCCCGAGGGATACATGTCGTCCGATGGGCATTATCATCTAGTAACGCCCGTGGTACATACAATATTTTGTCTCACTAGAATATGTGAAATAAGTTATCATTTATAATAATTTTGATTACAATAATGCTTAAGCTTTGGCGTTGCTAAGGATGTTGTTTAATTGTTTTGTTTATTATCAACATTTATTTATTTTTAAAACATCAACGTTGTACATCGTTGGAGATGATGGAATGGGTGAATTTGATGTTTCGGAAGATATTTTATCGAAACGGTGTAAAGAAATTATTTTGAATGCTTCTGCGTACTTTGAGGAAGAGAAACGCACAAATGTTCCCTTAATTATTCCATTCTCGTCTGTAGTATTTTGAGGTTCGTTTTCACAACTCAGTTCTTTATTTCTTAGGAACTTATTGCTGAATTTTATTGCATTGTGGAGAGTATGTACTGCTTTGGATGTGTCACATGTAACGGTAAATAATATCAAAGATGAATTCAAACCTGGATAAATATCGTCCCCAAAAAAATTAGTGATCCGTCATCAGTCAAAAATCAATGCGAAACATTGCAATCTGCAATTCGATGTACTTACTATTTACATGTCTGGTGAAAGTAAATTGCTTTTTAAGGCCATTTTCATAATCAATTTTAAGTATTATAATTAAATTAAAAATGATCTCTGTGTTGTGCTTTCAAAGCTGTTTTCTTATTATATTAATTGTTGTAATCAATTAATATATTAATTGTTGTATTCAACCCTTATTATTATTGTAATGAATAATTATGCTCTCATATAATGCCCCGGTTGTTATAGATATGTTTATATACACAGTAGCCTTGCAATAAACAGTTCATAATACTTTAGTGAGATATAAAAGCGTTTATTTACAGACTTCCATGTTTTGCTTTACATTTTGATCCATATTTTGGATAAATCTGTGATATTTGGTGATAAGGCAGTAATATGGTTATCGTTACTCAAAACTTGTTCACCTATTTTATGATCAAAAGCTTTATCTACAGTAAGTATAGCTTTTATTTCTAATTTATTCTATCTTAGTTCTCATCTTACACTCGGCACAATTATTTTTAGTGATCCACACGCTTTTTTGACCATAATAGCGTACAGAGAAATGTGTGTTCTTAAATGCTCTAGGAATGTCTGGACGCCAAATATTTAGAATTTTAAATGGCACAAAATTTAACCCTGTGGTGCACTCTCCATGCCTGTAATGAGTGCCCGTGAGGTGACGCCTGGTAAACGCCCGCACGGTACAAATATGTCATCATCATTACCGATATCTGCGTTCAAAGCAGATTGGCGCGCCCAGAAATGGGTATTATGCCGTGATGATATATTTATTTATTTTAAGAATTTTAAGCTTTTGACTGCCGTTTGTATTGCGGCAAAGCATACATGTAATTTTTTTTTCGAAATCGTTCCAAAGCTGTTTCGTCACTGAAAAGTTTTTCAACCGTTATACGTTTTCCAAATCATTACTAAAACCTCTGGAACCAGCCTCTGCTGGCCGCAATTTGGTTGTTTTTGTTTAAATTGATTTTTTAAAAGCATATTGTTTATGTCTCTGTTGCAAAAACCAAGAATATACGTCATCCTCCACTTTTCTAAGTTTAACTCGGGGTACAAATGGGTATAAAAATATTTATATTTTTTAGAAGCATTTAATAATTGTCAAAAAAAAAATAGGTGTTAGGCCCACCGGCCTCCTACAAACCGCGGCCTCTCCCGATTTCCCGGTGGCCTTGTCCGCCCCTGAATTTGACCAATTTCAAGTAACATATAAATACTTTTTGATAGTGTGAATATTTTTACAAAATTTTCGTTAGATACTTATTAATTTCGTTCAACACGATGCTAGTATGGTATATACGTCAGTTGCTTTTCTCTCTATATTACGAATTACATCATTTCGTGATATTGACGACGATGCGCAGGGTGTTTCATGACATTCGATCCATAGGTGATTAACAGGAAATACCCAAATTATTTTGGAAAAAATCCTTCAAATTAAAGTTTGAAATAAATTATAACATGTCCTTTCTGTTGTTACAGATGCAGCAACAGTTCTAAGGTAAGTGACAATTTATAATTTAAAAAAAATCCTGGCGGAATAGTTTTCATTGTCGCCAAAAAGTAGTGTCCACCTCCCTAGAGTGCGTAGGGCTTTTGTGAGGCATCCCTTCTTTTCCGGGTGAGTAGGCCATGACATGCGGGTGTCATTTACATAATGGATGCAAATCCAGGGCTGCCAACCTGCCCCGCACAACTAAACTCAACTTTATAACAATTTTCACAAAAATTTTGCATACACACCGCGCGTCATAAATTTAATTTTCTACCAGCCTCCGTTTCAAAAGGCTTTTCACACAATTTCCTTACGGGATCTACTCCCATCGTCATATTCATAAAAATGTTAATCGCGGGCGCAAGAGCTACATTAGGCCAAGGACGAGACGAGACAACCAAGTGGAGTATGATAATGTAAGAAAGAAAAAATAGAAAACAGTTAACAATAATAAATACAAGTATTTTGCCCGAAATAATATTTTTGTATATCAACCTGATGTCTCAATCGTATGTTTGCTCGCTTGTTCAGTGATGGTTAAAAAATCTTGTGTGGCCAACACAACACCTCCCGCCATTTACAGCTCGAGGTACAAAAAAGATTAATCCTTAATTTTGGATTAGCGAATTTTACTCTAATTTTAAAAGTTTATTTCTTAAAATATAGTCTAATCTAATCCAAGTAACTATCTTTTTCTAAACACCTCAACAGGATTAAATCACAATTACAGAGTGGGTTCACATTCACTCACATCCATGCCTTAGTGGGATTCGAACCCAGAGCCCCGAGGGCACTCATATGAGGCGTTGCTCTAACCAGTGAGGCACCGGAGCTATAGTTACATACATTTGAATAACTGCGTTTTGTTTGTTTAAAGCGTAGGCTCTGGGATTTAAATTATAGATAATTTTATAAATTTATCCATAAAATATATAGAAAATGTACTAATGCAAATCTATCGAAAATTTAACAATCTTTAATTTTTATAATAATTTTTATAATAATAATAATAATAATAATAATAATAATAATAATAATAATAATAATAATAATAATAATAATAATAATAATAATAATAATATTTATTTACCAAAAAAAATTTGCACGTAGAACCTAATGGTGATATCGCCAGCGGTGTATAATTGACCATTTTTGGGATATGACCCAAAAACGGGCATTTTTGAGCAAAGATTTGAGGACGAATATCTCGGACAAGAAAAGAGATATCGACCTGTGGTTTTAAAATCTTAAATCTACACCCTTCAAACTACTTACATAAAAATTTTCAGAATATTTAATTTTTTAAAAATTTCCACCTATTTTAAACCACACCATCCCTCATACCCAAGAATGGGTATGCGGTACACCTTCAACGACCTCACCAGTAAATTCCTCGTACCAAAAAACATAAGTATACCAATTTTCAGCAAAATATTCCAACGGATACATTAATTATTAAACATTCCTTGAAATTATCCAAAACTGAAAAAATCGCAAGGGGTACACCTTAGATTTTTTGCGATTTTTGGGCATTTTCAGACTTTTCCTTCTGGAGATTGTAATATTTTTTCAAAAATTATGAAAATTGTTATGCTTATGTAATTTTGCTCGTAGAATCTAATGGTGATATCGCCAGCGGTGTATAATTGACCATTTTTGGGATATGACTCAAAAATTGGCATTTTTGAGCAAAGATTTGAGGACGAATATCTCGGACAAGAAAAGAGATATCGACCTGTGGTTTTAAAATCTTAAATCTAGACCCTTCAAACTACTTATATACAAATTTTCAGAATTTTTAATTTTTTAAAAATTTCCACCCTTTTTTAAACCACACCATTCCTCATACCCAAAAATGGGTATGCGGTACACCTTCAACGACCTCACCAGTATATTCCTCGTACCAAAAAACATAAGTATACCAATTTTCATCAAAATATTCCAACGGATACATTAATTATTAAATATTCCTTGAAATTGTCAAAAACTGAAAAAATCGCAAGGGGTACACCTTAGATTTTTTGCGATTTTTGGCCATTTTCAGACTTTTCCTTCTGGAGATTGTAATAGTTATCCAAAAATTATGAAAATTGGTATGCTTATGTAATTTTGCTCGTAGAATCTAATGGTGATATCGCCAGCGGTGTATAATTGACCATTTTTGAGATATGACCCAAAAATGGACATTTTTGAGCAAAGTTTTAAGGACGAATATCTCGAACACGAAAAGAGATATCGACCTGTGGTTTTAAAATCTTCAATCTACACCCTTCAAACTACTTAAATACAAATTTTCAGAATTTTTAATTTTTTTAAAATTTCTATCATTTTTTTAAACCACACTATCCTCATACCCAAAAATGGGTGTGCGATACATTTTCAACGACCTCACCAGTAAATTCCTCGTACCAAAAACCATAAGTATACCATTTTTGGGATATGACCCAAAAATGGGCATTTTTGAGCAAAGTTTTGAGGACGAATATCTCGGACACGAAAAATGATATCGACCTGTGGTTTTAAAATCTTAAATCTACACCCTTCAAACTACTTAAATAAACAATTTCAGAATTTTTAGTTTTTAAAAAATTTCGACTTTTTTTAAATCACACCATCCTCATACCCAAAAATCTGATGTGGCCAACACCAAACCTCCCGCTATTTAATTTTTATTAATTTAAATATACATGCTTACATATTTAGTTGTTGCGGAAACTGTATTAAGATCCATTCCATATAACTAGGGTTCTATTTACTATTTTCTTTTTAAAACGTTACTGTTATTAATTTGAAATGATTAGTTCTTTGACAGTGACATTTATCTGTCAGTTACATACATTTATATGAACTGTGTAACCAAGGAGTTTTGCTTGTTTAAAGCGTTTGCTCCAAGATTTAAATTATAGATAATTTTATAAATTTATCCATAAAATATATAGAAAAAGTATTAATGCAATTTTGAGCTTCTAATAAAGTGCCATTTCCGGTTATCCGATTTTCACCAAAATCTAATGGGCTCTTTCCATTACAGAAAAAGTTATACATGTTTTCAAAATTTTCTGAATGATAGTATTTGAGTTAGAGTGGAGGATCCACACATACACACACACACACACACACACACACACACACACACACACACACACATCATCGTGAAAATGTTAAAATAGGATTCTAGGGACCTTAAAACGTGGTCATTTAGCAAAATCTGGATATGCGATTTTTAGCAAGACCCCTATACCTCCCTTACCAAGGGTAGCGGGAGGTATAAATGACTGACTTATTTCTGCTGTCGGTGGAGAAAGCACCACCAGGTTTATTTCTATTTTCAGTAAATTTAAGGGGAAACAACTTCTTTGATGTTAAAATACGAATATTAGTAAACAGTTTTTTCTGTATTTCGTAATATTTCTTTGTCTGTAACTATTTCTTTCTGTGACAAATATCTATAAGCGTGTTAGAAAGGCTGAGCAGGATAATCTGGTTGTGGATATAAATCCACATATGAAGCATGTGCTGATACTTCTTTCCAAGATCCGTCAGTTTCGACTATCTTAACTCTTCTATAATTCATCATCTCGGTGTTCCCGAGGGACTTACGTACTCTAGAACACACGCAAACTCCATACCTAACATTCCCCAACCGCCCAACTATACGCAGAATACGTTAAAAATAAAGTTTGGGGGATGGAAGCGAAATTAAAATCAAATAGGAGATGCCCAAACACATATTAGTTTTCTCAGACAGTTGTTGTTTCAACTGACAATAATGGAGTTTTCAAATTTTTGATTTTTTTATCTGTTAAAATATTTTACCGATTTCGGATATTATTCCATTGTTTACATGTACAATAGTAGGCTGGTAACTAAGTAATAATTGTATCTGTATGGTAATATTATTACTATACTGACTTGTCAACAACGGTCTACAAAATGAAAATAAAATAAAATGAAAACATAATGCTCTTCATACACATACAGATAACGTTAGCCTATCGTTCTAAATACGGTCTACTTTATTCTAAAGTAATAAACATGTGGAACAAAGCACATAATTTCAATATTTGTCATATTGACATATGTCAAAATAATTGTTCTGTTAACCATAGAAATCTGAAAGTTGCATTAATGAGAGAATTTCAAAAAATGATATTTATCAATAATGTCTTAATTTTCTGAAACCAATAAACTATTGAACAAACCACGGATGTTATTAATCATAACAAGACTTAGATGTCTTAAAATCAAACTTACATCTGCGGCAGTTATGATGTGCATAACATTCCTAGGTATAACTATTACAGATCTAAAACGTTTTTACTTTTATATTTTGTAAAATTTTGTAAAATATCGGAGAAAGAAAAATGCTAACCTTTTTACCTTCCGTCACCTTTAGGTAAGGAAGGTATTGTCTTTGGTCAAAAAAATCGATGATGAGTTTTTAATGAATAAGTAGGTTTTAGGTTCCTAGAATGCGATTTTACTATTTTTACGATGATGTCTGTATGTATAATACTTCAAATTAAAGTTATAGTGATTTAAATTTTGCATCTAAATCATATACAACGATTATTCTAGCCCGTCATGTAAATAAAATAATTATAAAGTTACTCATTAAATATTAAATGAGCCTTTTTACCTTCCGTCTCCTTTAGGTAAGGAAGGTATTGTCTTTGGCCAAAAAAATCAAAGATGAGTTTTTAATAAATAAGCACGTTTTAGGTTCCCTAGAAGACGATTTTACTATTTTTACGATGATGTCTGTATGTATGTATGTATGTATGGATGCATGTATCTATATATGTATGTATGGATGGATGTATGTATGTATGTATGTGTGTGTGTGTGTGAAGATTTTTTCGGATCGCATAACTCCAGTACCACCTATCCAAATTTATAATTTTTGCGTATTCCTTTTCTTTAGAGCCATATGAAGAACTGATTAGATTTTGGTTATAATTAGTCGACCGGAAGTGCCCTAATTTTAAGATTTTAACAGTTTTTCTTGAAAAAATGCTGTTGAATACCACTTTTTCACATTTAATGTTATTATAATTATTTAAGAATATTTCATTCTCTATATGATTTGATTACATTTTATACTTCATATTCAATGGATACAGAGTTAAAAAATTATAAAAAAATTAAATTCCACAAACAGCCAGCTGCGTTATAAACATGGAAACATCTACTACATTAAGAAAATTATGATTGACAAATGTCAGTGTCAAAGTGCAATTTACATAATATGTTTGAGTTATAATTTTACTCGAAATAAATAAAATCTTACAGGAAACTTTCTGTATGGAATTTGTACAAAATACATTGAACTGACTGAAGGTAATGTACTGGAAATATGAAATCATTTGCGAAAAAACTTTCTGTGTGGAATTTGTACAAAATACATAGAACTGACAGAAGGTAATGTACTGGCCACATCAGATTTTTTTTATATGTTAAAATATTTTTAAATCTAAAACGTTTTTACTTTTATATTTTGTAAAATTTTACAAATTATCGGAGAAAGAAAAATGTTAACCTTTTGTTTTAAGTCTATAAAGTAGACCAAAGAATTTTGTAGAATTTTTCAACCATTTTTATAGATTTTATAATTTGTTGAAAATATTATTATAGGTTTGGGCACGTAGATAATTTTTGTTCTTTTGTAGTGGTTATTAATATTTCTTAATATCTTTCTAAAAATGGAAATTATATGGGTTTCGCGATGAAAGAACTTAATTATTTTCGATACTGTGATATTAAAAATAAAAGCAATCCATAATACATGTGGTAGAATTAGAATTTTTAATTTCGGAATAAAAGAACAGCATTGGTACATAATAATTTAATTTGTAGGATATTATGAATATCGGTGTAAAGAATTCTATTTCAAAGGACGAAATATTAATTATTATAACAAGATATTACTTAACGCTAAATTAATTACAAAGACTCTGAATTCATTGTATTTAAATAAATTGAAAAGTGGGATTCATGGAAGGCCATTCATCGGAATTCTTTCAAATTCATCTTCATTTCATGAACTTGATAAAGTTTTTAATTAAACAGTAACTTTACCAACAAATATTGGCCCGTATTCTCAGCTCTTGAAGTAGCGCTACTGCCGAAAAATCGCTACTTGAACTGTCAAAAGTCAACTTGAATCTTACAAATTAAAGAAATAAAAATAAATTAAATTGTAACACCACTTATTTCATATGTTATAGATTCAAGGTATAAAAAAATCTGATGTGGTCAACACATGACCTCCGTCAATTCCATGAACAATGAACTTTAAGTAAAGTATCACTTCGGGTTGATCGTTTGTAAACAAAATCTAATTTGTTGTTCCAATAAATAGAAAAGTCTGTAATACCAAATTTTGGATTTTATTTTATTATATTTTTACTCGAAAATCTGTTAAGAGCTCCAAATTAAGTACCACTTCCGGTTTATCATATAGGTATAATCAAAATCTAATGTTGTTTCTAATTATACACGTGTTTTAAAGTTTTGGATCATGTTTTAATATATTTTTTCGAGAAAATCGGTTTATAGCTTCCTGTAACGTAGTACTTCCGGTTTATCAATTTTAGAAAACATTTAGTATATTGTTTTCATTAATATAAAAGTCTTAAATACCAAATTTGAAAAGTTTTTGATTGTATCAATATATTCAGAGCTTCAAATAAAGTATCACTTTCGGTTTACCAATTGTACCCAAAATCTAATATGTTGTTCCCCTTCATATAAAAGTTTTGGTGTATATCATAATATATTTTTCAGGAGAATCTGTTCAGAGCTTCAAGTAAAGTATCACTTGGGGTTGATTAATTTTAGTCAAAATCTAATATGTTGTTTCCCATAATATAAAAGTCTTAAATACTAAAATTGAAAAGTTTTGGATTATATTTTAATATAGTCTTTTATTAAAAACTGTTATGGGCTTCAAGTATAATATCACTTCCATTTATCCAATTTTACCCAAAATCTAATCAACTCGTTGTATGAATGCAGGAAGCTTAAATACGGAAAATAGATATATTTGTTATAAGAGTTATTGTGGACGAAAAAATCGTCACACACACACACACACAAACACGCGCGCGCGCACACACACACACACACACACACACACGCACACACACACACAGATACATCATCGTAAAAATAGTAAAAACGTGTTGTGCTTATTTACTGAAAACTCACCATCGAATTTTTAGCATGATTACATTACCTCCCTTACCTACGGTTTGACGGGAGGTAAAAATCTAAATGTAAAATCGAAAAATCGCTACTTCCGAAGTAGCGCTACTTCAAGAGGTAAGAATGCAGGCCACTATTTTTTAAAACAACTTGATTTTTAGATTTTAATTTATTAAAAAAAAAAACTGTTTCGTAATTGGTCGGCTTTACAGTCCCACAACTTTTACAATTTGACAGATTGTGGAGAATAAATTTCAGAATATAACTTCCTTCTTCTATCTTTATCATACCATGAACTATGGCTAACATAACACTTGGTATATTAAAAGTTTACTGCAAAATGTGATAGTGCATCTTTCCCACAAGTATTATCCTCATAATCTAATTTATTTTTAGTCTTGCAAGTTTGTTCTGTTCGTAATTAATTTGCTATGTAAAAAGCTAAGTGTGCAAGCAAATATCTATCCAGCTCACTGTACTATACGTTATGTAAACAGCTCTAAATATTCTAGCATGGCTTGTCGATGTACTAACCCTGTTGTTTGCTCAACGTAGCTTCATTCAAATATCAGATACACTACACTACACACTGTTCGTTTAATGGAAATTTAACTACGAGTAATGGAGAATGAAAACAAAACAAATACAATGACGATGTTATTGTTTTTAAAGTTACACAATGAAAAATTATATTTCAATATGTACGGATATTATGCTGTTGTTCGAGAAATATAGGACAATATTACTATTAGTCAGAATAAATATTTGATTTGAAAACGTCACTAAAGTCCACAAAAATTGGCATTAAAAGTTCAGAAATCGGCACAAAGTAATGCAGTGCTGCTAATTATTGTTCCTGCAAGATAATTTGGGCTGGTGTACGTAAAGTGAAAAAGTTACCTTTTACAGAGGTGTCGAATTGATTTTTATTTAAAAAAATCTGATGTGGCCAATAGCAAACCTCCCGCTATTTAATTTTTATTAATTTAAATATACACACTTACATATTTAGTCATTCGGAAACTGTATTAAGATCCATTCCGTATAACTATGTATCTATTTACTATTTTATTTTTAAAACGTTACTATTATTAATTTGAAATGATTAGTTCTTTGACAGTGACATTTATTTGAGATATGAACTGTGTAACCAAAGAGTTTTGCTTTTTTAAAGCGTAGGCTCCGGCTCCGGGATTACAATTATACATAATTTTATAAATTTATCCTTAAAATATATAGAAAAAGTAATTATGCAAATCTGTACAAACCAGATTGGCACACCCAGCAATGGGTAATATGCCTTGATGATATATTTATTTATTTATTTACTGTTTATAATAACACAAATCTTAAAAAATAACATTTGAAGGTATTTTTTGAAGAAAATCTATTTTGAGCTTTAAGTAAAGTGCCATTTCCGGTTATCTGATATGCACTAATGATAGTATTTGAGTTAGAGTGAAGGATCCACACACACATACACACACACACACACACACACACACACACACACACACACACACACACACACACACACACACATACACAAGACATCATAATGAAAATGTTAAAATTGGATTCTAGGGACCTTAAAACATGGTCATTTACCAAAATCTCGATATGCGATTTTAGCACGAACCCTATACCTCCCTTACCAAAGGTAGGGGGAGGTAAAAAATTAAATTAACACGTTTCCTTGGTTCATAGCCTTCTCTGAGTTAGGATTTTTTTTTGAACACATTGTATTTTCTTTGTTGAGGCTGTCTTTTATATTATTTCTTTATAAAAAATATTTGACAATTTCCATTTAGAGGAATTTTTGATATAATTTTAAGGTTGGTGACAGTGATTTGTATTTTCCATTCTGTTCGTTGCCTAGATATTTAGTGCATTTATTGCAGTCATGCCAATCTCAAATAAAAAAATATCAAAAATCGTTAAAGAATAAAGCTCCTTCTAACATGAAATATGTGTGCTAAAATGAAATATTCTAATTCTGAAACAGAGAATAGTATATTAAAATATAAGTTACAGAAGGCAACGTATTCTAGCACGAGTTACAAATTTGCTGACAAGAGCGCAGTGGCGAGTGGGCGAACGAATGAGTGCTTGAATTGCCTTTTGTAACGTATGTTTTATACTATTTTCTTTGTTGAGGCTGTCTTTTATATTATTTATTTACAAAAAAATATTTAACAATTTCTATTCCATTTCCATTTTCAATTATTAGGTTGTCCGTTGCCTAGATTTTTAGTGCATTTATTGCAATTCCAATCTTAAAGAAAATATCACTAAAAATCGTTTAAGAATGAAGCGGACTAGAATGAGACAGAGAAAAAAACTTTAGTGACACAAATAACTATTTTCTTGTTTTGGTTTGACCTAAATACGGCCCTTTATTTTTTGAACACCTGTATTGCAGTATAAGTTTCATTTCCAAAGCTTGTGAAAAAATGGTGGCAGCGCTTGTATAAAAATACTCATAATAATAATGGCTGCAGTATGCAACTTGATTCGTTATGCAGAAACTTTAATTAAAAATTAATTATTTGCTCTCTAATTAATTTCTTGTAACTTTTTATTTAATTAGAAAACTTTCAAACTTGGTTAAAATTAATTTACATATATGCTAAAATGCTTCCTTCGTTAAGTAATATAAAAATATTTTAGATACATTTCATCATCAGTTACTACGTGACTTCTTCCTTTGATAAAAAATATGCAATATATTTTAATTAAAACATATTTTTCTTTTATGCAAGTGTATTTCATATTCAATTCTCATAACCTGAAATTAATTAAAAATATTGAAAACGCATCTCGAGACAAAATAATATTACCACAACAAGAACGAGTTACTATTCTCTTCAAATTAAATTCAGAGAAGGGAAAGATATGTAAACGTTATTGTGGTCATTTACATATCACACGAAATAATTTGATAATATAAGGCAGTGGGTCCTTTCTATATTTGTTACAAACGAACTTGCATCTAGAATTCCTTAGATGAATATAGATAACAATGGGCTACTTGCGTGCCATTTTTTATTTAATATTTTTGAAAAGACGATAAAAACTACCCTTATTTTTTCTATTGGCAAAAATTTTCATTAATTGGCCAGAAAAAAATTAATGAAATAAATAAAATTAAAATAAATATATCATCATGGCATATTACCCATTGCTGGGTGTGCCAATCTGCTTTGTACGCAGATTTCGGTAATGATGATGACATATTTGTACCGTGCGGGCGTTTACCAGGCGTCACTTCACGGGCAGTCATTTCTGACGTGGAGAGTGCACCACAGGGATCAATTTTGTGCCATTTCAAATTCGAGATATTTGGCGTCGGTCGGGATCAAACCCGGTTTTTATTAATGAAATTTTAATATTTAAATTACCGCCATGTATGACGTAGAATTACGCCGAACCAATGAATGGCCGTAAAGCAATAACATCGGCACCTTCAATAGCAACAATATGTGCGGGTAATTTAAACATGACAGATCATCTTTTTGACGTTTGAATAATAGTTTGGAGGTTAATATTTTTGTTTGTCATTTTAATCTTGTACGAGTATAAGCTAAGTTAAAATCCTTCAAAATCCAGCTTAACAAATCGAAACACGTAATAAAAGTAACAGAAACCACGCAAATTGTAAATAATAAAGAAAAAAGACAGTGACAGAAAAATGAACAAATGTCAAAATTAAATTAAAACTCGCACTCGTTCGCCATCTACATGTTACATTTTTATATATGCATCCCTTTCCCCAGTTCAAAATAATGACGTCAAAGAAAATCTTCTTTCTTAATTCATTAAAAAAAAAATTTAAAATTAAAATTTATATTTTTACATACGTTTTCAACTTTACTTTAGCTATTTAGTGATAGATATCAGATTTTCAGTACCAGGCAAGTAGCCTATTATTAATTCTTCCAATGATGTTTTAAACACTCGCTTTACTTGTGCTTTAATGAAATCTTTTTTTTGTGAAATTCAAATAAATGCGTTGTATATTATTAGGTCAGTTCGTTTCGCTACTTTACGTCTACGGTTTACTGCCGTCACCATACACAGTATATATGGGCGCGGCAGTAAACCGTAGACGCAAGGTAGCGAAACGAACAAACCGATTATTAAATAGGATTTTCTGCTCAAATTTTTGTATAAATTAAATGCAGTAGCAATTTATGGGGACAATAATATTTTTTTTCTTGTTTTTTATTTAATTTGATCATACAAAAATCTCGCGTATATATTAGATTTTCCCGTGGTGGTTGTGCTTTGAAAAAGTATAATAGGCTTTCAAAATTCTGCACGAGCCACATGATTAGTACCGTAATATATTTCAGTGTGTACAGCAGTGCATAAAAGAAAATATAGGTTAGTAGTGTCCGACGAAATTACAAGAACAAAGCTAACATTTTAAAAGTGCAATATAGTGGCTTGACCTCTGGGAAAAATAAAGGCAATAACTACCCTATGGCACTGCAGCGAAACGTGACGACTTACCAACACGGATTCTCCAAATTGTAAATTATTTTACCATTGCAATAACGCCAAACAGAACGCTATATACACACACCAAATGAACAGAGGACGCGATTATAAGACCATAGGCCCATAATAGTTCGGCCGACTTACGTTTTCAAAAATTATAAAACTGCACAAATAATGAGAAATTTCTAGAAAATTATTTCGACTAAGTAAACCTCACATGGGGGGATTAATATGGAAAATCAGTTAATTGCGAATAGTATCTCCCCAGTGCAAGATATTAAGTTGAAATTTTGTATGCTTATCCGGGGATACTAATTCTATGGATTATATTTCAAATCAGTCAATTTACATGTGTAATATTAGAAAAAAATAAGAAAAATTGTAGAATTTCCAGGATTGTTCTTCATATCCCGAAAAAAATAGTTTCCAAGCAACAGTTCTGATAGTATGGTGGTAGCGAGTGCGGTTGGTAATAAACAAAATTCGGATCAAAACCAGCCGACAGCAAAACTTTTCTTTAATTTTTACTTTTTAAAATAATTTTTATTATTAATATGTTTTTAATCTTTCATTAATATTCAATAAAATGGATACCTTATACGCAACGCAACTTATTTATTTTATAAAATATAAATCGCACTAAATACAACAGCAAGAATTAAAAAATTACAACAAATATTCGAAATGACCGACATTTTGTACTAAGCAAAATCCGAGACGATCATAACATTGTTGTCTCACTTTGCTCAGCTATCGATATGAAATAAGGCGACAATCATTTCTCATTGCCGCTTTAATTAATTAATTTTAAATGACCTCAAAGAAAAAATCTAAGGGGCAGGAGATCTTGCAGGCCATTTAATAATAAAAGATTAAATACATAATAATGATAAAAATTATTTTGAAAAGTAAAAATTTAAAAATATATTTGCTCTCGACTGGTTCCGAACCCAACTCTAAGAATTTTGTTTATTACCAAGCGCACACGCTACCATTAGGCTATTTGAACAGTTGCTTAGGAACTATTTTATCTGGGATATGAACAACAATCCTGGAAATTCGATAATTTTTCTTAATTTCTTCTAGTATATGTAAATTGACTAATTTGAAATATAATCCATAGAATTAGTATCCTCGGATAAGCATACAAAATTTCAAATTAATATTTTGCACTGGGGAGATACTATTCACAATTAACTGATTTTTCATGCTAATTCTCCATGTGTCGGTTGGCCTAAGACACCCGATATATATATATATATATATATATATATATATATATATATATATATATATATATATATATATATATATATATATATATATATATAATTTTAAATTTATATTTTACATTAGTTGAAGGAAATATCTTAAGTATTATAATTTTTTGGGCAAATTTATATGAATCTGGGCTCATATACTCAAATTATTTAGGTACAAAGGTACGACATCATTAGGACGTTGACGTTGTTTGTATCTACATTTTACTATCAAGGTATATTGGTTAAATTTTTAATATCTTTTATACGATAATTTCAGAGATTACATTATCATAATTTTGCTTTTAAAATGTTGCAACAACAACCCGTTCCAATTTTTCCTCACGTACACCGATATATAATCTACTAGGAGAAATTCGCTTGTATTTAATACTCCGTCGTGCTTGGAATCCAAGTTTCCAAGTCGCGAATGAAAGACTAGTTAAGGGTGGAATATTAGTCTAGTGCAGTATTGCAATAACAGTATGATTTTATGTTGGACTCATATTCAATAAGCGAGACGTTGACTTCAGACTTTGCGGGGTAAGACAAGGGGTTGGAACGGAGCCAGGGTGTTAATAAACACAAGAGAATTATGTAGCAAAAAGTTTGATAAAAACACGCACCCATATGTTACAAAGACGAAAATATTTACTAAGTTATTAGGTCGGATATTCAATATTAACTTGTTCAAAGTTTAAAAAAAATAATATTTGAATGCTGACTTGACTCATTCTTTTATGAATGAATCACATATGGGGCATAAGTTTTGGCACAAATTTCAACAAATTGTTTTGCAAAAAATGCATTTGTTTAAAGTTTAATTATAACTATTTGAAAAGCAAGGAAATTATTAACTTAAATTACATAAAGGGAACCGTGTTCTTCCACAAGGCGCAACTTTCGATTCCTGATTAATGTATATTCTGCGTCTTAAATACCAAATTTGAAAAGTTTTGTATTGTATCAATTTATTCTTCACGAAAATCTGTTCAGAGCTACAAATAAAGTATCACTTCCCTTTATATAAAAATCTTAAATACTAAATTTGACAGTTTTGGAGTATACCATAATATATTTTTCACGAAAAACTGTTCAGAGCTTCAAGTAAAGTATCACTTCTGGTTTATAAATTGAAAAGTTTTGGATTATATTTTTATACAGTTTTTCATTAAAAACTGTTATGGGCTTCATGTAAAATATCACTTTCGGTCATCCAATTTTACCCAAAATCTAATCAACTCTTTATATGACTGCGGAAAGCTTAAATACGGAAAATAGAAATATTTGGAAGTTTGTGATAAGAGTTATCGTGGACGAAAAAATCGTCACACACACACACAATTTTTGAACTGATAACATTATCTCCCTTAACATCTATTTTTTTTTGTTTTTTTTGTCCTAATCCATAGCAAGCTTTATTACAAAAACCAAAAAGTATATAAGTTCTAAATTTACATATCTCGCATAAGCGCTAATTTAATAATACTTGATGTGCTAGACGCAGAATTTAATTCTCTAAAACTCTTATTTGAAGCATTTATTTCTAAAATCAAAATGAAACCATTTTATTTAAGAAAAACTATTAACAACTTCAGGTAATATATCACTTCCGGTTAGCTTGTTTTAACCAAAATCTACTACGTTATTCCAATTGACATAAAAGTCTTATATACTAAATTTCAAAAGTTTTGGATTATATTTTAAAATAGTTTTTCATTAAAATCTATTATAGGCTTAAAATAAAGTACCATTTCTGGAAATTATGTAACGACCAAAAAGGGAGGTGTACAACTAGATCTTATAGCAGTCCTAAATACAAAATTTCAACTTTTTACGGCATAGCGTTTTTGAGTTAAGTGAGATACGTACGTACGTACAGGTGTCACGACGAAATTAGTTAAAATGGATTCAGGGATGGTCAAAATGGATATTTCCTTTGAAATCTGAAAACCGAAATTTTTCGCGATTACAATACTTCCTTTACTTTGTAGAAGGAAGTAAAAATAAAAGCCATCATTTCCTTTAATTTTTGAGGTATTTAGTATGAAGTCCGAGAAATCGGCGTAAAAGTCGTCCAAAACCTTAAACTAGATGTACGTAAAAAGTTGCAACTTGTGTAAGAACCCTTTCATTTTTATATAATTTAAGTTCATAGGTAATTGTGTTGCTTATAAAATAGTAAATTAAGTAAATGTATTTTTTATTAAAAATACGATAATGGTATGAAATGTGTTTTTATTATCCTACCTCTCTGTAGTTTTTGAAAAATATTTTCTACCCTTATAGCAAACAGTGTAGACTGGTCACATTAGCTGAAAGAACTGCAGGTATTGGTATATAATTGTTATTGTATTGTACGGAATAAGACAGCCGTCTACGTTTAGTTCTATGTCTATGTTCACGTCGCTTCGTACTCTAATCCGACACATGGAGTCCACTTTGTAACTACCGCAACAAGCTAGATAACATCCTGTACCTTACCTACATCCGCATATAGATACGGGCTATGTATAAATAGATACAACAAGGATTATTAGTTTCAACAGTGGATGGTCTTAATCTGCCATTTTGGTGGATGCGACATATACATTAACCTTCGAAAATATAGGGACACCAACAATGTTTCCAAATTGGTCTTATTATTATTTATTGGGTTGTAAAGCTTTGTGCGTTAAGTAATAGGTTCTGCGAATAAGAGTAGATTGGTACACCCAGAAATGGGTACTAAGACGTGTTGATTTATTTATGTATATTTATGACTGCAGTCATCATATCATCTTTGGATGTTATATAAACAAATTAACCTAGTGAGTGTCTCCACTGATGAGCTCTAATAAGATCGAATCGCGTCTGTAGTGCTTCTTATGATTTTTTAAATACACTCAGTCCTTGTGTAAAAGTGGCCTATTTATTTGATAAAATAATTCTTCATATAAATGTTGTAGTGTTGAAAATAATATTCTACATACAATGAGCCTGTTTCACATTTTTCAAGAAGTATTTTAAATGAAAGCTTATGCAATATTTTTCTTATTAATAATTATTTTTTTAATAATTTGTTGTTATTTTCATAAATAATTAAATAAAAAGATTGGCGCCAAAAAGAGTCAAGAAAAACAACCCCCCACTCCTATGTCGTAGAAGCACATACATTACGTCATTCACACTCAATAGAAAAACAGTTTTTCCGTCACCTACGATTATTTTTATTTAGATAAATAAATGTAGGCGATAGTTTGTCACATGTTAATAACAAATTTCTAATTTGACGCTGACATTTTATAAATGAGTAATAAAGTAATAATGGCTAATAGACTACACTCAAGATAAGTCGGACAGTTTACCGAAAGTCGATAGCTGGATGGTATATATATATATATATATATATATATATATATATATATATATATATATATATATATATATATATATATATATATATATATCAGAAAACGATTGTTTATTCCAGCCGCAATTTTGTTTTCTACGCATCTTTTGGTATATTTATATATTCAATAGTAGGTTTACTCCTAGCAGCATTTTTGCAAGAAGGCACAATACGATACTGTAAATTACTCATTTTATATTGAATTTTTTATTATCTAACACGGAATTTGACACTAGTTTGACAACTATGACAATATATTTATCATAATATTTGTAACAAAACACAAAGAATTGACACTTTAAAGGGACAATTGGAGCCGATGAAGATGTATGTGCTGTGACGTCACATTCTGTTTCAGATCACGTGACTTTTTTAAAATATTAACCAAATTTCAAAAATTAATTGTAAAATATCTAATGAATATTTGGTGACATTTTGAAATTTAAGGCTATTTGAATAATGATATCTTTTTAAATTTAATACTTAGAAGGCATATAAACATTCTTGCAACAGCCCTAAGTGAGAAATACTGTTCTGTATTATTAATTTCTAATTTTTACTGTATAATATTTGCGAATAAATATTCCTTATCCGTATTCTTCTTCTTATTAGTTTTGTTTTGGTCTTGCGTAGAATTTAATATAAAATTTTGAAGATTTCTTATCAGTTGGGATTGCCGTTTGAAACTTTTAGAGTGGTCAATCAAATAACCAAATATCCCTTGCTGGTCTAAGTTAGGAACAAAGTTTAAAAACACTCAACAGAACACTGCTGTGTTTACCCGCCAGTGGCGTAGACGCCAACGTAATCCTTCCCCGAAAAACTAAAAAACCACAAGCCGCTTACACAGTCCAACTCTAGAATACTCAGACTTTTCTACTATTTCTCTCCACTCGTATGTTATGATTATGAGTATATGCGTCTTGGGAATTGTTCCCGTGGGATGTAGCCTACACGCTTACGGGACGCGAGTGTCATGGGCCTTCAGGATGAAGAAAAATCGGCGAGAAAAACTCGCATCGCAAGCCGGAGAAAAATTATGTCCATTGTTGAAGTTCGCACCAAGTTTCTGACAATGCAAACTTCCCAAATATAAAATTCCCTAGACGCGAGAAATACCAAACTTTACACACCGGGAATCGTATCAAAAATAAAGGATTACAATCTCCAAAAGGAGGATTGCTAATGTGATTTACTATTAATGAAAGGACAATGACTAGCAAGGATACCTGTCATAATTTGAAGGATATTTGAATTTTATGTTTTTATTTCATGTTTAAAATAGCAATGAGCTTTAAGTATCACTTCCGGTTGATCGTTTGTAAACAAAATCTAATTTGTTGTTCCAATAAATAGAAAACCCTGTAATGCAATTAGATTGCATTATATTTATTTATTTATTTAAAATATTTGGGAAGCCAACAGTTGCCCAATTAAAGGCTTCCACTGATTAACAACATACATATATAAATACAGTACCTAATCACACAATCAATTACACAAAATTATAATAAATCACATAGAAAACATTAAGAAGCATGAATAACTTTATTGCTATGAAGTACACCCTTAAACTGATATGTTGATTTGAATGATTGTAGGTTCCCATAACTCTGTTTAGGGGTGAATTCATATAATTATTGGTATTGCATTTTGGTACATAATACAAGGTTCTATTTCGTGTATGAACAGTTGGAATATGAATTCTTAAATAATCAATGATATTGTGGTTATCAATATAATTATTTAGTAGCTTAAAGAGGAAAAGCATCTTGGGATCTTCTTTGCTCAAGTGATTTTAAATTACATTGCAGTAAAATTTCATTGTAACTCAAGTTATTATAGGAAAATTTGTATTTTAATAAAGATATAATTTTTTTCTGTATTGACTCTATAAGAATTATATTTTTATTGTACATTGGGTTCCAAACCTGACAGGCATACTCAACAATAGGACTTACTATCGCATTATATAGCAAGATTAATGAAACTTTATGTTCTTAGCATTTGGCTACACGAAAAATATATCCAAGTGTTTTGTATGCCTTTTTAACTATTACAACATGTTCATTAAGTAGTAATTTGGAATCGTAAAGTACACCAAGATCTCGGCTAGTTGCTTTACGTTCCAAATTAGAACCATCCAAATTGTACGGAAAACTAATTATTGTTGAACATCGTGTAAAACTTATTACATAACATTTCTCAATATTTAAAGATAAATCGTTCAGTTCACAATAGTTTTGTAACCGTTCTAAATCACTTTGGAGTTCGTGACAGTCGTAGGAGAGAAAATAGGTTTAAAAAACTTTAAATCATCAGCGTAGAGCAAGAAGTTACTGTTTTCGAAACATTCTCCTATAGTATTGATATAAATATTAAATAAGAGTGGGCCTAAATGTGAACCTTGAGGTACTGCTGAAGTTACTTCAATTTTCCGTGATTTAAAACCATTACATGAAACTATTTGTGAACGATTTTTAACATAAGAATCAGTTCCTCTTAATAGAGAACCATGAATACCATATGCCGATAATTTAGCCAACAATTTAAAATGATTTACTCTATCGAAGGCTTTACTGAAATCTGTATACACTACGTCGACTTGTACTCTTTTATCCAGACACCCGCTAACGAATTCGAACGTCTCTCCGAATTTTGTTTATTGCCAGGCACACTCGCTACTATCATATTATCAGAACAGTTGCTTGGAATCTATTTTTATTTGGATATGGAGAACAATCCTGGAAATTCTACAATTTTTCTTAATTTTTTCTAACATTACACATGTAAATTCACTGATTTGAAATATAATCTATAGAATTAGTATCCCCGGATAAGCATACAAATTTTCATCTTAATATCTTGCACTGGGGAGATACTAATCGCAATTAACTGATTTTCCATGTTAATCCCCCATGAGTCGGTTGGCCTAAGACACCCGATATACGAGTTTTGGATAATATATTTTTTCAAGAAATTTATTTAGAGCTTCCAGTAAAGTACCACTACTGGTTTATCAATTTTAAAATAAATCTGATATTGTTTTCATTAGTGTAAAAGTCTTAAATACCAAATTTGAAATGTTTTAGATTATATCATAATTGATTTTTCACTAAAATCTGTTCAGAGCTTCAAGTAAAGTATCACTTCTGGTTTATAAATTTTAGCCAAAATGTGACATGTTCTTCCCCTTGACATAAGAATCTCAAATATTAAAACTGAAAATTTTTGGATTTTATTTTAATATAGTTTTTTCTTAAAAACTGTTATGTGCTTCAAGTAAAGTATCACTTCCGATTGTCCAATATTACCCACAATCTAATCAACTCGGAAAATAGAAATTTTTGGAAGTTTGATATAAGAATTATCGTGGAGAAAAAAAAATTGTCACACACACACACACACACACACACACACACACACACACCATTGTAAAAGTAGTGAAAATGTGTTTTGGAACGAAAACATTACCTCCCTTACCTATGGGTATGACGGGAGGTAATTATTTAATAATAAAGAGTAGTATTTTTATAAGTATGTCTATTTTGTGCTAGCTTGGTAGTGTTAGCATATAATAGCTTGTTAGTCTCGTCTCCATCCATCGTACAACTGGTGATCGTATTAGCTGCAAATCCTCAGGCTCACTGCGGCGTCATGTACGAGTGTAGCTGTCAATGTCAGAGCCGCGACAATGCACCCGGCTACGATTTATGTCGGTTCATCCACTGTCAACCAACACCAGACATCATATAAACTCGCGCCAAACCACACGAACACAACGGAAAAGAGAAAAATACAAATCGGAAGACTTCACACGTGAAAAAAGCGCTCACCAAGAAGAGATAATTAAATAAGCATGAATAGAATTTGGAAACAGATTTCACACAGAGAATGAGTAAAATCCAACATATATTTGAATAAAAAAGTGTTGCGCTGCCACCAAAAAACTCCAGTTGTGTTTGTTACAGATTTGTCCTTCATTCTCTTACAGGTCGAGCCTGACGGATCCAAAATTTAGTTGTCAGTATATATCACTTGTATATAGATTTACAAATACAGGTCCGGCATGGTTTTTAAGTAACTGTTACACAGACACCCTTTATTTGAAATATTTTATTATTGTCTTACTTTCTTTATTCTTTCATGCAACAATGTGGAGTATTTGCATTAAAAAGGAAAACTAAGTTAGAATTAGGAAAAATTTTGAATGTTAACTTTAAACTGGGAATAAATAATAGCTACATGATAATATAAACAAATCTTGGCGATAGTTGTCCCTCATAAATTCGTAGGGATTGATTTTGTTCTTATATGCAATAAATCATAAGAATGATCATCATCGTTCAAAAATGTATAAAAAGTTTCCTATTGAAGTGCAACCAAAATTCAATATTATATAATATTTAAAAGTTACATGTAAAGGAAAAATAAATAATTCCAGGAGAGATTGTTTACCGGGTGAAATGACTCTTTTGCCAATATCCAAAGAATAATAGAACACATCGTTTCGTTCTACTATTATTTGGATTTTGGCAAAAGAGTAATCTCACTCGGCAAGCCATCTTTCTCGGAATTACCTAATACACATATATTTGAATTTTTGTATTTATCTGGTGACATGCATTTTTCGGGTTATACACAACTGGTCCACTAACGGGGCAACTTTGACTTAATTTTACCGACTTCATTTCATATAATAACCAAGATCCCAACAGCGAGGGTCGAAAACGGGAATTCTTTATATGAATCATTTCTGTAAAATAGATGTTTAATATTCGAAGCGTTCATATATTTTAATATTTATACAGGGTGTTGACGCTAAGGTGGGAACATATACGGATTTAACAAGGGATTTTTGTTTTTTGCAATTTCCTGCTCTCCTGTTTGTGTTACGGCAAAGTTGTACAGAATTAAAATTTGTATATTTTTTATTTATTTTATATTTTTTAGTCAATTTTAAAAAGAAATTTTAAAATTTCGGTTTATTAGTAACTCTAGCCATGACACTTTTAATTTTTTCTGATTTTCAGTTTTTGCCGTAAAATGAACAGGAGAATAGGAAATTGCAAAAAACTAAAATCTTATGTTAAATCCCTGTTCGCACGTTACGTCAATACCCTGTATATAAATACGAATCGTCAGATTTTTAAAATATTTTTATATCTATAAGGGGGGAAGGGGGGCGCCATTTTATAGGCTGCGGAAGGGTGCCAAATACCATATCGCCGGCCCTGTGAAATATAACTATTGATATATAAAGAAAACAACTCTAGTTCAGGTACGTGTATAGAAACAAAATAATCTTTGTTTATCTTTGGTTCTTTCCTTTTTCTATGTATGTTTGAAGTGTGAGTGAATAATTTAGTGTTGTATCTGTGATTGAGTGTTGTGCATACAATGTTACGTTGGTCCGGCTATACGATACTAACAAAGTATTTGCCGAGCAAATTATTCCGATCCAGACTTATCGGAATTGATTTTCTATTATTTCCGTTCGGACAAATGCATTATTAATCCCTTATGACACAAATCACATAACAAACTAGAATATTATCATACGAACAAAACACCTTCTAGTTTTGACATAAGTGTAGTAACGTATGTATCAAAGGTTTTCAGCAGAGACAACTATCAAAAGGAAATTGACAGACTTTAGGTGCATTCACAAATAAAAATTAGGTTTATGGTTTTTGTTTAGGTTACATGAAAAATAAGTTTTGATATGTACAGACATCTGTGTAAATGCTTTAAAAACAGGATTCAAATATCGGTCATTCGCTTGGCATTATTCGTTATATTTCAGCAATTAAGTTATGACAGTTTCCATGTTCTTCTCGCATTTGTTTAAAAAGCCGAATCCACAAAGTGGATACTAAATAAATATGGGTGTATATATCTATATCATTTCAGACTCGTTCTCATTGGTGAAGTTTATGACGTCAAACTAAATCATAAACCTAAATTTTGGACCTTGCAATGTTTAGCTTTATGATTTGGATTTAGAGACCCTAAATTCTGAAGTGTGAATTGAGTCATTACATAATATGCGGCCAAAGTCTTTAAATCTAAAGTATAAACCATAAATCTAAACCTAATTTTCATTTGTGAATGCACCTTTATGGGTGGCCTTGTAACAAAGTATATGGTGATGGGAGGTAAACGGAGCACAAAATAAAAAAAAAAATTAAACGTCAAACTGAAAAATTTAAAAGATGACATGACATACATAATTTTAGTTCCCTTATTATTTGAATTTTTATATGTTTAAAACATACAGAGAACTCGTAAGGTATCTTATGAACATTAATTACTTTTTATATAATAATATTTATAAATTTTTCTTATATATGTTTTTGTAGAATTTCATGAAGAATAAATTATTAATGCTTGTATATAGAATATCAATAACACAGGTGATATAAAACTTCCCGAAACTTACAAATTAGAAGATAAATATCCTGTTGAACATTCATCAAATGAACTTGATCATTTGTAATTCTTCGGAAGAATTCTATATGATAAAAGAAAGGAACCAACGCAAAAAGAACTACAAATCCAGAGTAGTATGTAAAAGCTAACAATATCGTTCATAAAGTTACGACTAAAAGAGATGTGAAGAACTATGAAGATGTTGGAGGTTGATATTCCTTATCTCCCAATTTTCGTTTTTTTTTCACATACGTACGTCTTTTTACCTTCCGTCACCTTTAGGTAAGGAAGGTATTGTTTTTGGTCAAAAAATTCGGTGGTGAGTTTTTGATGAATAAGCACGTTTAAGGGTCCCTACAATACGATTTTACTATTTTTACGATGATGTCTGTATGTGTGTGTGTGTGTGTGTGTGTGGGTATGTATGTATGTATGTATGTGTGTCCGTGTGTGTGTGTGTGTGTAACAAAATTTTCGTCTACGATAACTTCCATACTACAATTCTAAAAATTATAATTCTTTCGTATTTCTCTTCGTTACATCCATGCGAAGAGCTGATTAGATTTTGGTTAGAATTGGACAACCGGAAGTACCCTCATTTGAAGATTTTAACAGTTTTTATTGAAAAAACTATGTTAAATATCATTTTTTCACATTTAATGTTATTATAAATATTAAAGAATATTTTATTTTCTATACGATTTGATTGCATTTTATACCTAATATTAAATGGATATAGAGTTAAAAAATTATAAAAAAATTAAATTTCATAAAGTAGCCATAGCTGTGGAAACAGCTAATATATTAAGAAAATTTTGATTGAAAGTTGTCAGTGTCAAGTGAAATTGACATAGTGTGTTTGTCTTATAATTTTACTGGATATAGGTATAGGATCTTTTGCTTTCTGTATGGAATTTGTATAAAATACATACAACTGCTTTAAGGTAATGTACAAGATATAATAATAAATCTTTTATTTCTGCAGATAGACTGTATATAGAAAACGCCATAAAATAATAATTTTCTGTATGAAATTTGCATAAAATACATGCAACTGCCGGAAGGTAATGTACAAGAAATAGAATATTTAATTAAGGAAGGAACTTTCCGTATGAAATTTGAACAAAATACATAGAACTGACGGAAGGTAATGTGCTGGCCACATCAGATTTTTTAAATATATCTTTAAATAAGATTTAAAAATGCTTCAAAAAAAAAAAAAATACTTATAAAACGATGTACATATTCGATTGTGTTGCTTATAAGTTTTAGTTTACATCACATACATAAATGTAAAAATATGGCTCAGGTGTTACAGTACACAAATTAGGAATTGAATCTCGCGAAGAAGTGAACAAATTGCAAAGAGTATATATTTATATTTTTCACTATTCCTCAAAATAATTATCTGGGTAAATACTATTAAACTCTGTTATTAATATTATTTATATACCTAATTGTTCTTTTGCAGTTTAAAATTTGTACACTATACATATATTTTAAATAAATATTCATAATACATATCAATATGAGTTTTTCTTTTTCTTTCAAATATTAAAAGTAAATAATTTTAAAAACTCACACGGTCAACATTTTAAAGATCTAGTTACCGTGGTTTAATTAGTTGCATATATTGATAGATGCCGAACTTTATGACGATACAAAAGCATTGAGTTTCCAATCTCTCTTTAGATATTTGTCTCTGGTTTTCAGCGCAGCAGCGGTGCTCACACGTTACACTAATAAAATATGGAGCGTAAAAATTTTCTCAAAACTTTAGTTACGTATGTTAGTACGACATATTTATTTATTTGTTCGTTTCATTTATCAATTAATTCTGCCTTTCGCAGTGTGTAATTCGCCCCGTTTTCTGTCGTAAATATCTGGTTTTTAGTTGTATTACTGCGCTGTGTATTTACCAACAAACACACATACGAGAACAATGCCCGTACAACATCAACAGGAGATAAACAACAAGCGTCATGCAGGACTATGATCAGCACATAACTAACGCAGGAATTGACGGCAGGAATAACAGTTCCAAGTTACGGCAGGATAAATTCACAGGACGAGGGCTGGACGTTGGACACAGTTTTTGGATGGGGTAATGTCAACATGTATGGTTATGGAGTTAAATTGGTCAATGGGCTATTTTCACTGGAAAATTAATATTTTACGTATATTGTGTTCAGTAGTATTCTGAATTAAGGGCAAGACATGCAAAATTGTTGATGCAACTTCTGCTTTTAATAAATATATAGTTTAATATATATAGATCTAAAGTATATGTAATGAAAGTTTTGATAAAATGTTTAGACCTTTTCCTTAAAAAGAAAGATTTTTTACTTCCTTGTACAAAGTAAAGGAAGTATTGTATTCGCGAAAAATTTCGGTTTTCAGATATCAACGGAAATATCCATTTTGGCCATCTCTGAATCCATTCTGACTAATTTCGTCGTGACGTCTGTACGTACGTATCTCGCATAACTCAAAAACGATAAGCCGCAGAAAGTTGAAATTTTGTATTTAGGACTTCTATAACATCTAGTTGTGCACCTCCCTTTTTGGTCATTACATAATTTCCAGAAAAGGTACTTTATTTGAAGCCTATAATAGATTTTAATGAAAAACTATATTAAAATATAATCCAAAACTTTTCAAATTTAGTATATAAGACTTTTATATCAATTGGAATAACATAGCAGAATTTGGTTAAAACAGGCTAACCGGAAGTAATATATTACCTGAAGTTGTTAACAGTTTTTCTTGAATAAAATGGTTTCATTTTGATTTTAGAGATAAATGCTTCAAATAAGAGTTTTAGAGAATTAAATTCTGCGTCTAGCACATCAAGTATTATTAAATTAGTCCTTTGTATAAGCGAGATATGTAAATTTAAAACTTATGTACTTTTTGGTTTTTGTAAAGAAGCTTGCTATGGATTAGGACAAAAAATAACAAAAAAATAAAAAATAGATGTTAATGTCAAATTACGTCAAATACGTGCAATTTTATAATTGAGTCTATAGTTCATCTTCATATTGGGCTTGCGTACAAGGAAGTCGTGTGGTGTCCACATCAGATTTTTTACCTTCCGTCACCTTTAGGTAAGGTAGGTAAGGAAGGTATTGTCTTTGGTCAAAAATTATCGGTGGTGAGTTTTTAATGAATAAGCACGTTTTAAGGTCCATAAAATGTTTGTGAGGGTATGTGTGTGTGTGTGTGTGTGTGTGTGTGTGTGTGTGTGTGTGTGTGTGTGTGTGTGTTGGGTCTGAAAAGAGTTACCAATAAATGTATTTAAAGGGAACAAAGAAACTGATACAAATCTTTATTCAAATCAAATTGCGTAAAATCTCTACGGCCAATCTATAATTGCTGTATTAATTCTTACAAACTTTTATCATTGGTTCATTGGGGTCTTTTTGCTTATATTATGGGGACAATTAAATCATTTATCTAATTGTTCAGTCGATAAAGTCAATATTACTCAAATGTAGTTTAATTGGAGTTAGTGAACTTGACCTCAAACAATTTTTATTACCTCTTACTTGAAACTCTATATTGACTTTCTTCTAAAATATTGGCCATATGTGTAGAAGATAATGATGAAATATATGTACCGCCTCGGTGGTTGTATGGGCTGACTGCTCGAAGCGACCGTCGCCGCTTAACCCTGAGGTTGTGGGTTCGATTCCCACCAGGGGCTTGGGTGTTTGTGAGTGTTTTAAATTAATTTATAAGAATACAATGTAATGTGATATGGTAAAATAATAAAGTATTTGAATTAGTGCCCAAAAGCAGGCGACACCTCATGTGCTTTCAAATCTGTCGTTCAAGAGTTTAACAACAATTGATGAGTGATATATCGACAGTTTTTTTTTATCAGTGAACATGGTCTTTACCATAGTTACATTTAAAATGATAGACAGCAATGTATTAACACGTTTTTTAAAAAAACTGGACATAGGGAGTTGTCAAAGTCATCAATCTGTGTGTCATTTTCATTTAATGTTTCTTATTATTAATTACCTTACTTGTGCTAATTATCTTTTAATGCTGATCATTCATTCATCTTGTAGTTCTATATTAGATTTCGCTTATTAAAAGTAGCATCAAATAAATCGGAAACTTAGACTCATATTAGACTTACACCATGTTATGATTTATAATTTTTCTTCATACATCGTTTTGGAAGATTCCATATAGAAAGTTTCTTACACAAGATTCCATATTTCAAGTACATTACATTTTGTCAGTTCTGTGTATTTTGTATAAATTCCATACAGAAAGTTTCATGTATCAAAGAGATTCTATATTTCCAGTAAAATTGTAACACAAGCATGTCAATTGCACTTGACACTGACATCTGTCAATCGGCATTTTCTTAATATAGTAGCGGTTTCCATGGTTATAGCATAGCTAGCTGCTTTATGAAATTTAATTTCTTTATAATTGTTTAACTCTATATCCATTGAATATAAAGTATAAAATGAAAACGAATCGTATAGAGAATAAAATATTCTTTAATATTTATAATAACATATGGAAAATGATATTTATCAGTGTTTTTTTTAAAAACCGGTTAAAATATTAAAGTGAGGGTACTTCCGGTTGACCAATTATAACCATATAATCTAATCATCTCTTCACATGGATGTAAAGAAAAGGAATACGAAAGAATTATAATTTTTTGAAATGTAGTATTTGAGTTATCGGATCCGAAAAAATCGTCATACACACACACGCACACACACACACACACACACACACACACACACACACACACACACACATACATACAGACATCATCCTAAAAATAGTAAAATCTTATTCCAGGAACTCTAAAACGTGGTTATTCAACAAAAGCTCACCACCGAATTTTTTGACCAAAGATAATACCTTGCTTACCTAAAGGTGACGGAAGGTAAAAAACGCGATATTACATTGCTGTCAATAATTTTAAATGTAACCATGTTCACTGATAAAAAAACTCCCCCATTATAATTTCTGGGCAATAATAATAATAATAATAATAATAATAATAATAATAATAATAATAATAATAATAATAATAATAATAATAATAATAATAATAATAATAATAAAAATAATAATAATAAGAACAATAATAATAATAATAATAAAACACGTTACATATGTAAATTTATCTACAAATAATTTATAATAATATTTGTTGAAATATTTGCTTGAATTGTTGTGGATCAAGGGATATAAACAGATTATAGATGTTAATACAATTGAACAGAATATATGTATATTTTTAAAACGTGTGAATATTGGCTTGGTAATTGATTAATGTATTCCAATTTTAGTTTTGTTGAAATCTGCGTTAAAACAACATATAGATTTCGCAAATCCTACTTTAAATTTACATTATTCCGTAACAAAAAAATAAAACTTGTCCATTAGGAATAGTGCAGTTGTAAATGACTGCAGGTGGGTGCATTATTGCAGTTTTAAACTTTCATGGGTAATTAAAACACAACACAATAACTCTCAAACTATTGGCAAACAAAATAAAATTAGAGTAAAACCAAAGAGTTTAATAAATGCTATGTTTCACTCAATAAGCTCCACACCTTAGATTTTTTGCGGTTTTTGGTTATTTATAGTTTTTTACTCTAGCGTAATAGTTCAAAAAATTAGAAAATTGGTATACTTACATTAAAAAAACTGGCGTGGCCAACACAATACCTCCCGCCATTTACAGCCCGAGTCACAAAAAAGATTAAATTAATCCTTATTTTTGTCAGTTACATACATCTGAATAATTGCGTTTTTTTTTGTTTAAAGCGTAGGCTCTGGGATTTAAATTATATATAATTTAATAAATTTATCCATAAAATATATAGAAAAAGTATTAATGCAAATCTGTAGAAAATTTAATAATCTTTAATTTTTATAATAACATGAATCTTGAAAAAATAACATTTAAAGGTATTTTCGAAGAAAATCTATTTTGAGTTTTTAGTAAAGTGCCATTTCCGGTTAACCGATTTTCACCAAAATCTAATTGGCTCTTTTCATTACAGAAAAAGTTCGAAATACAAGGTTTCAAAATTTTCTGAATCATAGTATTTGAGTTTGAGTGGAGGATCCATACATACACACAGACATCATCGTGTAAATGTTAAAATTGGATTCTAGGGACCTTCAAACGTGGTCATTTACCAAAATCTCGATATGCGATTTTTAGCACGATCCCTATACCTCCCTTACTAAGAGCAGCGGGAGGTAAAAAATTTAAAGTACGATCTCATTTGCAACGACTACAAAAATTTGGAATGAACTTTTTGCCCTAAAATGGTTGTCTAATAATTAGTTGTTTTTGCATTAAGCCACAGATATATATGTGTGTGTAAGGCTCCTCCACCATATTTCGTAGTAGTAGATAAAACCTTGGTGATATGTGTATTTAATATTCAGATCACAAATTGTGTTCTTGTATTGGTGTGCTGCTGTATTAGTCGTGTCTGCCTAATTTAGTGTACCGGAAAAGTTGTTGGTGTAAATGAAGTTATCTCGTGAACAAGTAATTTGTAAATAGTGAGTATAAATCTTTGATAATCTAATATTCGTGTCAGTGTTGCCAACCTCGCGTCACCAACATCCCCGCTGCAATTCGCGCGTAAATTATTCCCTGCACGTCCAATTAACAGGGAAGATTTCTTGTCGCGCGCCCGCGGCATTGTCCTGCACCTCCGCCACTGTACATTCTCTATCACACTCCAACACAGCCCAGCTCATATACACCTATCTCACTCTGTAATTTGCACTGGCCGTGAATCAGGCTACCGTAAACGGAATACAAATTAAGAGAAATAAAATGAAATTCCTGCAACCGGAATGCTGTGTTAAATATTTGTGGAGATTGGGTAGACAAAGATAGGGAAATGCAGATTCAGAGAGAGGGAGAAAGAGGGATAGATTTATCAAAATATTAACTGGGCTAGTAAAAATCCGGAGACAAGCAAGCCACCAAAATTCTAGAATCGTGTACTAAACTCCATATAACTTCGACCAGACGTAGAAGGTAATTGGTGATCGCTTTTAGTGGACAGTAGAAGGGCCACCCTTCTCAAGGGACTCTTGGTCCCTGGTTTGAGGAAGGTTCTATTAATAATAATAATGTAACGTTTTTATTTGGGTGAAGTGTAAATATTAGACAATTATTATTAATTAAAATAAGTGTTTATTAAACTAATTGAAAATTAGTATTAAACAATTATTAAACAAACTAATTAAGACTAAAACTATAATTAACTATTATTTATACGATCTTAGTAATTATTTATTTTGATTATGTTACTGTTTATTTATATTATGTTCAACTGTCCGCCTACCGACCTCCACAGCGTCTATATACTCAATTGACTTAACAGCGTCTGTATATTCAACTGCTCGGACAGAAGTCTCACCTTTCGCCTCACTATCTGTTTATCTATGTAACTAATTGTCTAACTTTCACAGTTTCAGTATCACCGAATGTCCGTCTTCCACAATTCTTCACCACAACTGCCGAGTATCCACTTCCACTTCCCGTTACTGTACTCGTGTACCTAGCTTCCCAATACTTTTCAACACTACCGAGTATTCTCTTTCACAGTTATCCCGGTATACCAGTAACTTTACGACTTGCCGTTACTGTCCTCGTATACTATAGCTCGTCAACACTATTAAGTATTACATCCACAGCTATCCCAGTTTGCCAGTAACTTCTCGAGTACCTACTCGACACAAACAGCATACGCTCACCACGATACTGATGTGTTTCTCCTAACACTTTACTCTCTTACACTCCATGTGAATGTCTCTATATGACTCTCCCTATGTAAATAACTATGTAACTATTTGTGTAACTCTTTCAGTATGTAACGGTCTGTTGCAGACTCTTGTAAACTGTTTACGCGATATTTATATCACTATATTTATATACTTATATCATGTTCAACTGTCCACCTACCGATCTCCACAGCGTCTATATACACAATTGACTCAACAGAGTCTATATATTCAACTGGTTGGACAGAAGTCACACTTTCAAAGCTTCAGTATCACCAACTGTCCGTATGCCACAATTCATCACCACTGCTGCCAAGTATCCACTTCCACTTGTTGTTACTGTCCTCGTATACCTAGCTTCCCAATACTCTTCAACACTACTGAGTATTCTCTTTCACAGCTATTCCGGTATACCAGTAACTTTCCGACTCGCCGTTACTGTCCTCGTATACTATAGCTCGTCACTATAGCACATCCAGAGCTATCCCAGTTTGCCAGTAACTTCTCGAGTACCTACTCGACACAAACTGCATACGCTCACCACGATACTGATGTGCTTCTCCTAACACTTTACTCTCTAACACTCCATGTGAATGTCTCTATATGACTCTCCCTATGTAACTAACTATGTAACTATTTGTGTAACTCTGTTACAGACTCTTGTAGACTGTTTACGCGATATTTATATCACTATATTTATATACTTATATCGTGTTCAACTGTCCGCCTACCGATCTCCACAGCGTCTATATACTCAATTGACTCAACAGCGTCTTTATATTTAACTGCTCGGACAGAAGTCACACCTTTCAACTCACTGTCTGTCTATTTATGTAACTAACTTTCTTCTTCCACAGCCTCAGTATCACCAACTAACTGTATGTCACAATTCTTCAACACCAATACCGAGTATCCAATCTCACTCGCTGTTACTGCCCTTGAATATCTAGCTTCACAATACTCGTCAACACTACCGAGTATTTACATCCACAGATATCCCAGTATATCAGTAACTTCCAGAGTACCTATTCCATGTGACACTTTACTGCATAAGCTCTATACGATACTGCTGTGCTTCTCAAACTCACTAACACTCTATGTGAATATCGCTCTGTCTCTGAATGTAACTAACTAACTCCCGAGCATAGCTGCGTCCCTTTTATACAGCCGCCATTAACTTCCAGAGAGCTGTGGAATGTTCGACCGCATAATAACAATGAACACAAAAGGTTCAGGCGACCGGAAATAATTAAACACGTCGCGGCTTGTTTGTACGTAGTCCAGCTGCTAACGCGATTGCGTCATCGCTATACTTAGACGCTTATTCAGCGTAGCTGCGGGGCTCACACGTTACAATAATATAAAGAGTGTGCTCCATAAAAGCGCTTTTATTATAAAAGTAAGCTCGTAACACGAGTAAACTCCAAAAAGTTTGATTGCGTCTCCTAAGTTCTTCTCGTAGACATATCTTGTTGGTGTAGAATGCAGATGATATATTTTAGTCTTATGATAACATCTTTCGATATCTCACGGGCATTCCCAAATGTAAATGAGGTACAAAACTTGTGCAAACTTTCTGTGTTCTGAATGTAAATATTTATGCTTTCTTCACAGCGCAAAGACCAGTAATTACCGTGCGATATTTAACCAAGAGACGTTGTGCGTGTGTGACTGTGTGTGCAAAGGGATAATGATTAGAGGACAAAGGGTTGGTTAATGAGACTAAAGACGGCCAGAAGGGCACAAAGGACTAGGCACACCGGACACTAAAGGGCCTACACTTTACGGGTCAGGGAAAACTAGTAACATGGATTTTGTTTTACACAACACATACAAACACGAAATAGAATAAAGTAAAGTGGCAACTTATGAACTTTAAAAAATTTGATGTGGACACCATACGACTTCCTTGTACGCAAGACCAATATGAAGTATAGACCCAATTATAAAATTGCACGTATTTGACGTAATTTGACATTAACATCTATTTCTTTATTTTTTTGTTATTTTTTGTCCTAATCCATAGCAAGCTTCATTACAAAAACCAAAAAGTATATAAGTTTTAAATATACATATCTCGCTTATATAAAGGACTTATTAAATAATACTTGATGTACTAGACACAGAATTTAATTCTCCAAAACTGTCATTTGAAGCATTTATTTCTAAAATCAAAATGAAACCATTTTATTCAAGAAAAACTGTTAACAACTTCAGGTAATATATCACTTCCGGTTAGCCTGTTTTAACCAAAATGTACTATGTTATTCCAATTGACATAAAAGTCTTATATACCAAATTTGAAAAGTTTTGCATTATATTTTAAAATAGTTTTTCATTAAAATTTATTATAGGCTTCAAATAAAGTACCATTTCTAGAAATTATGTAATGACCAAAAAGGGAGGTGCACAACTAGATGTTATAGCAGTCCTAAATACAAAATTTCAACTTACATACGTACGTACGTACAGATGTCAAGACGAAATTAGTCAAAATGGATTCAGGGATGGTAAAAATGAATATTTCCGTTGAAATCTCAAAACCGAAATTTTTCGCGATTACAATATTTCCTTTACTTCGTACAAGGAAGTAAAAAGAGTAAAACTGAAGTTTCGGTATACATTACAGCTGTAATAGTATTCTCTATAATGGACAATAATATTTAATTTATAGGTAGACTAGAAATATTTCAATACGCTCTATAATCTGTGCTGACACTAGGAAACTATCTTTTTCTGCATCACAAACGCACATGTAGACAAGACCATAATTCTAGCTCTTTTTGATAGTTTTTTTATGACATTATTGATAAATCATGTAAATCAATACGAGACACAAAAATGCTAAATACACGCCAATGTATATGAACTATGTTGACAATTCTAAATTATTTCTTGAGCACAGAGTTACGATATAAGTAGCAATATAAACAGATTCTGTAACCAGGGTGGTAAAAAGAAAATACGTATTTCAAGAATATACACTTTTTACTGCGCAATATATACAGGATGGAATCCAAAGTTGGAAACATGGTTTTACTCGGAAGTTATTACAGATACAAAAAAAAAATGTTCAGATAAAGTTTTTAGTACTTATAGTAACTGTAATAATAAACATGAGGAATAAGTCACATAATTTGAATATTTTTCATATTGACATAAATGTCAAAATAATTGTTCTTTATCATGAAAGTAGCATTAATGAGAGAATTTCAAAAAATAATATTTATTAATAATGTCTTAATTTTCTAAAACCGATAAACTATTGAACAAACAACGAATGTTATGAATCATAACAATGTCTTAAAATCCTCGCTCTACGACCTCGGATTTCAAACCGACATGTGCGGCAGTTATGATAGTCATAACAATCCGTGTCAATTATGTAAAAAGTGACGTTTCATAACATCAAACAGTTAGGAAAAAATCAATTTTTAAAACGGAATTAGATAAAATAATATATACGTCTTTAAGCTTTTTACAGATTGCCATGTAAGACAAAGAATGCAATTCATTTAGTCGTATTATTTGATTTTGACAGATAAAAGTTTATTAATTGATATTTGAAAGTTTATTAATTGATATTTAATAGTTAATATCGTTCCATTGAGTTAATTCTGTGATGGTAAATGTATTTTTGCTTAATGATAAATAATTTAATGAATTCAATAATTATATGCCATCTGCCAAACTCAAGCAATACAACTGTTTAAAAATTTTGTGATAGTGCTCATGGCACTCTGTAAATAGTTAAAAATTATTACTTTTAATTTGTCTCGTTTTCGCAAACGAAACTCAAGCAAACAATAATTTTGGACTTTTTAGATGTTGTTTTAAATTCTGAACTTTTTTTGCATTTACACATTTGTTCTAAAATTAATAGGGCAGAATTTACAGCCCTATGAAAATTTTACCATTGTATTTCCCATGGTTCATAAAAAAATAGACACCCAGTATATGTCCTATTTTTAAACTAGGAAACTTAAATTATTGAAATTATAAATAAAATAATTTTCTCGATTGTGGTGTAAATAATGTGTTAACAAATACTCAAAGTCTCAGTCATACAGCATTTATTCTTACAAAACAGATGGTCTCTTGGCCGCGTGCCTGAGTGTCTGGTCGCGAATCTGGGGATTCGGGTTTGATCCTGAGCGACACCAAACATTTCAAATTTTAAATGGCACAAAATTGACCCCCTGTGGTACACTCTCCACGCCAGCAATGAGTGCCCGTGAGGTGACGCTTGGTAAACGCCCGCACGGTACAAATATGTCATCATCATTACCGAATTCTGTGTACAAAGCAGATTGGCACACCCAGTAATAGGTAATATGCCGTGATGATATATTTTATTTATTTTTTAAAACAGACGTTTTGGTAAATATTTATACATTCATCAGAGCTATATAAGTAAAAGTCAATCAGCAGCTAATTGTATTCTTGTTGGTTTTAAAATTGTAGTTAAGTTTAATGAAAATTTATTTGTAGTGATTTATCGGGCTTACTGAGCTTTATTTATCTTGGTTGATTGTTTACCTGTAAAGTAAACGAAAGCTGGAAAGTTACACAGCCTTTGTTGTACAAAGGAACATAAAGTAATAATTTTTTAATCAAAGTTGCTTTACTAAATAAAATTTATTTATTTTGTGTGCGCGTTTTGTTTCACTTTGTCCAAATTGGATTCAGGTAATCAAAAAGGGATGAATCGCAAATTAGTTTACCTTTGACCTTTTGCAAACATTCATTCGCGTTTATTTGATAGCGATAGCTTCATTTCATTTGTTGGATTGATTTTCATAATATAATATCGAAATCGAAATGAATGGGTATTCTTAATTACATTATAGACGGGACGTTGCCATCAAATACCAACACACGATAACATCATTTCGAAATCAGTCAATCATGAATTTGTATACATAAATATAATACCATTATTGGTTTAAAATAAAAGTGATTTAAGTGCACGAAAATGAGTTTAATGTACCAAAAATTAGCAAAAGTTAGTTGATTTTAAATTTAAAAAATTAGATGCAAATTAAATTATCATTTAAGCAAAATTTAAATAAGTTTTGGTTCTACGAATACTCCAAAAATAGATCTTTCTGATCGCGTTAATTGTACAATTGAAGTAATTAACACGAACCTCTAAAGTCTATAACGTATTTAATTTAATTTAAATAAAATTGAAGTATATACTTTATCTACAGCCTTGTTGTTAATAGTTATTTACATAATCAGTTATGAAAAGAATGATATTGTTTGATGATGAACGAGAGAAGCGAGTTTTGCAAATTATGTGAGTCAAACAATATCACGTTTTCATAATGTATTATGTACAAAATTTTATCTAATTCCGCTAAAATAAAATAAAATAAAACATTCTAAGTTTTTTTATGACAGCTCCATGTTCATATGTTTTCAAAATCAATTTACCAAAGCGTGGCCGTAAAATAAATGAATTTCATTTTCTTATTTTAATGATTCTGTCAGTGCATGCGTATATCATTGAAAATGAGTTCTGAATATGTTCTGAAACTAATATAGATCTTTCTTTTTATGTAGAGAAATTAAATGTGTCAATAATTCATAAATTGATATTAAAGAAGTCATTATTGATATGTTTTTGTTTCTTTTATTACGTAAATATTTTTACCAATTTCAGGATATTATTCCATTGTTTACATGTTCAAAAGCAGGCTAGTAACTAAGTAATAACTGTATTTGTATGGTAATATTATTACCATACTGACTTGTCAACAACGGTCTACAAAATGAAAATAAAATTAAATGAAACTGTAATACATAAAGATAATGTTAGCCTATCATTCTAAATACGGTCTACTTTATTCTAAAGTAATAAAAATAAGGAATAGAGCACATAATTAGAATATTTGTCATATTGACATACGTCAAAATAATTGTTCTGTTACTCATAGCAATCTGAAAGTAGTATTAATGAGAGAATTTCAAAAAATTATATCTATCAATAATGTCTTAATTTTCTGAAACAGATAAACTATTCAATAAACCACGGATGTTATTAATCATAACAATTCTTAGATGTCTTAAAATCCTCGCTCTACGAGCTCGGATTTCAAACTGACATCTGCGGAAGTTATAATGTGCATAACATGTTAATAGCTAAGTAAAGTGCAATATCCCGTTATCTGATTTACACCAAAATCTAGTGGTTTCTTTTCATAATAGAATAAGGTAGAAATACAAGGTTTCAAATTTTTTTGAATTATAGTGTTTGAGGTAAAGTGAAGAATCCATCCATACATGCAGACATCGTAAAAATGTTAAAATTGAATTCGTGGCCATTTACCAAGAACTCGATATGCCATTTTAGCACGGTCTCTATACCTCGCTTACTAAGGGTAGCGGGAGTTAAAAAAATTATGCAAAACATCTGTACAAAATAAGAGATTTCACCATTTTTTTAATTTCATCTGAACGTATAAGTAAAACTAAGACTGTCGGTGAAAATCCGGTGAAAAATTTCTATTAATAAGCGTTGTAGTCCCCCAAAGTTTGACATTATAGATGGGACGTCACGAATATAAATTTTATATCAAACTGTTTTCTTCGTGGATCTAAATGTTTTTGAAATATATATTCTATTTCTAAATTATATTTCTAAAAAATAAATGAATATTATTATACTGTACAAGTCTACATAATTTATAATTGGAAGTATATTTAAATTATTAAGTATAATGCAAAACATTTATATTCAAATAGAAACTGTTTGAGAATTGCAGTACTGGACTGATAGCCACGTCTCCACCATTTGAATTTATCTACTTCCATTGCTAGTAGGCTCTTCCCTCCAATATATATGGAATTCATATGAGTGACGAGCTGCTATAACAAAAACCCCCTTATTTCCGAAGTATTTCAATTATATCGTTTTATTTCTTTATTTATATTCATTATTAAGCAGATACTTTCAATATTTTTTCCTAATTTCTCTTAATTCAATCGCGCTGTAGTCCTCTATTTGGCGTCAATATTGAAAACGGTGTATACATATATGCACAGACATCAAGTTAATCAAGATAATATATTTATGAATGACAACCGAATATTATTTTGGTAAAACTTGTTCGATAATTATATTTCATTACTTTTATATCCCTGTAGAAACGAGAGTGATAGAAGATCTTTTTGTCACAGCTTAGAACAATAATATTTTCCTACTCCGTTCTGTTTGCATTACGGAATTATCCTTCCAAACATTTAGCTGCAAAGTGCAGAGAAAGATCCATCTTCTTCCACCGTCTGTAAGTGATTAATTTTCCTAGCTCTATCGCATATAAAACCGCAAGTAGTTTGAACAAATTTACAGAGGAATTCATTAAAATTACATTCATTCTTCTTGGGAAAGTTTGTGTAATATTTACCGCTCTGAGTTCTGGACATTAAAGCAGCTCCCGTAAGTTGTTCAGTAAAAAGAACACAGTAAGGAAGAAATCGTAATTATGTGTTGTCGCTGCCGGCACCGCTTTTGCTTCGTTCTCACGTTTACGTAAAAAATATATATTCTTTATATTTTATACTTTAATTCAATTTTCCTTGCTCCAACATATACTTTTCATTGTGGTAATAGGATATCCCGGATATATTGTATAACATACAAAAAGTTTAAAGACGAAACTACCCAGATAAAATTGGAAAGATTACAAACACAAACTTTCGTATAAATAAATATATTAAAGCTACGTGACAATATTATTTTTGGACGAAAAATGGACAATTAAATGTCAATATTCAACAATTAAAAAGTTTTAATGAACGAATTAATAAAACCAATTACAATTAAAGCACAATATTAATTATTTTTGATGAATATGTTTTAAATAAAGTACCTATAGGTAGGATTATTGTTTTAAATGATTGAACAATTTATTTGTAATTATATTTTTTTGTTACAATGTGCAGTTAAAATACAAGTAAAACTTGTTAACGAACTTATGTAATTCTTTTTCATAGCAAATAAATTATTGAAACCTTTATCGAAAAACCCTGTATTTTTAGAGTGGTTGAGTTAAAAAGTTTTTAAAGGGCTGCTACGATTTTTAAGGTACCATTTTTTCACCTGGCTCATTCCTACTCTCTTAACATTCTTCCTATCCATACATTCTTCATACACCAAATTATTCTCGCGATCCCGTCTTACATATCCACATACACCAGGTAAATACCTCATTTCCACGGCAGTCACTGTCTTTTTATGCTTTCTCGTCCATGCCCAATATTCGCTTTCATACATCAAAGCAGGTATTGGCACTCCATTATACACACTTAACCGAGCTTCTCTAGATACGTTTCGAGTATACGTACCTAGAGCACCCATTACCCTACACCCTGCACTCACTCTCCTTTTAATTTCTCTATCAGTTCGACCATCCCTTGACATACTACCAAAATATACAAATTCATTCACTTGGTCCAGTTTCACTCCATCCACCAACACATTGCACACAGTCACCAATATACTCCTTTCAAATACTAAGACTTTGGATTTATAAACATTCAACTCCAGATTCATACTTCTTCCAACTACATGTATTCTCTGTATCATTTTTTTGAGTTGTTCTTCATTTTCACTTAAAACATCAACATCATCCGCATACGCTAGCGCAGGCACAATACTTTCATCAATATTTACACCATCCATTTCACTCAATGCTCTTCGTAACAAATTCATATACAAGTTAAACAATCACGGAGATATACCGCAGCCCTGTTTCATACCAACATTTATATGAAATTCAATCACTTAAAAATAAAAATTAGTATTTTGAAAACAAATTAAAATTAGGTTTATGGGTTTTGTTTAGGTTTAAGTAAGTCATTCATAAATGTAAGTTTAAATTACCTTAAAATTAGTTTTTGTGTAAATGCTTCAAAAACAAGATTAAAATATCGGTACGTAGAGCAGTACTCGACAAGACACCTGTGCCCCGTGAAACTCATTCGCTTGGTATTATTGGTTACATTTCAGCAATTAAGTTATGACAGTCTCCAAGTTCTTCTCGCATTTGAATAAAATGCCGAATCCACCAAGTGGATACTAAATAAAGATGGGTGTATATATCTATATCATTTGAGACGCGTTCTCATTAGTGAAGTTTGTGACGTCAAACTAAATCATAAACCTAAAGTTTGGACCTTGCCTTGTTTAGCTTTATGATTTGGATTTAGAGACCCTAAATTCTGAAGTGTGAATAGAGTCATTATCTAATATGCGGCCACAGTCTTTAAATCTTAACTATAAACCAGAAATCTAAACCTAATTTTCATTTGTGAATACACCTTAAAGGTATATTCACAAATGAAAATTAGGTTTAGATTTATGGTTTCTACTTTAGGTTTAAAGACTTTGGTTGCATATTATGTAATGACCCCATTCACTTCATAATTTAGTGTCTCTAAATCCAAATTATAAAGCTAAACATTGCAAGGTACAAACTTTAGGTATATGATTTAGTTTGACGTCACTAACTTCACTGTCAAAAATTAATTGCTGAAATATAACAAATAATGCCAAGCGAATGACAGTTTCACGGCGCACAAGTATCTATTAAGTACTGCTCTATACCGATATTTTAATCTTGTTTTTGAAGCATATACGTAGATGTCTGTACGTACCTTAAGCTAAATTACAGTTATTAAATTAAAATTAAATTAAATAAACTTACATTTATGAATGACAAATCTAAACTAAAACCATAAACCTAATTTTTATTTGAGAATGTACCTTAAGACCTAGGGATTTTAAAATTATTTCCCCCGTAATCAGTAGTTTCTAATTAGGAAGATAAAATACATTTTATTCAATTTTTTTCTGGGTCTTTGACAATTTCAAAGTACCATTTTTTGGTTATTTGCTTGTTAATATTGTATCAGCTTGACACGAAAATTAAACATTTGTATACATATGTAGAAAAGTCGGTAGAATCGAATGGCGTAACGCTCGTCCATCTATCATTTACCGTTCAGTAGTTATCGGCCTCCAAATTCTAAAAAAAATGACTGCATCATTGAATTTTGTGTGTCTCGGTATCAGGTACGTATAGAAATAATAAATCTTGCTTGTTTTATTTGCTGGAATCTCTTTATCCTATTGGAACTGTTCTGCTGGTATCATGATAAACATAGCGCAACATTGCCAGCTCTCTTCTCCATATATCTCCATTGCTGGAAATTCACTCAGTGACTCTTACCAGCTTACAGGGCTCAGCATTTCACACTCAAACAATCAGTCTAGCATAGAATAAGAAAGTAATTAATAATATATTAATATAAAGTATCTTTGTCATGCAATAATGGAAGTATTCGCGGTATTGCGTCCCGTATTCATGTTTGACAAAGCGATGTAATTTCATACACGTCTGTAGGGTAATAAGAACAATACGACCTCCCTATGAGAGTAAATTGCCGGTATGAACGTACGGGAAATAGTTGGTAACTTATACACACAGTAGAAGTTTAAGTCGTTTTTCTCACACAAGCAGGCAGCCAATTTAATTCTACAGGCTATAAAAGTTATCACTATATATTTTCATATACATTTTACTTCACAATGTGTGAGTATCTGAGAAATATCAAATGGTAATGCTCCCATTTTTTTTAAAAAAAAAAACATTGGTCTAATAGCAAGAAGTATAAACCAACAGTACGGCTCATCTTCATATATACAACTACTAGATTAATACATAGCTGACTCGTCCGCCATATTGGAGCCAAAATGAACGCAGTAAATTATGAAATAAAAGTAGATATTTTATATTAACTATTTTTCATAATTAAATAAAATGGGTGGTTTATGATGGATTTAATTTATAAATTTAAATTTACAAATTTAGATTTAAAATTTACTATTTACCTTGTTGTTTTCTAGTGAATTTAAAAATATGAAATGTGTCCAATCAACTTATATTGGGTCACGAGTTTTGACACAGATGGGATGACAGTTATCTGATATTTATCACTTTTATCATAATCAATCTGTATTGCTCTACAGATAATATTAATAATATATCCATATTTTCAGAATCCATTTGTCAAATCAAAATTAAAATGTTTTAACTGTCAGTTGAAACTGTCACTTTCCCATCAAAATCATTGTTTGAAATACTGTGAAATGATTGGACGCATTTACAAATTTACATTTAGAATATAAAATATAGTGATATTTTAAATGTAAATTCTAAATCATAAATTTCATAAATTCATCATGAACCAGTAAAAGCAGATATGTACAATTTATATTTATAAATGTAAATTCGTAAATCTAAATCCATCATAAACCAGGCATAACTTTCATATTTGTCATATTATATTTAGTATACCAAAATTTTCCAAGAAAACAAGAAAAAAAATTTGATGCGGCCAACACAATACCTCTTGCTATTTAATTTTTATTAATTTAAATATACATACGTACACATTTAGTTGTGCTGGAAACTGTATTAAGATCCATTCCATATAACTAGCGTTCTATTTACTATTTTCCTTTTAAAACGTTACTATTATTAATTTAAAATGATAAATTCTCTGACAGTGACATTTATCTGCTAGTTACATACATTTGTGGTATGAACTGTGTAACCATGGAGTTGTGCTTGTTTAAAGCGTAGGCTCCGGAATTAGTTTGAGATTCAAGTAAAGTACCATTTTCGGTTATCTGATTTACACCAAAATCTAATGGCTTCTTCCTATATTAAAATTAAATACAAAATTTAAAATTTTTCTGAATGATAGTATTTGAGTTCGAGTGGAGGATACACACACACACACACACACACACACACACACACATACACACACACACACACACACACACACACACACACACACACACACACATGCACACACACACAGACATTATCGTGAAAATGTTAAAATTGGATTCTAGTGACCTTAAAACGTAATTATTTAGCAAAATCTCGATATGCGATCCCTATACCTCGCTTACCAAGGGTAGAGCGAGATAATATGGTTCTTAAGGTTGTTGAAGTTAGGAAAAATACATGTATTGAATATGTAATAAAACATACACGTGTAAAAATTATAATCTTTCCTTAAATGATTTGCATAATTGCTTGATTATAATATTTATTTAAATGCTCATATAAATTTTCCAATTGTATCTATAGGAATATTTTGACTAAGGTATACGTATGTATTAGAGTGGACCTTAAAGTATGTATTTTGCCCCAAAATTAATGTCCTACCTTCATTCTTAAAAGAAATGATATTGGTACCTAAAACTGGACAGAGATAGAAATTTAGTAAGGGCGCCATTTGATTCTGCGTAAATTTTTATACAAATGTACCAATTTTCAAAACTTTGACTTAACTGGTCCAATTTCTATAAATAAATTAATAAAACACTACTATGATTATCAATTAATTTAAAACTATTTTAACAAAAATGTAATTTTACTCAAGGACTTCATTTTTGACTAAAAATTGTAATGCTAATCCCTTGAATAATTATTTATTTATATGCTAGGCGCCTCCACCATTTGTGTGTAAATATAAAGCACAATTATCTGTATTTTTTATCACACGTATTCATGTCACATATGCCAGAGTTTCATTTTAAAAAAATGAATATTAAATGTATGAAAATATTTGTATTTACAAAAACAGTAGACAGGTAAAGCTATAAATTGTATCCAAATAAAAAACGATAAAGCAGATAAACAGAAAGACTGAAAAAGAAAAAAGCAGAGGGCGTCTGTCTTGTAATCATTTAAAGTAGCGCATGTACAGTATAATGATTATTTTATATTTTAATAAGTGTAGATAGATATTATTTCTTGAAATTCTACATATCAGGAATGATTGCAACATTAACTAATAGATATCGTTTTCCATTTATAAATTTAGTTTTGCACAATGATGTCATGTTCGGCAGAAGTTGTTATTACATTACATGCGTGATGCATTTTTAATGAAACATGTTACAAAAGTCTTGTACAATTTTGTTAGCTGTCACTGGCAAATAGAGAGGTTACGTAACAATGAATATCTCTACACAAGATTTGGACTGTAAAAACTATTTTCTTTACATCTATTGTACTTACACAGACTTTTTACAACTTAAAATATGTACGAGGTCTGTTAGAAAAGTATCCGACCTTATTTTTTTTCGAAAACCCAATGGATATGAGGAATTTACTGGTGAGGTCGTTGAAGGTGTACCGCACACCCATTTTTGGGTATAAGGATGGTGTGGTTTAAAAAAGGGTCGAAATTAAGAAAAAAATAAAAATTCTGATAAGTTGTATTTAAGTACTTTGAAGGGTGTAGATTTAAGATTTTAAAACCACAGGTCGATATCTCTTTTCGTGTCCGAGATATTCGTCCTCAAAACTTTGCTCAAAAATGCCCATTTTTGGGTCATATCCCAAAAATGGTCAATTATACACCGCTGGCGATATCACCATTAGATTCTACGAGCAAAATTACATAAGCATACCAATTTTCATAATTTTTGAACAACTATTACAATCTCCAGAAGGAAAAGTCTGAAAATGGCCAAAAATCGCAAAAAATTTAAGATGTACCCCTTGCGATTTTTTCAGTTTTTGACAATTTTAAGGAATGTTTAATAATTAATGTATCCGTTGGAATATTTTGATGAAAATTGGTATACTTATGGTTTTTGGTACGAGGAATTTACTGATGAGGTCGTTGAAGGTGTACCGCACACCCATTTTTGGGTATGAGGATGGTGTGGTTTAAAAAAGGGTAGAATTTTTTTAAAAAATAAAAATTCTGATAAGTTGTATTTAAGTAGTTTGAAGGGTGTAGATTTAAGATTTTAAAACCACAGGTTGATATCTCTTTTCGTGTCCGAGATATTCGTCCTCAAAACTTTGCTCAAAAATGCCCATTTTTGGGTCATATCCCAAAAATGGTCAATTATACACCGCTGGCGATATCACCATTAGATTCCACGAGCAAAATTACATAAGCATACCAATTTTCATAATTTTTGAACAACTATTACAATCTCCAGAAGGAAAAGTCTGAAAATGGCCAAAAATCGCAAAAAATCTAAGGTGTACCCCTTGCGATTTTTTCAGTTTTTGACGATTTTAAGGAATGTTTAATAATTAATGTATCCGTTGGAATATTTTTATGAAAATTGGTATACTTATGTTTTTTGGTACGAGGAATTTACTGGTGAGGTCGTTGAAGGTGTACCGTTTACCCATTTTTGGGTATGAGGATAGTGTGATTTAAAAAAGGTTCAAATTTTTTAAAAAATTAAAAATTCTGAAAATTTGTATTTAAGTAGTTTGCAGGGTGTAGATTTAAGATTTTAAAACCACAGGTCGATATGTCTTTTCATGTCTGAGATATTCGTCCTCAAATCTTTGCTCAAAAATGCTCATTTTTGGGTCATATCCCAAAAATGGTCAATTATACACCGCTGGCGATATCACCATTAGATTCTACGAGCAAAATTACATAAGCATACCAATTTTCATAATTTTTGAACAACTATTACAATCTCCAGAAGGAAAAGTCTGAAAATGGCCAAAAATCGCAAAAAATCTAAGGTGTACCCCTTGCGATTTTTTCAGTTTTTGACGATTTTAAGGAATGTTTAATAATTAATGTATCCGTTGGAATATTTTTATGAAAATTGGTATACTTATGTTTTTTGGTACGAGGAATTTACTGGTGAGGTCGTTGAAGGTGTACCGTTTACCCATTTTTGGGTATGAGGATAGTGTGATTTAAAAAAGGTTCAAATTTTTTAAAAAATTAAAAATTCTGAAAATTTGTATTTAAGTAGTTTGCAGGGTGTAGATTTAAGATTTTAAAACCACAGGTCGATATGTCTTTTCATGTCTGAGATATTCGTCCTCAAATCTTTGCTCAAAAATGCTCATTTTTGGGTCATATCCCAAAAATGGTCAATTATACACCGCTGGCGATATCACCATTAGATTCTACGAGCAAAATTATATAAGCATACCAATTTTCATAATTTTTGAACAACTATTACAATCTCCAGAAGGAAAAGTCTGAAAATGGCCAAAAATCGCAAAAAAACTAAGGTGTACCCCTTGCGATTTTTTCAGTTTTTGACGATTTTAAGGAATGTTTAATAATTAATGTATCCGTTGGAATATTTTTATGAAAATTGGTATACTTATGTTTTTTGGTACGAGGAATTTACTGGTGAGGTCGTTGAAGGTGTACCGTTTACCCATTTTTGGGTATGAGGATCGTGTGATTTAAAAAAGGTTCAAATTTTTTAAAAAATTAAAAATTCTGAAAATTTGTATTTAAGTAGTTTGCAGGGTGTAGATTTAAGATTTTAAAACCACAGGTCGATATGTCTTTTCATGTCTGAGATATTCGTCCTCAAATCTTTGCTCAAAAATGCTCATTTTTGGGTCATATCCCAAAAATGGTCAATTGTACACCGCTGGCGATATCACCATTAGATTCTACGAGCAAAATTACATAAGCATACCAATTTTCATAATTTTTGAACAACTATTACAATCTCCAGAAGGAAAAGTCTGAAAATGGCCAAAAATCGCAAAAAATCTAAGGTGTACCCCTTGCGATTTTTTCAGTTTTTGACAATTTTAAGGAATGTTTAATAATTAATGTATCCGTTGGAATATTTTGATGAAAATTGGTATACTTATGTTTTTTGGTACGAGGAATTTACTGGTGAGGTCGTTGAAGGTGTACCGCACACCCATTTTTGGGTATGAGGATGGTGTGGTTTAAAAAAGAATGGAAATTTTTAAAAAATTATAATTTCTGAAAATTTGTATTTAAGTAGTTTGAAGGGTGTAGATTTAAGATTTTAAAACCACAGGTCGATATCTCTTTTCGTGTCCGAGATATTCGTCCTCAAAACTTTGCTCAAAAATGCCCATTTTGGTCAATATAGACCGCTGGCGATATCACCATTGGATTCTACGAGAGACAAATAAAGAAAATTCGTTCTCCGATCAATATGTTTCATTTCAGCTTCTTGTCTGTATGATGATATATGGTCAAATTTACGCACATTATACACGAAGCGGAGGCAAGAATTTTGAAAAAGAGTAATTCTATGCATGTCTTGCTTAGTAAGATTGGGAACGTAAACACAGGCACAATATTCTAATATGGGCATGATAAGGGTATTAACTAATTTTAATTTTAGAGCATAGATGATAGAATGTGTCTATATTGATACAGTTGTTTAAGTTTAAGTCTTGCCGAAATTAACTAGTTCTTGGTGTGCTCATTAAATTTCAAATCTTTATCCATATACAAACCAAGAGACTTGATAGTTGAACTACAATTTATTTTTGTGCCATTTAAGTTTACAGAAGGATGAAGGGACTGTGTTCCGGTGGAAATCGTAAGAAGCTTTGATTTCTCTGCATTTATAAGTAGGCCGTTGTTTGTAATCCACGTAGTTAGATTTTGTAAATCCATATTAAATTCACCAACCGCTTTCTCCCTTTCATTGTACTTAAAAGTTTTTACTATGTTGGTATCATCAGCATATGAATATACCGCACAGTTTTTTAGAGCCGATGGCATGTCTGCCACAAAAATAATGAAAAGCAGAGGACCCAATATAGAGCCTTGTGGAACACCACGTGATAATGAAAATGATGATGAAACAGTCCCTGCATCAGATGTAATACTTACTGTAAAATATCTACCATGTAAATAATTACTGAAGAAAGTAATGGCATTTTCTGAAAAATTATAAAATTTCATTTTGGCGAGCAATAAATCGTATACATAACATTCCTAGGTATGTTAATAGCTATTACAGATTTCCTTTAAATAATACGATTGTGGATAGATGCCATAAAAAGAAAAGATTTCACACCTACAAAAGCATCAAAAATTTGCAGTGATCATTTTCTTGAAATTGTAGTAAGTTCAAGAAAGTGCGAACTCAATAAGGTTCAGTTCATTTAGTGAACTAGGTTTGTTTTTTGACCAATCAAAGGGCAGAATTTATATCCCTATCTAAACCAACGATATTTTCTTACGACAAATGAAGCATAGTATGTATCTTCCGTTGGTATTACCATCTATTTGTTTATTTAGAATGTTTAGAATCATGCATTATCATTATAAAATGTACGGCCCTAAATTTGTTAACAACAACAATAAAACTGTTATAAATGTATTTAGTCATGTTTTTGGTAGTGCCCTCATTAATTTAATTCATAATAAAAGCACATAAAATCCAAGATTGTCATAAAAGCACGCCATTTGGAAAACAATTACATCTTAATGTTTCATTACGAAAACAATCACAAGGACATTAATTAATGGCATTCGTCATCGTTGTGTCTTTCATTAATAAAACTCCTGCTGCGCTAGCAATGTCCTGGCGTAGCAGCAGGACTAAGAGCAGGATTCCTGCAGGACGTCTTGAGGGCCTGTCGAAGGCAGACGGTAATTACCCGACTGTCAAGTGTTCGCAGCGCAGCGCTGCTAACTTCACGTTTGATCTTAACCCTGCACTATTACAACTTCCCCATCTGCTTAGAAACAAATTAGAAACGGGGGAATGAGATATACATAGGAGGGAAGTTACATTCACTCTCGAATATATATCACATAGCACATCAGAATGTATTGTAACGTGTGAGCCCCGCTGCTACACTGAACAAGCGTCTAAGTATAGCGATGACGCAATCGCGCTAGCAGCCGGACTACGTAAACAAACAAGCCCGACATGTTTAATTACTTACGGTCGCCTGAACCTTTTGTGTTCATTGTTATTATGCGGTCGAATATTCTAGAGCTCTCTGGAAGTTAATGGCAGCTGTATAAAAGGGACGCAGGTATGCTCGGGAGTTAGTTAGATTCAGAGACAGAGAGATATTCACATAGAGTGTTAGTGAGTTTGAGAAGCACATCAGTATCGTAATGAGTGTATGCAGTAAAGTGTCGAGTGGAGTAGGTTCTCTGGAAGTTACTGGTATACTGGGATAGTTATGGATGTGAATGCTCCGTAGCAGTGTTGTAATAGATAATCACATTTTTTAATCCAGAAAAAGATAAAGATAACTAACATTTTTTTTATCCAGATAAGATAATAGACAATTATTTTCTTTCCAACATTATTTGTAAAGTTATCTAGATAATAAATAATTGACTATTATCTAGATACTTTTTAGATAATTTGTTTAAAATATACATAGCATGTTATAATGTAGATATAGGACGGAATAATAAATTATTTTGCATATTTAGAAATATTCTTTTATAGTAATTTAATGTGTATTAATATAATGTATTTAAAAAAATTCACACCAAATAAATAATGGAATTTTGTGCCAATATGTCCATTACCTAATTATGAAGCTAAAGAATTTACAAAATCGTACCTTCTTAATATCAACAAAAAAAATAATCATATTTATATCTTATAGATTAAGGGTTTGTAAAATTTCTAAATTTTCACAGAATTCTACTAATATTACAGTTGTTCGTTTGCGCAGCTTTATTTAATTTAAATTCGATTGGTATTAGAAAACAATTTTTTATTGTTTTGTTAAATTTTTCATCTAGATGATTTTCAAAAAATAGATACTGATAATTTTTATTTTTATGTAGATAAAATAATAGATATCTTCGAAAAAAAAACATCTAGATAAGATAATAGATAAAACTATATTATCTAGATGATTTATCTATATGAAATTATCAAGATAAGTTACAACACTGCTCGATAGTGTTGACGAGCTTTAGGAAGCTATAGTGTACGAGGACAGTAACGGCGAGTCTGGAAGTTACTGGTATATTGGGATAGCTGTGGAAGTAAAAACTCGGTAGTATTGACGAGTATTGTGAAGCTTTGTATTCAAGGAGAGTAACAGCGAGTTGGAGTGGATACTCGGCATTGGTGTTGAAGAATTGTGGCATACAGATAGTTAGTGATACTGAGGCTGTGGAAGGAGAAAGTTAGTTACATAAATAGACAGACAGTGAGGCGAAAGGAGTGGCTTCTGTCCGAGCAGTTGAATATACAGACGCTGTTGAGTTAGTTGAGTATATAGAAGCTGTGGAGGTCGATAGGCGGATAGTTGAACGTGATATAAGTATATAGCGATATAAATATAGTGATGGGGTCTCGTGGCCGCGTGCCTGAATGTCAGGTCGCGAATCTGAGGAACCGGGTTCGATCCCGACCGACGCCAAATATTTTCAATTTTACATGGCACAAAATTGACCCTTGTAGTGCACTCTCCACGACAGCAATGAGTGCCCGTGAGGTGACGCTTGGTAAGCGCTCTCACGGTGCAAATATTTCGTTATTACCGATATCTGTATACAAAGCAGATTGGCGCACCCAGCAATAAGTAACAAGCCGTGATGATATATTTATTTATTTATTTTATATATAAATATCGCGTGAATAGTCTACAAGAGTTTGCAACAGACCGGCAGTCTAAGATTGGAACGCGTAGTGAAATAAATAATTAGTAATATCGTGAAAATAAATAGTAGTGTTAATTGATTAAATAAATAAATAGTGTTAGTGTTATCTAGTTAATTATACGAGTAGTTTAAGTCTTAATTAGTTTTTAATAAATGTTTAATATTAGTGAAATAAATGCGTAGGCTTCCACAGTCTGAGTCATGAGAAATATTCGTTTTCCGGGAATGGACTGTGTCATATTTTGAGTCAGAGCTCAACGTTTCGCCCGCAGTCGTATGGGGCATCTTCAGGAGCAAGGGGGATAGTACTGTCTTAAACAAGGTTACCCGACGTGTCAACCACGCTAGAGGCCGAGTTTAAGCAACAAAGAGGGAGACTTTGTTTACAAGGTTACCCGACGTGTAAACCACGCTAGAGGCCAAATAAACCAAGTGACGAAGGAAGGCCGAGAACACAGTTATATACTAATCTAAAGATACGGTAGATGAGCAACCACGCTAGAGGCCGAGTTTAAGCCAAATAGTTAGAAATTCAAAATAGCATTAAAACTTTAAGTTAAAAAATGCCTAATAGAATTTAAGCTTGTGCTATGAATAAAGGCGATGTAACCCAATATTAAATGGCGGAATACTTGAATAACATATTCAGTTTTTGAAAGTTCAAAATCTGTATTTTAAACTAGTCGAAAGAAATTTATAGAAATTTATTATCATTTGCGTAAATTTTATAATTTGTTTGCTGAAAATATTAACCCGCTAATTTAATATGAGCTTAGGCTCGTACTTATACTTTGTTTGAGGTAAGTAAGATCATTCAGATTCTTTAAGATTTGATCTGTTTTTATACGGAATATATTGGCTAACATTTGAGAAACGCAAACACTCTATAAAAATTTCTTTGTTAATACCCATCCTTGCCATTTCACGAAAATATTCCCACTATGTCATATTAATATATTATGCTTGTGGCCAATATTTAGCAGCGAAAGCTCTTCTGGAAAAATCGTGCATAAAACATCGGACAAAAAGCCTCTCGCACAAATAGCAAAACCAGTGTCGGTTCTCCCGAAAAACCACGCGCCACGCGTGTACAAAAACATCCGCCGCGACGGTCGGCGTCGCGCGAGGACGGCCGGACATGCCCGAACACACTACCAGCACATTTTTCATTTTGTAAAATCACCAAGAGTACATACGAATTTTGAATCAATAAGAGAAGCACTTTCTAAAGATTTCACGGGGATAATGTTGGTAAAGTTTGCAATATTGTGGTTGGGAATTCGAAGGCAGAACATTTAAATGTGCCAATAGGTTTTAATTAACATGGTTCATATTTTATTTTAAATATGTTCTAAATTTGGGCGTCTTGGACACTGTTAAAGCTGTCGATATAATTTCTGGTGACATAAATACTGACAAAACTGACAACCTGATTACTGGAGAACTTAAAAATTGTCAAATTGATATTGTTGTGATTAAAAAATCGCCAAAACAGTCAAATTATAAATCATGTTGGTTGCGAATCTTCAAATCCGGTTTTGATTCCGACCGACGCCAAAATCATGTCGAAATTTAAATGGTACAAAAGTGACCCCTGTGGTATACTCTCCACTTCAGCAAAGAGTGCTGTGAGGTGACACCTGATAAACGTCTACAGGGTACGAATATGTCATCATTACCGATATCTGCATATAAACAAATTTTGTTTTTCAATAGGCTACTTGCGTGGTACTGGTATCACTAAATACCTAAAGTATAGTTGAAAACATATGTAAAAATATAAATTTTATTTTAAAAAAATTATATGTTTTTTAATAAATTAAGAAAAAAGATTTTCTTTGACGTCATTATTTTGAACTGGAGAAAGGGATGCATATTTAAGAATGTAACTTGTAGATGGCGAGCGAATGCGAGTTTTAATTTGATTTTGACATTAGTTCATTTTTTGTTAATATCTTTATTATTTACAATTTACGTGGTTTCTTTAATTAGGTATTTTGATTCGTTAACCAGAATTTTGAAGGATTTTAACTTACCTTATATACGTATAAGATTAAAATGACAAACGCAAATATTAACCTCCAAACTATTATTCAAACGTCAAACAGATGACCTGTCATGTTTAAATTACCCGCACATGCTGTTGCTATTGGCCATACCGATGTTATTGCATTAAGACCATTCATTGGTTCGGCGTAATTCTACGTCATACACGGCGGTAATTTAAATATTAAAATTCCATTATTTTTTTCTGGTCAATTAATGAAAATTTTGCCAAAAGAAAAAATATGGGTAGCAAGTTTTTATCGTCTCTTTTATTCTAGCATGACCTTTGCATTTGAGCCGTAGTAAGCGTGTATCAGGCATGACCTCACGGACCTTCAAATCCCCGTAGAATAAGTACTACAATATTTCGAAAACTTGTCTAGAATCGGCGCCTCCACCAAAAAAATATTCAATCACGTTTGTACTTAATTTTCTCTTAGTTATAATTTTGGTGGCAGCGTATGTAAGGTACCTATGATCTCATATCTTCGTCAAGAAATAGTGCTTGAATTTATTATAACACTAATGCGGTAAACTATACAATGTAAAGTAGTTTTATAAGTAAAAAGGAATGTTCTGTACATATGTTTGAGCGAATACGTATGTGTGTGTGTACTTTGTAACAAAGCGTGGGTGGAATAACGCCCATAACGAGTGCTAGGGCATTAAGTCTCCCGGTAGAACATCGTAAATCGCACAGTAGAATTTGATTAGTTACATACGAATACTCGGCTTACAGTTCAGCTTTTACGACGCACAAGAACTACTTAGCTTTTATATACTCGCGCCACGCTCGCTCACTCATACAATTATACACACGTCTCTTACTGCATTTACATACGACGGTGCCAACCTAATTCTTACACAATTCAATACAACAACTGACAAAGGAAATTATAATACCTTTCCCTAGTTGCATTTTACTTTACTGGTATATTAAGTATCGTTTGAAATATTTCTTGCAAAAAGATATGTATATATTTTCTAATAAAAATTGTCTTTTTGAGGTTTTACACTTTTTATTTCCAGCAAAATAGTCATGAACTTTACGGAATTTTATTATTATTATTATTATTATTATTATTATTATTATTATTAGTATTTCCTCTTCCATCAAGGCTGATCACCCTGAAAGAGTGAGACCAGAACCCCCAAAACGGTATATTTAATTACGACATTAAATCCATCATAAGGTAATGTACAATTAATGATGAAGATTTGGGAAACAGACCCAACATAAATGATGTACTACTTTATACAAAAATTCAAAAATGGAAATTGGCAGGCCACTTACTTAAACTAGACAACAAAATATGGTAAAAAAATTTGATGTGGCCAGCACAAGACCTCCCGCCAATTCCATGTTTAAAATAGCATTGAGCTTTAAGTAAAGTATCACTTCTGGTTGATTTTGTTTCAAATTATACACGAATTTTAAATAACAAATTTGAGAAGTTTTGGATCATATTTTAATATTTTTTTTCTAGAAAATCTGTGGACAGCTGTAAGTAAAGTACTATTTCCGGTTTATCGATTTAAAAAAAAATCTAATATGTCGTTCTCATTAATTTAAAAGTCTTAAATACCAAATTTGAAAAGTTTTGGAATATATCAATATATTTTTCACGAAAATCTGTTCAGAGCTTCAAGTAAACTATCACTTTTGGTTTATTAATTTTAGCCAAAATCTAATATGTTATTCCCCTTGATATGAAAGTCTTAAATACTAAAATTTAAAAGCTTTGGATTATATTTTAATATGTTTTTTTATTAAAAACTGTTATGGGCTTTAAGTAAAGTGTCATTTCTGATCGTCCAATTTTACCCAAAATCTAATAAACTCGTTATATGAATGTTTGAAGCTTAAATACGGAAAATAGATATTTTAAGAAGTTTGTTGTAAGAGTATTGTGGACGAAAAAATCGTCATCACAAACATACACACACACACACACACACACACACACACACACACACACACACACACACACACACACACACACACACACACACACACAGGAAGATATTATCGTCAAAATCGTAAAAACGTGTTGTAGGGACTCTAATTCGTGCTTATTTACTGAAAACTCACCAGCCAATTTTTGGCAAGATTACATTACCTCCTTTACCTACGGTATGACGGGAGGTAAAAATCTGATGTGGCCAACACAATACTTCCCGCAATTTAATTTTTATTAATTTAAATATACATACTTGCATATTTAGTTATGTTGGTAACTGTATTAAGATCCATGCCATATAACTATGGTTCTATTTACTATTTTCTTTTAAATACGTTACTATTATTAATTTGAAATGATTAGTTCTTTGACAGTGACATTTATCTATCAGTTACATACATTTGTGATATGGACTGTGTAACCAAGAAGTTGTGTTTTTTTAAAGCGTAGCTCCGGATTTATATTATAGATAATTTTATAAATTTATCCATAAAATATATAGAAAAAGTATTTATGCAAATCTGTAGAAAATTTAATAATCTTTAATTTTTATAATAACACAAATATTCAAAAAGTAACATTTGAACTTTTTTTTTCGAAGAAAATCTATTTTGAGCTTTTAGTAAACTTCCGGTTATCTGATATACACTAAATTCTAATGGTCTCTGCCCATATTAGAATAAGATAGAAATACAAGAATTAAATTTTTTCTGAATGATAGTATTTGAGTAAGAGTAAAGGATCCCCCCACACGCACACATACATACACACACACATACATACACAGACATCATCGTGAAAATGTTAAAATCGGAATCTAGGGACCTTAAAACGTGGTCATTTATGAAAATCTTGATATGCGGTTTTTAGCACGATGTACTCATTCCCAAAATTACGATGTACTAACATTGGTTGTTCTTGCATTAATATATAAATTCAAATACAGTACACAATTGGATTCCATAAAGACTTTAAAACGAACTTCATTTACGAAAAAAATATTGGATATCACCTGATAAAATATGTAAAACTCATACATAAATGAAAATCTGTTTAGTCTTTTGTTAGATTGATTATACCTCTACATAGCCTCCCTGATTTGGGCAACAATGATTAGATTACACTGTCTTTTGTCTGTTAGGAGAGACATGAGACAACCGCGGAAATATTCATGGCAGCCTGTGATTTTTCCTGAATAGGCCGGCGTGTCTTTTTCCCGTAATGAATGCTGAAATATGCATTAATCTTGTATGAATATTTATGAAGTGTCAATATAATTTTCTGTCATTGTATAAATTTCAGATACGTGCTTTTTTTCAAATATTTTGGTTTTTTAATGTTTGTGTTTGCAGCTGCATATCGAATGAATGACGGAATATTTAACAATACCTTTTTTTCGAGTTGCGGACGTTACTCTTTGGGGACTGGTACATTGATAACTGTGCTAGGAATGTTCCAAATTATTCAAATCGATTTCATTTGCATCAATATTAATTGTCCTTGTTTTAATTATCATTTCAATTTGCCCTTTATTGTCTCATACATATTTAATCAAACGAGAATCCAAAGAAAACACCATGACCTAAACAATGACACTAAAACTCATTTGAAATTATTTTTCGACATTAGCTGTATTTATTTTTATTTTTGGTTAATATCTCACTTCGTCTCAGTTCGCTTCAAATAAATTCGGTGAATTGTTGTTTCTTTTGTCCTATCTGAGTTAAGCGGTACTAAGTTAACGAGGGATGTCTTAAAATTGATGGTACATAATCTATCAAAAATCGAGAAAAGAAATTATTCTCAAAAATCTTACAGGAGATTCTAGGTTTTCAAATATTTTTCTACATAGTCCCTGTTATCTTCATTCGCCTTCTGTATGCGGGGCACAAGATTTTTAATGTTAGTTGCCTTCTTTGATGCAGACTCTCTACTGGCAACTCATACTTTGGACTGTTCCTTGGTCTCAGGCTTATATTGATCAATTCATGTTTTGTTTGTAAAGTTCTGTGAATTCTGTAACATTGAGAAATGTTGCAAAATATAAATACACGCAATTCAACTTAGGCGAGACGTGAAGAGATGAGTTTTAGTAAAGTCAGAATTAATCGCTTAGGTACTCTCTCGCCGAAGTCTGATACTTCAGATATACGGCTCCAAGTGAGATTGCACTCGCTTGTACAGATAACACGTAAACAAATATTCGTACAAACTTAGCTAGTGGTCTAAAGTTTAACGCGGTACGAATATGATGAAATTGTACGCTAAACAACATTGTACGTTGTCATAATCGCTTATTAGTAATTTACAAATGTTTAACCAAAGTGTTATCATAATTGTATTTCAACATGATTAGTTATTTTAATATATTTAACCTTAAATTACATGGTATTTGTATTAAATAACAGTGAAAACTAGTGGAAACTAGTGGAAACTAGAAGAGTCCAATGTAGTGACTAAGGGAGTTCAATACAACAATCATAGCAGTTAGTGATGTCAACTGGCACGAATAGTAAGTACCCATATTCCTATGAAAACTACTCCTAAATGGCCATAATTTCTGCATATACGTGATTAGGGGTGTGTAAACCTCTGCTTGTTTACATACCCCCGGAAAGAGGAATTCGAACCATTTGGAACTTTCGATTTAAGGTTATATATCGATAATATATATATATATATATATATATATATATATATATATATATATATATATATATATATATATATATATATACGGTTGTCTCACAACTCGCGCCCCAGAGCAAATGAGGAAACTGTACTCGGATACGAATCAGAGACCTACACCTTTAACGTGTGTTTGCCGTAATTTTACGTTACTAGGGTTTTATACAAATCAAATCTTCTTTAAAATGTGTGGGCGACTGTAGTTTTCGAAAAATTTCAGTGTCAAATAAAATTTGACAAGGTGAATAAAAAAGGCAAATTCTTATCATGTGTTCAGCCGCTGATTACTTAGAAATGATTATAATTTTCGGAGAATGTGGACGTAACGCCAGAGAGGCTGCACGAGTCTATTCGGAACGTTTTCCGGATAGAAATCTTGTGGATCGTAATATGATATTGAGAGCCATCGCAAGGACGCATGCGACTGATCAAGTTATGCCAGATCGAAAAGAAACTGGTGGTGCTCCCAGAATCGCTCGTACAGTTGAGAACGAAGAAGCTGTTGCACTGTACGATATAAATGATGATTTTGGATGACACCTTCGCTAACCTAAATTTGTTGACAGTGAAAAGTCAACTCTAAAGTGTCAAAATTACAGTAAATCAAACAAATTTTGCAACTCACTAGTAGTATTTTTAAAACCTAGCAACCAGTTTTATTTTGTAATAATATCATCACACCTCAAGATATCCTTCCGGGATTGGTGGATTAAAAAGTCTTGTAACTCCATTATGCAAGCAGCCGCAAATTATTTTCTTCTATTTGTTGGCAACCTATTGTCGTCGTCAAGTGTCAGTTTTGTCTGGGGCAGAAACTATAAAAATACCGGTTGTCAGTAGAAATTGTGCGATTTGTCGCAAGTTGTATATAAATAAACTCTTAGTAGCCCGCCAAGAGGTACTGAGTCGGTAGAAAACGGTGATAATAAATGTATGTTTAGCATAACGTAAACAGCATGAAAAGTATGATTCGAAACCTAGGTATTAAGTATCATTCACAACAAAAAAAATAAGGTAGCGGTAGAATTAGTGGCAGTGCTAGTGGCCTCGGTAAAAGATTGAATGCGTTATAGCAAATGTATTCGTTCACATCAAAAAATTAAGAAAATTAGTAGTAGCGCAGTGGCAATGGCAGCGGTAGGAGTTTGCAAACTCCAAACTTCTACGTTGCCACTACCGCTACCGCTTAATTTTTTTGACGGTTTTGACGTTTATTGACTTCTGACATCTGATTGCATCTCATAAAATGAGCAATAGAAAAAGAATTATTTTGATATGTGCATCAGCTATTGCGCTATATAAATTAAAAATGAAAAAAAATGAATAGACGAAGATGGTGAGTTCGACTTATAATTCTAAATAGACAATACCAAGGCGATTACCACAATTTATTGGAAGAAATGAGACTAACCGACACAAAAATGTTTTTTTTTCTTATACAAGAATGAATGTGAAGTTATTTGACAATCTATTGAGCTTGGTAGGACCGTCAACAGATTGTTTGTGGATAAGAGATATTAATAAGTCATCATCCATTTCGCAAAAATTAAATGACAGCTATAATTGTCAACCTCGCACTGAATAAAGTTTCTAGTAATTTATAATAAAAAATTCCTAGAAACTATAATTTCAATAATTTTTCATTGTGAACGCAAAAAATTTTTACTATAAATTTCTTATGTTACCGATGCCACTAATTTTTACACTGCCGCTAATTTTTCTTATTCTGAATGGCCCTTTACAATTCCAATGAAACAGCTGCAAATCGTACGTTTCATCACTTTTGGAAATCACATAGAAATACATCAAATTTGCTTAAATTGGTGTGTGTTCTTTCAAGAGATGCCACTAAATAAAAACATCCTCTAATAAATAACCCAGAAGATGCCTTATGCAAATTGGCCACTGACAGCTAATCTCAGTAAGTCTGTTGGGTATATATTTGGTAATAGAAGCCTCTCATCTTTTTGTGATGTCCGGTGAATACTCGTGTGAATAAAAGATAGCCCGATTAAAAATGTCTTTGTATGTGGTGTCCTTTGGCGAGGCTGTGCCGGTATGATTAGTGCAGAGTGAATAGCCTCGGTGAATCAAAGCTGAAGCCCTGCACTGAAAAGCTTCAGCCAGTCTAATTACAAGCTCAAAGCACCAACCTGAAACATCAAATTAATATTTCCGCCTCTTTCCACTATCACATTCTACGACAAATATCATGTGGTTTTTCTGGATAAAAACAATGACATTTGGAGACGGTTTTTCTGTCACTCATATTACAAAGAGAGAGATAAATGTATGCTCCAATACACTGACTGTTTCTTATACCCTTGACTGTAATAAAATCACTACTAATTAAATGTCTGCCCATCCATGTCCCAACTATAATCTTGCAAACTTTACTAACATTAAATTTTGACAAATTTTTCATCTGTGATGTTGGTGTAAACAAATACTCGAAATCTCATAATACTGCATTTATTCTTACAAAACGGATGTGTCTGTAGGTATATACTTAAAAATGTATACATACATGTATACATAAATTCATAAATGTAACACGAGGGGGGTCGGGAGTCGAATGATGCTACTACTATTTACTTCTTCTGCTACTAATTACTCCCAACGATGATACACTTTTCACTGATGAACACTTCGGACATTATGCTGATGGACATTTACATTACGATTTACGGACATTCGGCCTAATTCACTAAGATAGTTGTTAACATAGTCGTTAGGTAACAACTGAAAGTTAACAACGATTTTTAGCAACTCTTGTAACAACTGTCATTCAATTGATATTCAGTAAATACATAATTAACGACATTGTTAAAAACGGTCGTTCCGAACAATCGTTGTTAAATACAGCAGTGAAGATATTAACAAGTGAGTTAAAAGGCATGTCGATTCTCAATATTTGTACATATTTCTACTCTATTCACAATCTAAAGTGACAGATTTTGATTCGTTTGACGTTTGAGTTTTTAAGAATGAGTGATTAGAAAATTTGGGGTGCAAGATGTTCCGCGGAACAATATACTCTAATGGTAAATTTCATGATAATTTTGGACTAATTAAATAACAAAGCTACTTTTGCATTTCAGTTCTGATAACTGTTAGTTGGAAATTTTGCAAATGATTCATTGAAATTTTGCCCTGTAATCTCTTTATAAGACCCATAGCTAGGCGTAGAAATTAGGTGTTGAGAGAATCTGATGAAGTTATCTAATTTAGTATACATGTTTATTCATTCGATGCGGCCGATTTCGAAATTTCAAGAATCTTATCATCAGGAATGACGCATGACCATCGTCTAGAAGTTTTAGCAGTAAAAATAATAGAAATTTGACATTGTTGAAATGGCTGTTTAAATTTAAATGTGTAAGGTAAATGAAAATAAATTTCAAAAAATTGGATTTAGATCTTTTCGGGAGAGCATCTGAAAATTTGTTCAATAATAAGAATTAAAATATTTATGTTTGGAATAAATTTAAACCCTTCATCTTGTAACATGAGACCTTAGGGCATATATTGAGTCAGTATGCTTGAAGCATGAGACCATCCAATTCACGAATTAATCGACACTTGCTCAGTTTAAATATCTCTGTAAATATTTTTTTCCCGATATCAGTATCGAGAATGGATTACTAACATCTCGCAAATTTCTTAGCAAAATCTAAAATCTTGTTCGAAAATGTATATAATTATTGAGCATGTAGGTATATATTAGTTTATAAATGGTTTACCTTTGTTGTCGTGCCTCTATTTCCAGTAAAAGTTTATTTCCTATCGCAAAATTTTCAAGAAAAAACCATTTAACAACGATTGTTCAATACTAACAACGAGAGAAATGCAGTTGCTAAATTAACAACTCGACGTAACGACTAGTTGTTAAATTTTAGCAACTTGATGTAATAGTGAATTGGGATTTTGAACTTAGCAACTGACATTGAAATTAACAACTGAAAATGGTTGTTAATTTTAACAATTTTGCTTAGAGAATTAGGCCGATTACTTGGTTTTTCATAAGTAAACTTTATTTACATGATTATTATAACTTATTATTAACTATGGATTAAACTAAACATAACTAAGCCAAACATGTTACATTCTGTAACCTTGCGGGCGGGCGTATGGCGCGCGCCCCAAAACTAAAACACACTACATGTCCAAAAACAAGACACGTCTGCCCGACGCGACAATCTAATTTCAACTCTTACATCTTTACCCCATCACTATCTAAACTCGACTATCTTTAAAAACAAAAACGCTATCTTCAGGACAGGATTATATTAGGGGTACGGGGTGCATAGACTATGGCATTGAAAGTCACGCACGTATACATAATAATTTCTAGACTAATGATAAACAAATAAATGTCGTGACTATCATAATACAATATGAATTTCTAAACTGAATTTTGACATTTATAACTTAAACAGATAAACAGAGTTAAAATATGATTATCGAAACCATAATTTAGAAGAGTTTATAAAAAGTTATTTATCTGTTATTGCGCTTACCCTCGTCTTATTACATAAATACATTCGTGTAAATATTCAGACTTACAAACATAATGATTGGAGAGAATACCCAAGCGTGATGAACTGATATTTGAAAAATCTGGTGTGGCCAACACAATACCTCTTGCCATTTTCAGTCCGAGTCACAAAAAAGATTAAGTTAATCCTTGGATTAGCGAATTTTACTCTTATTTCTTAAAATATAGTCTAATTTAATCCAAGTAACTACATTTTTTAAACCCCTCAACAGGATTAAATCCCAATTACAGAATGGGTTCATAGTCACATACATCCATACCTTAGTGGGATTCGAACGCAAAGCCCCGAGGGCACTAATGACATGAGGCGTTGCTCTAACCATTGACCCACCGGATCTATAATAAAATGAAGATTAAATATTAAATACCTGGATAAATATAATTCACTAATCCAAAAATGAGGATTAGCTTAAACATTTTTGTGAATCGTTAATTTTTATTAATCTAAATACATACCTACATAATTACTTATGCTGGGAATTGTATTGAATTCTTTTTCTATTGTTCTATTTACTTTTTTCTTTTTAAAACGTTAGTAATATTATTTTGAAATGATTAGTTCTTGGATAGTGACATTTATCTGCCAGTTACATACATTTGAATAACTGCGTTTTTTTTTTGTTTTAAGCGTTGGCTCTGGAATTTAAATTATAGATATTTTTATAAATTTATCCATTAAATATATAGAAAAAGCATTTATGCAAATCTATAGAAAATTTAATAATCTTTAATTTTTATAATAACATTTAAAGGTATTTTTCGAAGAAAAACTATTTTGAGCTTCTAGTAAAGTGCCATTTCTGGGTATCCGATTTTCACCAAAATCTAATGGGCTCTTTCCATTACAGAAAAAATTCGAAACACCAGGTTTCTAAATATTCTGAATGATAGTATTTGAGTTAGAGTGGAGGATCCCATACACATACACACACGCACATACACACACGCGCACGCACACACGCGCATTCCCACACACAACACACACACACACATCATTGTGAAAATGTTAAAATTGGATTCTAGGGACCTTAAAACGTGCTCATTTACCAAAATCTCGATATGCGATTTTTAGAACGATCCCTATACCTCCCTTACCAATGGTAGCGAGAGGTAAAAAAGTAGATACTCAGTTTAATGAATTCAGCTTGTACCTCTTATATTATTTTGTTAGCAAGTGCAGAGATATGCATCCAATTTCTACTTTAGATAAAATTTGTGTTATTAGTTCACTAGATGGTTTATTTATCTACAACGTACGTTATATGTAAATTTAATTTGGCTATGTAGTTATGGTTTTGAGTAGCGAATGTTGTAGCTCGATAATAAATAAACTAGCGCATAACGAGGCATGTCAGTAGCTTATTATTTGGGTTAATAATGCAATGCACTACAAACTTAGAAAATCTCATTATTTGTAAACAGATGCTGAGTTATAAACCACAAACTTACTCCCACGAACATCTTTTATTTAGTTTCAATATGAAATTTAATTATGGAGAAAACGAGCGAACGGATGAATTTTAAATTATAATGAATCCAACAACTACTATGTATGTATAATCTTAATGTACAACAAGAATAAAGAATGTGATGGCTTCTTGACAGGATCTATTTATAATTTCAACTTTCAACGAAGGTAGAATATATTGTAACGTGTATTCGTGCAACGCGAATAAGCGATGACGCAATAGTTACGTATACACCCTAACTGGTTTGGTGTGCGGCCGTCAGCTTTTAGAGTGAAGACGGGACGGGTTAAATATAAATGAACAGAAAAGAGTTGAATGGGCGCCACGTAATTTTTGACGAGAAAATAACAAAAACGAAACAAAATGTTACTTTGTTGTTTCCTGAAAACGACAATAAGGGCTCCCTAAAGGTACGGTTTCGCTGGCGCTACCGTGGTATGTAGGACGGTTACATGCCTGGTTACTGTAGCTACCCTTTTCTATCGTTTTGATATTTTGGCAGTTAATCACTTCTCAAAAGAAAAGATGGAATTTTTTGTGGACATATTTTGTGTTACAACAATGACAGAAACCTGTGTAATAACCGAAGTTTTCAAGCTTACAGCGTGGTTGACCATATGTAACCCGGTTACCTAAATAAAAAAATCTGATGTGGCCAACACATGATCTCCCATCAATTCCATGTTTGGAATAGCGATGAGCTTTAAGTAAAGTATCACTTCCGGTTGATTGTTTGTTGTTCCAATAAATAGAAAAGTCTGTAATACCAAATTTTGGATTATATTTTATTATGTTTTTCTTCGAAAATCTGTTAAGAGCTCCAAATTAAGTACTACTTCCGGTTTATCATATAGGTATAGTCAAAATCTAATGTTGTTTCAAATTATATATGAGTTTTAAATACCAAATTTGAGAAGTTTTGGATCATGTTTTATTGTTTTAATATATTTTTTCAAGAAAATCTGTTTATGGTATAGTATATAGTATATCATCACGGCATATTATCCATTGCTGGTTGTGCCAATCTGCTTTGTACATAGAATTCGGTAATGAAGATGACATATTTATACCATGCGAGCGTTTACCAGGCGTCACCTCACGGGCACTCTTTGCTGGCGTAGAGAGTACACCACAGGGTTCAATTTTGTGCCATTTAAAATTTGAAATATTTGGCGTCGGTCAGGATCAAATTAGACACTTAGGCATCTTGTAAAGTAGTACTTCCGGTTTATCAATTCTAGAAAACATCTAATATATCGTTCTCATTAATATAAAAATCTTAAGTACCAAATTTGAAAAGTTTTGGAATATATCATAATATATTTTTCACAAAAATCTGTTCAGAGCTCCAAGAAAAGTATCACTTCCGGTTTATCAATTTTAGAAACAATCTAACATGTCATTCTCATTAATATAAAAGTCTTAAATACCAAATTTGAAAAGTTTTGGATTGTTTCAATGTATTTTTTACGAAAATTTGTTCAGAGCTCCAAATAAAATATCACTTTCGGTTTATCAATTGTATCCAAAATGTTACTCCCCTTCATATAGAAGTCTTAAATACTAAATTTGACAAGTTTTGGAGTATATCATAATATATTTTCCACGAAAATCTGTTCAGAGCTTCAAGTAAAGTATCACGTCTGGTTTATTAATTTTAGCCAAAATCTAATATGTTGTTTCCCTTGATATAAAAGTCTTAAATAAATATTTTAATATGAGTTTCAAGTAAAGTATTACTTTCAGTTATCTAATTTTACCCAAAATCTAATCAACTCTTTATATGAATGCAGAAAGCTTAAATATGTAAAATAGAAATATTTTGAAGTTTGTTATGAGTTATCGTGGACAAAAAATCGTCACACATACACACACATACACACACGCAGATACACACACACACACATACACACACATACACACACATACACACACACACACACAGACACAAACACACACACACACACACACACACACACACACACACACACACACACACACACACACACACACACGTAAAAATAATAAAAACGTGTTGTAGGGATCCTAATTCGTGCTTATTCACTGACAACTCACCATCGATTTTTTGGATCAATATCATTATCTCCCTTACCTGTGGTCCGACGGGAGGTAAAAACGTCCAATGTAAACATGTCAGAAAATATTGAAGGACTTTTGCGCTATATAGACAGTCTGAATCACATTTGATGTTGAAAATTCCTTTTTTCTATTTAATATTTTATGACGAAAAATTGATATTTCTCCAGCAAGTCTACTACGCGAATATTTATAATAAGCAAAATGTGTCTGAAAGTGTGTCAGAGAATTCGGTGACAGTAATTTGAAAATATGCAGAGTATATGAGTCGGTACGCACAGGCATATATCTTCATTGTGTAGACAAAGTGGGATCGGCGATAACTTTAGCTAAGATTTATACATGCCGTCAGCACGCAACACTAGCGCCATCGCGACGCACTACGGCGACAGCACACACTAACAAGACGACGTATAAGGACATCACCTCTTCCACACAAACACAGGGGCACACAAGTTTATTTCAGATAGTTTAATCGCATGTTTGTATGAGACTGTCATAACAGAACCACCTTAACTAAATATTTATGTAAGTACAGGGTGTTATGTAAGTAAGGTGCTATAGTTCATGGTGTGATAAAGAGAATTGAAGGAAGTTATATTCTGAAATATATTCTGTACAATCTGTTAATAGTTAATTGATAGTTAAATTGAAGATATTGTATCGAAATGAAATGTCAAATAAGCTGTTAAATATTACTGCCAAAATTTCGATACGCACTTCAAACTTAGATTCTTAGATAGCCCTTATATAGTTCTCTCAAAGCCGTGTCAAATGACTTCTAAAATAAAAATATTCCTATTCTATAACCAAGCCAAATTTATACAGACTGTCTCGCAACTCGACTGCTATAGCTTAAGGGCGTATTCCTTAGGTAACTTTAAGTCGAAAATAACATATACACTTATATTTGAATTTCAAAATTAGATGATTTATGAGCGATGTCTCACTAGAATATGTGAAATAAGTTTTCTTTTATAATAATTTTGATTACAATAATGCTTAAGCTTTGGCGTTGCTAAGGATGTTGTTTAATTGTTTTGTTTATTATCAACATTTATTTATTTTTAAAACATCATTCTATATAGGTGGAGATGATGGAATGGGTGAATTTGATGTTTCGGAAGATATTTCGTCGAAACGATGTAAAGAAATAATTTTGAATACTTCAGCATACTTTGAGGAAAAGAAATGCATAAATGTTCCCCTAATTATTCCATTGTCGTTTGTAGAAGATGTAAGTATTATATTTTGAGGTCCGTTTTCATATAACAGATTTCAGTTCTTTATTTCTTATGCACTTATTTGTGAATATTATTACGTTTTAGCGAGTTTATACTGCTTTGGATGTGTCATATGTGACGGTAAATATCGAAAATGAATTCAAACGTGGGTAAATATCGTCCCCAAAAAATTAGTGATCCGTCATCCGTCAAGAATCAATGCGAAACATTGCAATCTGCAATTCGACGTACTTACTATTTACATGTGTGGTGAAAGTAAATTGCTTTTTATAGTAATTGTTGTAATCAATTAATATATTAATTGTTGTATTCAATCCTTATTATTATTATTATTATTATTATTATTATTATTATTATTATTATTATAAAGAATTATAATTCATGGAAATATTATTTTCAAGACTCAAATTAGTCCGGAAATAAGGATTTTTATGCCGATTTTAAAAAAAGAAAATTTCAGGATATTGAATATAAAGAAAATGTATGTATTGTACATAATTTATATTAAAATATCCCATAGATTTTGCAAATATATGTGAGAATTATTTTGTAGTGAGACATGAATATATCTATTAGTATTTAAAAATAATTTTCGTTTTATGCGTACAACCAGGTAAAATATCTGGCGAGAGGTTATGTGCTGGCCACATCAGATTTTTATTTGTAAACTTGTAGATACATATCTAAATAGACGAAAGAATATTTTTGAATTTTCTCATCATTTGTTAGTTTTTGTAATTTGCTTTATAAAATCGGTAGCGCCTCCGCCAAATTTAATTTTTTAATAGAATGTAACAAAAGCGTACAATATTGTTGGAATAATGCTGAATTTATGTCTCGTATTCTGTACAGAAATATTGTCATTCATAATAAATAACATTGTATCTTAATAAACCAAGTATATAAAGTTTTAGAGTTATTTTCATTTTGGAAATATTTCGACATTTATAAGGAACAAGTCTGGGTCCCTTTTGTAGCTGGTAAAAAATGTCAGGTAGATTGAAAAATGAATATTCAGGCTGAAAAACAATTAATTATGTGCAAGAAGTTGGTTGAGTGAAATTTATGAAAAGAGAATCGTATAATAAAAAGCGGCATCGAAACAAAACACAATGAAACTTGCAACAAACAAAAAGTTATGATACACATTCCAGTACGAAACGAATGCCTGATATAATTTTTTATAAATATTTTTTTCAGAAAGTTTTCCATCGTTGATTTATCAAAAGTTTCTTTGCATGCGCGAAATTCAAAAGAAACACATCTATCAAAACGTCACTTCCAAAAAGTGCCGCACAAAGGCTGCGAAGGAACTCCTAGCACCTGTACCTCCTACCAACACAAAGTATTTAATGTATCTCATCATAACATCACCATTATTCACTAAACAAATTTTCATACACTTTCAATATTATTTACTGTAGTTTATAATCAATAACTCAATATACTGGGTGCTACGTAAGTAACGTGCCATGCGTTACCACTTAATAAACATGGTTGCAATGTATCTTCATCAGCAATAATTTCTTTTCTAATGTGCTTATTGCAGTTGTAGAATAACCTCAAGATTAACCAATAACAATTATATGTATTTGAATAAAATTTATTTTATATCTCACTAAAGTATTACAAACTGTTTATTGCGGTGTATATAAACATATCTATAACAACCAGGGCATAATGGGAGGGCATATTCATTATGCCCTCATTATAATCCGATCATCGTTTATGGACTTTAAATTAAAAATAATATGAACGGTATATAATGAATTTATTTTCTTTTTAATTATAATTCATTACAATAATAATGATTGATTCCAACAATTAATACAACAATTAGTATAAGAAAACAGCTTTGAAAGTACCACACAGAAATCAATTTTAATTTAATTATAATACTTAAATTGATTATCAAAAAAAAAAACCTTAAAAAGCCATTTTCTTTCATCACACAAATAAGTCCGTCGAATTGCAGCCTGTAATGTTTCGCATTCATTTTTGAAAGATGACGGATCACTAATTTTTTTGGGGTCGATATTTATCCACGTTTGAATTCATTTTTACCTTCCGTCACCTTTAGGTAAGGAAGGTATTGTCTTTGGTCAAAAAATTCGATGATGAGTTTTTACTCAATAAGCACGTTTTAGGGACCCTAGAATACGAATTTACTATTTTTACGATGATGTCTGTATGTGTGTGTGTGTGTGTGTGTGTGTGTGTGTGTGTGTGTGTGTGTGTGTGTGTGTGTGGATGTGTGTGTGTGTGGATGTGTGTCTGTGTGTGTGTAACAAAATTTTCGTCTGCGATAACTCTAATACTACAGTTACAAAAAATATATTTTTTTTGTATACTTCTTCGTTACATCCATATGAAGAGCTGATTAGATTTTGGTTACAAATGGTCAACCGGAAGTACCATAATTTGAAGATTTTAACAGTTTTTCTTGAAAAAAACATGTTAAATATATTTTTTTCACATTTGATGTTATTATAAATATTAAAGAATATTTTATTCTCTATACGATTTGACTGCATTTTATACTTAATATTAAATGGATATAGAGTTAAAAAATTATAAAGAAATTAAATTTCATAAAGTAGCCATAGCTGTGGAAACAGCTACTATATTAAGAAAATTCTGATTGTAAGTTGTCAGTGTCAAGTGAAATTGACAGTGTGTCTGTCTTATAATTTTACTGGAAATATAGGATCTTTTGCTTTCTGTATGGAATTTGTATAAAATACATACAACTGCTTTAAGGTAATGTACAAGAAATAATAATAATAATAATAATAATAATAATAATAATAATAATAATAAATCTTTTATTTCTGCAGATACATTACACGGTATATAGAAAACGTCACAAAATAATAATTTTCTTTATGAAATTTACATAAAATACATGCAACTGCCCGAAGGTAATGTACAAGAAATAGAATATGTATTTAATTTAGCAAGGAACTTTCCGTATGAAATTTGTACAAAATACATAGAACTGACGGAAGGTAATGTGCTGGCCACATCAGATTTTTGATATTATTTACCGTCACATGTGACACATCCAAAGCCGTACAAGTTCTCTAAAATATAATAATATTCACAAATAAGTGCATAAGAAATAAAGAACTGAGATCTATCATGTGGTAACGAACCTCAAAATATAATACTTACATCTTCTACAGACGAAAATGGAATAATTAGGAGATCATTTATACGTTTGTCTTCCTCAAAGTATACAGAAACATTCAAAATAAATTCTTTACACCGTTTCGGCAAAATATCTTCCAAAACATCAAATTCACCCACGATTTAAAACGTTGGTGTTTTAAAAACAAATAAATGTTGATAATAAACAAAACAATTTAACAACATCCTTAGCAACGTCAAAGCTTAAGTATTATTGAAATCAAAATTATTATAAATGAAAACTTATTTCACATAATCTAATGAGACATAAAATCTTGTATGCACCACGAGCGTTACTAGATGATAATGCCTATCGGGCGACATCTATCCCTAGGGCCGGAGGCCCTCGGGCTAGATCCTCGTCGCCCTCCTGGCATTATCATCATAGTAACGCCCTTGGTACATAAAATACTATTTATGTCTCACTAAAGTATTATGAACTGTTAATGCTAGGAT